>LPNX010677416.1:478501-610216 GCA_001517045.1 Pseudotsuga menziesii
TTTCTCCTCCTCTTCCTTCCCTTATCACCCTCTCATCCCTTCCTGCTTCCCACACATTCCCCGCTCCCCCCTTCTCCCATAATCCTCCCTCACCCCCCTCTTATCCCATTCCTTTCTCTTTCCTCCTCTCTCCTCTCCGCCTCCCTCTTCTTTTTCCTCCCTTTTATTTTCGCAGAACCCCTTGCACTCTCTCCCACACTCTCTCTGTCTACACCCCATGCATCCTCTACCCTTCGATTGTCTCTCATCCTCCAATGCTTATTGCTTTTCTTTTTCCTAGATTCCAACCTACACCTTCTATAACTCACCATCTTCATATGTTCTTCTCCTCTCCTCAATGCTTCCACCCTTCCTTTGACCCCGTCTCTTATGCATCCCTTTATAAGATCCATCGCAATAAATATATATTGAAGTATTTTACTATAATAATATAAAAAAAACATTATAAGAAAGAAAAAAAATATACTCTTCCCAATTTTAATATATTTTACATGTAGATGTTTGGTGAGTGGATGTTAACCATCATAATCATCATCAATAATGATATTTTTCATTAAAATATACATTACAACATTCTATAATGTTATTTTGAAAAATATTAATATCCATTTTACATTTTACTGTAATAACATTCTTTATTTTTACACAACGATATTAAATATAAATTTATATTTTACGATCCATATTTATAAATCAAATAAACAAGATTGGATTATCCATTAATTAACTAAATTCTTCTAAATAATATGATAAAGAGATTTCAAAAGAATAAAATTCTTTAAAACATATAATATTTATATATAAAGAAATTTCAAGAAACTAACCACAAAGAAAATAGTACAACAAATTTTTAAAATAAAAATTAAAAAATAATACCCTCTTATTTTAATCATCAATATTTTTCCATAAAAACCAAAATCATGGAATGCAAGGTATGCCGAAATTGATTTTTCTTTAGTTATAGATTTCTAAATTTAGTATTTAGAATAATTTAATAACAGTTTTATTTTCAAAAATAAAAAATAAAAAATAGCCTCAAAAACAAAATAAAACCTTGAAAGTTATTGAGAATACCTTCCGTTCGTTGACCCGTCACATGATGAAAAAAAACTTTTTGCTTAAATCTTTATCTTCCGTTCGTTGACCCGTCATATAGATGAAATAAAACGTTAAGCATGAAGATGTTCCTGGAAATGTGAAATATGTCTAAAACCATTTTTTTTAAATGTTTCTCCAAACGTAGAAGCAACTGAAAAATCTTAAAAAAATTAGCGGCTAAATTTAGGTTAGAATGTTCTCTATTGTAGCTAAATTTCATGGGCTAAATTTAGCCCCTCTAACCTCTCAATATAAATACCAAAAATGACAATGACATTGGGAAATAAATTATTTTGAAAGAAATCCATCATGGTCCTATCACTCTTTGTGTGGATTAGATACAACATGGACAACTTTCTTTACACTCTTGGTAGACTATGGGTTTCTACATTTCTATTTTTGCAATTACTAGTCTCGACCTTTCCTTTTTATTTTTCTTTGAAGCATATAGAACCATTGATGGAAATGTATCTAAATACTCCTTTTTATTAATTAAATGGGTAAAAAAAATTCATGTAACAAAGAAAAAAGAAGAAGTGTTTGTATCTTGGTTTGTATAATAGAGTTTTATCATATTTGTAAAGTTTTGGTTTATATAATAGATTTTTATCATATTTATAATGAATTTTGTAATTTGATCTCATGTTCTTTGTTAAACCATAATTATTTTTTTAATATTGTATATTTAAATTATTTCACAAACATATTTCCTTTCATTGATGAATAAATATATAAATAAAATTGTTGAATCTACTTTATAAACATAATTATATTTATCTTTAGTTATTAAACATTTTGACCATCTTAAAGGTACCAACACAAAAATCACCTTTTCCATTCCTTCGAGCATATAAGGATCATTAGACCATTAGGTGTGGGAATGCCGAGACTTCTCCTAGGGTACCATGACCCCATTAAAACAAAAATGACCACTAAAAGGGCCATTTGGACTCTTTGAAGTTATACACTTCTTCAACCCACCAATGACACTTTCTAGGTTACTCGAGCACAGGTTGTGGTAATGGGGAACCAAAGAAACAACTTAGAGGTACTTAAACACTCTAAAGGGTGTACAAGGATTTTTCCAATATCCCAAGGGATCCAAGGGCTTCATACTTGGGCTTGGACAAGGTCATGTTGGCATCAATGACAATTTAGTCAACACAAAAGCGTAATATGAATGAAAATCAACAAGTATAATTGGCATCCTTAGGGAACACTGAATGAGGTTATGTAATTATAATATATCCCAAGTTAGTAGGAACAATGTTAACATGTTACATTATAGGAATATCGGTCTTGTTCCAATAGGCCTCCTATGATGATTGCAAAGGAATCTAACACATATATACCATTTTTTTCTTTGCTTATCCATGAATAACTCATTCCCTAATACTGAATCACTCATAATTATTTTGAAAGAAAATATGAAATAAGTAAATACATTCTAAAAAGTGAATATGTTTAATTCATGGAAGTGAAAAGAAATAAAAACATCTTTCCTCAAGGCTTGAAATGTTGAATCAAACGAAATCAAATAAAACCTTTAACCAATGAAGCTACAACAAATGGTTTAGTTAAGCATCAAATAAGAATTACAAGCATTCAAGGGACTAACACAACCTTTAACCAAAACAAACCCAAACTTCCAAAACCGACATAATACTACAAACATAAGAAGTAAACATACCATAAAAATTTTCCAAGGTCAAACTTCAAAAATTGACATAAACATGATTTCATGTACTAGAATGAGCCCACTTTTTCTTCAAATGAATTCTTGTTAAATTATTTATTTATCCTTTAATACTAGGATCCTATCTATGTGAAGAGATAGGCCCCAACTTCATCAAATTCCAACTTTATTTCATGTCACAAACAAGAAAGACAATGCAATAGTAAAAATATTAAATCATCAATCTTATATAAATTGCATTAAGGAAATGTAGTCCTAGTAATCAATGTTATAATGAAAAACAAAAAATATATAATCTATTTTTACTTGAAATGCAGCCTAAATTTGACATATATCGATATTGCTACCATAAAGAATTTCCATCCTACTTCAAATTCCACCATCATTTCCTGTCACATACAATAAAGGGACAATGTAAGAGATAAACATCAAAACATCAGTCTTAAAATAAATTACATCAAGGAAATGTAGCTCAAATAATCAATGTTACAACAAAAAGGTACAATTTAGTCCGTGGACTCTATTTTTACCTAAAACATAGCTCGAAATTCACATATAGTGATCACGAGCAAGGGTTCATGGAACACCTAAATCAAAATATGTCTCAAGTCTCTCATGTATATTGGATCAAAAAATGTGTGTTAAATTAATTTTCCAATTCACATTCCTACCTTTGTCCTCATTTTCAACATTCTAAACATGATCTAAATATTCTATAGATGAACACTCATTAGGATCTTTAAAAACATTATGTTCCATATCAAGTTCAATAGAGAAATTTGTTATATTGTTTTCTCCCCTTCTTTCAAGTTTTGATCACCATAGAGCTAGTGCTCTTTGATATGGAAAATTTTCAACCTCATACTTTGTTAAATATAATTTTACGCATGTATCCACATTTTTATCAATATTGTTCCTCAACTTTGACTTCAAGAATGATAGTGCACTAAACATTATCTGATCCTCCACTGATCCCAAAATCACGATTTGACATAAATCCACTAATTTGAAATATTCTCACATTTTTTACTCACGTAGCCTTAAGAAAATGCCCCCCACAAATTGTGTGTTGAAGAAAATGCCTGCACCATATAGGGGTCTTGTAGATTGATATTTGGCCTACCTGACCATGTCTTCAGATTGTCTTGGAAGTAGCTGAGGAAGAAGTTATGAACCTGCTAAAACAATGTTTTAGGCAGATTGGACCAGACTAAGAAAATTGTCGAAGTGTTGGAAAAATTGGCTCATGTGGCCTTGGGAAAATGCTTGCTGTACCTTATAGGTGTATGATAAAAATTATTTGAAGCTATCATCCTACATCTTGTTGAAGAGGCTAGCTCACCATGGTCTTATTCCTCAAAGAATATGTTTGAGGACAAAGATAATGGTCTACCAAAACAGAGTTTCAAGCTGTTTTGCACTATTCCAGTACTAGCAAAACTTCCTTAGTGGCCTCAGGGAAATGCCCGCCCTATCTCATAGGATGATGAGAAAAATAATATGAAAGTGTTAGGCTATATCTAGTTTATGGGTGCATCTAGCCATGGTCTCAGTTATCTTGTGGAGTGTTTTATGACAAAGATATAAATCTGCCAAAATTAAGAAAAATATTATTTTGCATTTTAAGAACATAAGAAAATTGATTGGGTTAGATTCAGGAAATTGAAAAGGCATTTTGAAATGCCCGTAAGGAGGAGTTATTTTGATGATAAAATTCATAAGGTAGCATAGTCATTTTACTTGGTGAATTGACTATCCATCCATACCTTCAGGTTCTCTTATGATGGTCTGATATGCAAAATATCAATCTGCCAAAAATAGGAAAAATAATATTTTGCTTAGTGAGAACAGAAAATTGACCATGTTAAAAACAAGAGTTTGCGAGGTCAGTTGAAAATACCCTCCAAGTGCTATCTTTGTGCAACTAAATTTATTAGATGTCATGTATCCATTCTTTGGTAAGTTTTCCATTTGCTCCTAACTTCAAGTCTCCATAGAGTGTTCACATGTGTGAATTAGGAGTCTCCCAAAATGGGAAGAAATATGTTTTGATGTTCAAAAGAGGTTGATAAGCTATTTTGAAATGCTTACTAGAGGTTGTGTGTGTGTCAACAGATTTAACTTGTGATATGGTCTTGTTCATTGTTGAAATGACTATCTAGCCATGCTTGTAGTTTTCCTTATGGTGATCACATGAGGGAGAAATCAATCTGCCAAAGTAGAAGAAAAAATGTTTTTACAAGTTAAAAGCAATTTTGTCTAAGTGTTAAATTAAACAGTTTGGAATCCTATTTTCAAATGATCTACAGATAATGCATGTGTATCAAAAAGTTCAAAAGGTGACATGGATTTGATCCTTGTTGAGGTGGCCATCGAGCCATACTTTCAGTTTGCATTATGATGGTCATATATGCAAAAGGTGGACCTGCAAAGTTAGTGAAAAATAATAAATAGAGTTTATTAGATAAGAAGTTACAGGAATGCATTTAGAAAAATAAACAGAAATTTAATAAAAAGAATTAAGACATATTTTTGAAGAGACACATCTTACTATTGGAGAGATGCAATGTTTTTAATTGATTATTTCATTAAATAATAAATAACAAACAGAGATTCGAAGAGGTGTCTAAGCATGATGACATGGCTAAGTATCCTCAGAAAGATGCGCTCCCTAAATTATGGGTGAGAGTAAATGCCCGCAGCACATGGGGGTATTGTAGTGTGTTGGTTTGTATACCTAACCATGGTATTATTTCTCCTTAAGCAAGTCTGAAGAAAAAGTTGAATATGCCAAAATGAGGTTTCAGAATAAATTTTGGAGAAAGTGTTGGAAAACTGGCTCAGGTAGCCTTAAGAAAATGCCCACCACCATATGGGGGTCTTGTAGATTGATATTTGGCCTACCTAGCCATGTCTTCACATTGTATTGGAAGTAGTTGAGGAAGAAGTTATGAACCAGCCAAAACAATGTTTTAGGTAGATTGGACCAGACTAAGAAAATTGTCCAAGTTTTGGAAAAACTAGCTCATGTGGCCTTGGGAAAATTCCTGTTGTACCTTATAGGTGTATGATAAAAAATATCTGAAGCTATCATCCTACATCTTGTTGAAGAGGATATCTCACCATGGTCTTATTTCTCAAAGAATATGTTTGATGACAAAGATAGTGGTCTTCCAAAACAAAGTTTCAGGTTGTTTTGCACTATTCCAGTACTGGCAAAACTGCTTCAGTGGCTTCAGGGAAATGCCCGCCCTATCTCATAGGATTGTGAGAAAAATAATATGAAACTATTATTCTATATATTGTTGATGAGTGCATCTAACCATGGTCTCAGTTATCCTGTGGAGTGTTTTATGACAAAGATGCAAATCTGCCAAAAGTAAGAAAAATATTATTTTGCATTTTAAGAACACAAGAGAATTGGTGTTAGATTCAGGAAATTGAAAAGGCATTTTGAAATGCCCGCCAGGAGGGGTTATTTTGATGATAAAATTCATCAGGTAGCACAGTCATGTTCCTTGGTGAACTGACTATCCATCCATACCTTCAGGTTGTCTTATGCTGGTTTCATATGCAAAGTATCAATCTGCCAAAAATAGGAAAAATAATATTTTGCATAGTGAGAACAAAAGAAAATTGACCAAGTGTTAAAAACAAGAGTTTGAGAGGTCAGTTGGAAATTCCCTCCAAGGGTTGTCTTTGTGCAAGTAAATTTATCAAATTTCATGGATCCATTCTTTGGTAAGTTGTCCATCTGCTCCTGACTTCAGGTCTCCATAGAGTGTTCACATGTCTGAAATAGGAGTTTGCCAAAATGGGAAGAAATATGTTTTGATGTTCAAAAGAGGTTGAGAAGCTATTTTCAAATTCTTGCCATAGGTTGTGTGTGTGTTAACAGATTTATCTTGTGATATGGTCTTTTTCATTGTTGATATAGATATCTATCCATGCTTGTAGGTTTCCTTATGGTGATCACATGAGGGAGAAATCAATCTGCCAAAGTAGAAGAAAAATGTTGTTACAAGTTAAATTTTTTTTTGTCTAAGTGTTAAATTACATAGTTTGGAAGCCTATTTTCAAATGATCTCCGGATAATGTGTGTGTATCAAAAAGTTCAAAAGGTGACATGGCTCTGATCCTTGATGAGGTGGCTATCCAACCATACTTTCAGTTTGCATTATGATGGTCATATATGTAAAATATGGACCTGTGAAATTAGTGAAAAATAATAAACATAGTTTATTAAATAAGAAGCTACATGAATGTATTTAGAAAAATAAACATAAATTTAATAAAAAGAATTAAGACAAAGTTTTGAAGAGAGACATATTACTATAGGAGAAATGAAATGTTTAGAAGAAGTTTTAATTGATTATTTCATTAAGACAATAAATAACAAACAGAGATTCGAAGAGGTGTCTAAGCATGATGACATGGCAAGGTGTAATTGGAACAAGACATGAAAGACATAGATGACTAAGGACATGCATAATGACATTGCCAAGCAAGAATTAAAAGAATGGAACATCTAGAGAGTCAAATGACCCATTCTGTGGTCATTTGAAGATGATTTTGGCAAGACAAAGATGTTGGTGCAAATATGACAAGGAGATGGTGACATGACAATAGGCAAGCAAACTTGATTACAGAGATGGCTGCGGGCATGATAAGATTGGTAGAAAAAAATTGAATTTGAGTTGAAGCCTTAGCTCACTGAATCACCCCCCCCCTCTCAGTGAGCATTGTGTCTAACAGACTGAAGTTTTCATTGATGCCAACAAGTGTTGTGCAATGGCCTTTGATTTACTCACAAGGAGACCTTGATAGTTTAGGCATTGGAACACTAGGTGGCCCAAATGGTCCAAATGAAAGTTTTCCTTCTACTGTGGAAAGCAATTAACACTGTGTCAATGACCAATATCTTAGTGGAGCATCAGGTCTATAAAAAAAAAGAATTGGCTAGAGTCATTGTTGATTGGACCCTCTTGTTGCAATTACTCTGGTTTAAATAAAAGGAGCGAGTTGCATGCTTGTTAAATTCGTTCGCAAGGTACATGATCGGAAGAATACAACTGCTATTTTGAGCCTCAATGTTAGTTTGTATCCCTCAAAAGAGGATACATGCTTACCTTTTATGAATTTACTGCTAGATGATTATTGAAGAGTATGATTGATCTCTCTAGTTTTGGAATTGGTTGATAAAGAAATCCGGGCTCAATTCGCTCTCAATCAATCACCAAGAACCTTGTCGCAACTATAGAAAATGTGTTAAGCAATACAACTTGGCATGCTCCTGCAAATGAGCTGTAAACTGGCTTTCAATTTGATTTCACTCTCTGGCATAGTTTAGTCAATGGACCGCTAGCAATATAAAAGGTAAAATTATCTATGGTGACATTATATAGGTAACTAGGTTGCAGTAGTAGAGATAGCTGCAATGAGGTAGTTAGTTTCATGGAAATTACTATTTATCGAATGCGGCATCATATATGAACAAGTGTAAACATCTCTATGCAAAATATAAGGGAACATGGATGGCCTAAGGTGGGGTATAGGTGGCTTCTGTCATATACATAAAATACTATACCACACATAGCTAGTTAGACCTAGACCAAAGAAAAAAGATGCAACAACCGGGGAAAAAAAAGAAAATGTATTTTATTATTATTGAGGGTTGCCATTTCAATATTTCTCTCTATGATTAGACATAAGATAGAAGCAAGATTTTGCTTTGATGTTCAGCACCAGTTTCATGCTTGCTGGATTGAATATGAACTAAGAATATGAATCGAGGGAGGGCTGGAATTTACTTCTCACCCAGAACAAGTTTACTCCGTTATGCAAATATCGATATCTTCTTAGTTAGATGTGGACGAAAATGCATGACTTGACCCATGCGTAAACAACCAAGAGCCGTTGAAATCTGGAATTGGTTTGGCGGGTATGAAAAGATAGCCAGATATCATCAATATAGAGATGAAATTTCATCGAAAATTAAAAAACGTCGATATTGCCACGGTTCTTTTGCCATGATAAAAAAAAATCAAGTATTAATCCATGAATGTTCAAAACGTGGAAATATTTTGTGGAAAAATCCACCCAAATGTATTAGTGCATGTTATAGGAGGGAATCCAACATGCAAGGATGTTTAGATTTTCCTAGCCTATTAGACCTAACCATATACGTGATGGCCTTAATGAAGAAAGTGTCATAAGTCTAGGGATCACAATATGTGATGCCCTAAGACAAATGTTAATAAATAATATATTATTATATATTTTATATAGAGCATGTATAAAGAGTACATATAGTAATAATATTAATAATCTAAGAGAAGAAGGAAAAGTTCCATCTACTATTATTATTACTAAGAGAAAATTAAATATTATAATACCTACAAAAGTTCAATTAGGAACTAGTTAAAAGTTCCTAAGTTTAAATATTAAAAGTTCCTAAATTAAATAAAAAGGGTTAAATCAAGAAATCAAATGATTCTTGATTTAATTGCCTCTTTGACTGAAAAATATGTCTATATAGTCCCAAGCCAAAGAGAGGCTTGGGGATCTCTTCCATCTTTTTGGAGTCATTATTCTGCCTAATTATTCTCAAGAGATTTATTGGAGAACATTTTCCTAAGAGGAAAAAGGAGAACTGATCCAGACTTGTTATACCCGTTAGGGAAGACTTAACTTAGGAGATCTAAGCTACTTTCATGTTGGAACCAGCTCGGGGGGATCTGGATTAAAACCAGGAACAGTTTTGGTTCATGGTTCGGTGGAACGTGGCAGTTCCCAATTGATTCATTCAGTTATGCAGAGGTGACATCTGCCTATGAATTGTTAATGCTGGGTAATTGAGTGTGTAGGCTTCATCCATTAAAAGATCTTCAATTTTCAGGTATGAGGTTCTTAACTGTCTATTTCATTATCTATATTAAGTGCTAGCTAGATTTTGCAACTGTTTATATTATATTTCTAACCCTGTGTACCTTTGTTTTTTTGTGTCAAAATTACTTTAGGGCTTATATTTTCAGTATAAACCCTAGGCTATAATTTAATTCCTCTTTAAATATTTACCAAGGGTTTTGTGCTTTTTAGTTTTACTTCTCACATTGTGACAAGTAGAAACTATTACCTCTCACGTGGTTACAAGGGAAACTAGTCCCACCACTCCACCCCTTTATCCATTAACAAAGTCAAGTTAGAATCATGTATATGACAGTAAGCACATGATATAAACAATGAAGGATGTAAAAAAATAACTAACTTACACATCAATGCTTAATCATAGTACAAATAGTAATCAACCTCATGACACTGTAAGTAATATATTAATAACCGCATCGAGAAATATGGAAACAGGACGTAAGAACAACTTAAGACAAAAACAACAGTACAATCAAAGTATGACACATTCTTCAAAGTTCCAGTAATGTCCAGCATAGGTCATTTTGACTAGCCTAATAATTTTATTTTATTTTTCGATTTTTGGGGAAATTACAAGTGGTATCAGAGCCCAGTTTCAACACTAAGAGACCTAATTGGCATACCAGTCATTTGTTGCAAGGAAAATAAAGTACGTTTTAAATTTTGTTAACTAACATAGATATATCCTGTTATTAAAATTTGTAATTTCAGGAATTTTTATAGAACAATTCAGATCATGAACACTGGAGAGAGGATAACATCATGGAAGGGAATTTGAATAACCCGACCCAGGAAGTAGAACTCGTGGTGGAACTGAATTCAGATATTATGAAAACCATACAAAGTCTTCAAGAAGACTTGCAAAGTTTCAGAGATGACAATTTGAATGAAAGAAAGGAACATCAAGCAATCAATGAAGCATTGCTGTGAAATATGATGAAAGGAAGCCCATAGGGGAAACCCACTCATTCCAAAAATAGGTTCAAGAAGGAACCTTATCATAAATAGATCAGAAGCCTAAGAGAATAAGGGAAAGAGTAACATACCCCTGAACCTCCAGAAGGGGATTATCACGGTCCTTCCAATGATGACTCTATTTCTCCATGTAGAAAGAAACAAAGAAGTGATGACAACCTCCAGGGGAAGTTCAGGAAGATACGAGCCCCAACCTATGAGGGATAGGTGAACATGGGGGAGAAAGATGAAGAATGGTTGTTAAGTATGAGCAAATATTTCTAAGTTCATAACTACTCTAGCAAAATGAAGGCTCGACTGGCCATTTATAATATAAATGGAAAATAAGCGAGATGGTGGAGATACTTGAAACATACCAAGAACAATGAGGTAAGATAAATATGTTGGAGTAAATTTCATAAGATCTTCCAAGAAAAATATATGTCAGAAATATTCTTCGATAGAAAGGTGAAATATTTCCACAAGTTACGTATGGGATCCATGACTATGGATGCTTTTATTAATAGATTTCTAGATATGTTACATTATGTACCATACACCAAGGATGAAAAGGTAAAGATCCAACAGTTTGTAGGATGTATTCCTCCCAACTTTCGAGAAAGGATTGAGTTTTACATGCCTAAAACATTGGACACCACATTGCACAAATCTAGGCTCTGCTATGAGCATGGAAAACTAAGGCAAGAGAACATGAACAAAAATAGAGACAAGTCTAAGAACTTCTCTGTCAACTGCAAACCGGGTTTTAACCCACCCCCGCACAAAAAATAGAGCAACCGTTTTCCAACAAACAAGAACTTCAAAAAATTAGGTACAAATCCATATGCACCATCTCCAAATGCTAACAATCCAGTAGCAACTAAGGGAGCCAATTCTACTCCACTATAGATCAAATGCTAGAAATACGGTGAGACTCATTATTCTCGAGATTGTAAGAACAAGAACAATGGGGTCTTGCAAAACTTACAATAAGAACCAACGGTAGATGACATAGCTAGAACACCGTGGAATTATGCAGCCTTGGATGGCTGACAAGAAAACCATCATGCTACCATGGTTGAGATAGAAGCTAAGATCTTGAACACTTATATTTCAATACTGATTGACCAAGGTGATTTTTGAAGCTATGTATTGCCTAAAATTGTTGATGAATGTAAACTAGGAAAAGAAAAACATGATAAAAATGGGCTCGTACAATTAGCCACAGGTACAAAATGGAAAGTTTCAGAAATAGTTAAAGATTGTGAGGTAAATCTGAATGGTTTTCTTATGAAAATAAACCTTAACATTCTACCTTTAGGATCATATGATATACTTATCGACATGGACTGGTTGGAATAGCACCATGTCATGCTCGATTGCTTACACAAGTCAATCTTGTGTACATATAGCCAAGGGAATCAAATGAAGATTCAAGGCATACCAACAAAAGTTTCAGTAAGACAGATATTTTCCTTACAAGCAAAGAAATGCATTAAAAAAGGCTGTAAGTTGTTTGTAGTAAATATCCGAGACATAGAGGATGAGAGAGAATAGTGTATAGAGGATTTCCCTATTCTTGTATAATTCAAGGATGTATTCCCTAAGGAAATCCATGGATCACCTCCGAACCGAAACCTAGAATTTTCCATAGAACTGATACCAAGATCAGTTCCGAATTCAAAATCCCATTACATCATCAGTGCACCAGAGTTGGTGGAACTCAAACTACAGTTGCAAAAGTTGATAGAAAAAGGATATATTCGACCTAGTGTGTCCCCTTGGGGAGAACTGATACTTTTCGTAAAGAAGAAGGATGGTATGATGTAGATGTGCATCGATTACCGTTAGCTTAACAAAATGACTATCAAGAATTGATACCCACTCCCTAGGATCGATGACTTGTTCGATCAAGTAGGAGGAGCCAAGATCTTTTCAAATATCGACCTACGATTCAGGTACCACCAAGTATAGATTCGCGACAAGGATATTCACAAAACCACCTTTCATACAAGGTACGTGCACTACGAGTTTGTAGTAATGCCATTCGGGTTCATCAATGCACTCATGAAATTTATGTGTACGATCGATAGTATATTCAGTAAATATCTAGATAAATTTGTTTTGGTATTTATAGACGACATGCTATTTTAATCTAAGAGTAAAGAGGAACACAAGGAACACCTTTGCATAGTACTACGAGTGTTACGAGAACAATGGTTGTATGCCAAGTTTAGTAAATGTGACTTTTCAAACTAGAGATACAGTGCTTGGGTCACATTATCTCCAAGACAGGGATAGATGTGGACCCGAAAAATATTACAGTCATAGAATATTGGCCTACCCCTACTAATGTCACCGACATTAGGTCTTTTTTGGGATTAGTCGGATATTATCAAAACTTCATTGAAAACTTCTCAAGAATAGCTTGTACCATGACCACCCTGAAGAAGAAGGAGAATAAGTTCTTATGGATGACCAAGTGTGAGGAAAGTTTTCAAAATATTAAGCATCTTTTGATGACCACACCAATACTATGAATTGCGGATCCCGATGGGTATTTCGTTGTTTGAATGGATGCAAGAAAGGAAGGACTCTGAGGAGTCCTCTTGTAGAATGATTATGCGATCTATTATGAATAGAGAAAGTTAAAAGAACATGAGAAGAACTACCCCACACATGCTCTTGAGTTAGCTGCCATCATTCATGCATTGAAGATGTGGAGGCAATACCTTATGGGAAGGAAATTCCTTCTGAAGATAGACAATATGAGTTTGAAATATTTATTCGAGCAACCAAATCTAAATGCTAGGCAAGTGAGATGGTTGGATTTCCTTAGTGAGTACCATTTCTAACTAAAGAATATTAAGGGAAAAGAGAACAATATTGTTGATGCTTTGAATCGACGAACTCATATGATATATGAGGTGACTTTAAGTCAAACCGATTCAGATTTGCACAAGAGGATTAGAATGGCCAACAGAGTTGACCCTTTCTATGTAGAAATCCTCAAGAAAGTCCAAGAGGATAGGTTGTTTCAACAACAGAAAGAGTACAAGGTAGACGAAACAGGACTGCTATGGTCCAAGCAGAGATTGTGCATTCCAGAAGGAGGGGACATTCGGTCTGTCATCTTCACGTAATTTCATTGAACACCCTACTCGGGGCATCCAAGATATCAAAAGAAGATATCATCATGAAGAGACACTTTTCTGGCCTAAGTTAAAGGTCGAAATTACATTATTTATCACAAAATGTCAAGAATGTGAGCTGGTCAAAGCTGAGCATCAGCATCCTTCGGGATTGTTGTAGCCACTACCCATTTCAAAATGGAAGTGGGAGGTCATTATTATGGATTTTATCATGGGTCTACCAAAAAGTAAGAAACAAAATGATTCTATCTTTGTAGTTGTTGAAAAATTGTCAAAAGCAACACACTTCATTCAAGTGAAGTCGACCTACAAGGAAAAACACATTGCTGATATCTTCTTGAAGGAGATATTTATATTGCATGGGATACCCAAGGCAATCATATCGGATCAAGATACAAAGTTTGCCGGAAATTTTTGGAGACCTTTATTCTCTGGATTAGAGACGCAGTTGAACTTTAATACTTCTTATCACCCACAGAAAAATGCACAGATAGAAAGGGTAAACTAGATTGTTGAGGAAATGATTAGGATGTATGTCATGAACAACCCCACCAAGTGGGAATACTACCTACATCTCGCAGATTTTACGTATAACAACGGTTACCGAACTTCCGCCAAGATGAGTCCCTTTGAGGTACTCTATGGACGGAAGTGTAGAACACTAGTTACTTGGGATATCCTGGTGAATTGACTCATGTTAGGGCCTGATTTATTAAAGGAATTGGAACAGTTGGTTACCAAGGTCCAGGTGAACCTTAAAGAAGCACAAGACCGCCATAAAATCTATGCGGATAAGAAAAGAAAAGATAAAGACTATCAAATAGGCGACCATGTCTACTTAAAAGTAAAAGAAAAACGGAGCTCGCTGAGCTTGGGAATGTGTGGTAAGTTAGAACCTAGGTTTTGTGGACCCTTTGAAATAATGGCCAAGATAGGTCCAGTGGCATATGAATTAGCATTACCTGTGCACATAAGAGTCCATAATGTTTTCCATGCATCATTATTAAAGAAATATGTTTATGATACTAAACATGTGATTGATTGGTCCTTATTACAGGTGGAANTTGGAAAAGAGAGAGGTGCATCTCAGAAAGAAAACCATAGTCCATTTGAAAGTACAATGGAACCACATCGAAGCCGATGAGGATACTTGGGAGAATGGAGCCACCATGAGAAAGGCTTACACCACCTTGTTTCATGATTTCATTCTGAGTCCCTAGAACATTAGGGACAATTTTGTTCTAAGTAGGGAGGGATGTAATATCTCAAATTTTGTACCTAACACTTATGGGCATGAGCCCCAGTGATTATGACGTTACCCTGATGTTTATTCTGATATACTAGGTCAAATACCACATTGCACATGAACATGATGATTTGTTTGATATACTGGGCGTAAGCCACTTACATATGACACACACACACATACACACACACACACACACACACACACACACACACACATACACACACACACACACACACACACACACACACACACATATATATTTGTTTGTTTGTGTTGGGCATGGACCCTGAAGCACATGATTAATGAGATATTTTGTGTTGAGTGAGGAGCTCTAGAGAACATGGGTAATTGATGTTTTGTGTTGAGCAAGAAGCTTTGGAGCACATGAGTACTTATATTTGTGTTGAGTGAGAAGCTCTAGAGCACATGAGTTTTGAGACATTTGTGTTGAGTGGGAAGCTATGGAACACATGAAAAGATAATTTGGAAGTGTTAGGCATAATACCTGGAGCCTTCCATGTTGATGTTGAGCATACACTCTGAAACATCGAATCCTTGGCCATTGTATCCCTAGGTGTATCTTACAAGTACATCCTAGCATTGGTGTTGAGCGAAGAGCTCTAGAATTGAACTAAGTTTGTAACTCCCATTTTTTTAGCATTGATTATGGGCTATGGTAAGCACTAGGAGTTAATGAAAATAATTAATGATTCCCGAGTGAAAGCGACTCGACAAAAATCTTAATCTCATCTGAATTATTTATAAGTGATTAAATGAAATTCTGAATTTCTATATTCTCATCAAGTACTGAAGAATTACCATGTCATATGATGGAATCCAACATGAAAGGATGTTTAGAGTTTCCTAGCCTAGTAGACCTAACCATCTACCTGATGACCTTAATGAAGAAAGTGTCATAAGTCTAGGGATTACAATATGTGATACCATAAGACAAATGTTAACAAATAATATGTTATTATATACTTTATATAGAGCATGTATAAAGATTACACATAGTAATAATATTAATAAGGTAAGAGAAGAAGGAAAAGTTCCATCTCCTATTATTATTACTAAGAGAAAATTAAATATTATAATACCTACAAAATTTCAAATAGGAACTAGTTAAAAGTTACTAAGTTTAAATATAAATTACCTAAATTAAATAAAAAGGGTTAAGTCAAGAAATCAAATTATTCTTGATTTAACTTCCCCTTTGACTTAAAAGTCTATCTACAAATTCCCAAGCCAAAGAGAGGCTTGGGGATCTCTTCCATCTTTTTGGAGTCATTATTCTACCTAATTATTCTCAAGAGAGTTCTTGGATAACATTTTCGTAAGAGGAAAAAGGAGAACTGATCCAGACCTGTTATACCAGTTAGGGAAGCCTTACCTTAGGATCTCTAAGCTACTTGTATGTTGGAACCAGCTCGGGGGGATTTGAATTAAAACAAGGAACGGTTTTGGGTCATGGTTGGGTGGAACGTGGTAGTTCCTAAGTGATTCAATCATCTATACAGAGGTCATATCTGCGTGTTAATTATTAATTTTGGGTAATTGAGTGTGCAAATTTCATCCATTAAAAGAGCTTGAATTTTTAGGTATGCGGTTCTTGATTTTGTATTTCATTATCTAGATTAAGTGCTGGCTAGAATTTGCAAGTGTTTATATTATATTTCTAACCCTATGTACCTTTGTTTTTTCTTTTCAAAATTCATTTAGGGTTTAAATTTTCATTATAAACCCTAGGCTATAATTTAATTCCTGTTTAAAGATTTAACAAGGGTTTTGTGCTTTTTAGTTTTATTTTGTATTGTCTTTTAGAGCTTAAACCTTGTTTTTTGACAACCTAGGAATTTTTTCCGATAAGTACTTAGTTGTTCATTTACTGATGCACTCTACTGAAAGATTTCATATTGTTAGTAGAGCCAGGCTTATAAGTAAAATACTAGTTCACAATTAAGCTTCAAACAAAATGTAAACATAAAACGCAGTTAACTAAACATAGAACCTAATAACCAAATCATTATATAATATCCCGTATAAACAAAATCAGAATCTAATTAAGTAATATCATAACATTAGTATACTTTATCTAAGAATAAATCATAAATTCAAAGTAACTAAGCTAAGATAAAAACCAGCAAAGACCTATCAGGGTCTCTATAAATATACTCATGCCAAGAACATGGATAACCATTGTCACCTCTCATTAATAAAATATGATCATAAATCAAATCACCAGTCCAAGTATTGAGACCATCTAATGGTCCATGGTTTATATTATTACTAACAATTACATCTACGAAAGTTTATGCAGTAACTATTCACATAAATAATCCATTGCATAAACAACAAATCAAACCCTTAAATAACAATGAATCCTATTATAAATCGCATTCCTTAAACAAAGGTCCCTACATAAATAAAATCTAGCATAATCTCATCTACAGTAAACCTTTAAAAACCAACATAATATCATTACAGTAATCATTTAAAAACTAACATAAATCATCTACAGTAAACATTTGAAAACAAACATAATATCATTACAGTATTCTTTTAAAGACCATATAATTACACAGAGGTTGCAGGATCGAATCCTGTGGGCGTTTGAGCCAAAATCGCATACCATTTAAATATAAACCCTCATCATAGTAAATGACCTAGGATCAAATCCGGTAAGGTCTAGTAATAGTTTACAAATCCAATCTATATGAATTATATGTAGGCTGTAAATAAAGAGTAAACTCTCTACATAGTGGTTGAAAGACCCAAATAAAATTATATACACTGTAATCTATGACCCTTGGCCTTTTATCACATCTAACTCATTATAATAATTCAACATTTTCAATTATTACAACCCTCTCAACACTTACCACCAACGACGATGGATAGTCTTAGGGTTACACCATAGACAACCCCCATATCTTATTACACAATGAAAACACAAACAATAAATATAGTATCACAGCTACAAGGGCAGGAAATTCCAATGCCATACGGAATGGCCCCAAATCCATAATGTTGTCACACATTTCATCCATACAACCAATGCAAAAAATGAATGAGAATCAACACAGTCCATGAAATAATAACCATAGAAAATGACGCAACATATACATTTAAACACAAAATTTATCAAATCATTAAAGAGTTTACACAGTCATTTACTTTCACCCTTGCACCATTGCAAGCAATGGCGCTTCCCATTTCCAATATCATAACCAAAACATTATTTACAAAATACACAGATCTTGTCGAGTTCTACCCAGGATTTTTTCGCTGAGCAGAGCAGCCACGAAAAAAATCCCATTACATTTCAAGCTCATGCCCAAAGGAAAATTAAAACCCCAACCAAACAAAACCCTAAATCCTGTCTTGTTACAAAATGAAGAGCTCATTTAAGTTATAGAGAAACCCCAACCCAAAACACATCCATTGAAACCAGACCCAAGTAGAATCCAACCAACGATGATTGACAACTCAGTCATAACCATGAAGCAAAGAGGGGACAATTTAATACTTGTACAATAGTCTTACCAAAGGGGTATGGCTTTCCCACGAGCTACAAACCAGATCTTCTCTCACCACCCCTGTAAACCTGCAACCACAGATAGAAACCACGATGAGAAGTATGACATATTATGCAAACCAAACAAGCAAATCATGCTGCGAAACTAGAACACCTATCATACATGTCTGCTAAGCCGTCACCATTGCCTTCGCTCACCCACGCAGGAGCAAAGCACAAGAAATAGAGTTATGAATGAGCCAAACTAACAACTGAACCAATCCCTAAGTGGGGTTGCCACCTTTCTCGAGGCACATTTATGTAGCCATCCTGGCCCCCAATATCTTTACAAAAACCCACAACTCCATATTTTGGGTCACGATATTAAACCTTGTACCAAAAACTTTGCGACTTGCATAAACCCATACATGCATCAAATAACTTAGGATTTAAGCCCTAAGAAATGTTTAAGCTAAGGATTTTTCAATTGTATTATCATTTACCAACATTAAAACCATAAAGTAAGTATATGTTAGGGAATAAATAAAATTGTAAGCATTTACACCATAGTAAATAAGCGTCACATAAATACCAAGTCTGTGTCACACAAATAGTAAGTGCAACAGTGACCTTGTCACTATCATAAAGTATGTAATGATAATAATAACAATAAGTAAAGTGTCACTAGGATATAGCTGCAAATGCAAGTGCTAGTGACCAAAACAATCATCACTTCTTGTTATGCTTTATAAACAAAGTTTCCCATCACCAAGTGTACCTGCATGAAAATGTGACAAGTAGAAACTATTACCTCTCACATGGTTACAAGAGGAACTAGTCTCACCACTCCACCCCTTTATCCATTAACAAAGTCAAATTATAATCATGTATACGACAGTAAGCACATGCCCTAATTGGGTCACTTGTACCATTGGGTGCACATGGCCTAATTGGGCCACATGTACCATTGGGTCCACATGGCCTAATTAGGCCACATGTACCAGTTAATAGAGTGTGGGGAACACTAATTGAGGTAATTTCCACTGAATGCACTTGCATGCATTAGTTTAGGTGCCTCCTAGACCAATCCCTACAATTTAGGAGCCATTGGGAGTGTCGACACCAACCTCCTTTAGTTGAGTTCAGTTGGTGACTAGTCAAGCCTAGTTATGACTTAGTTACATTCAATTACATCCAGTTACTTTCAGTTACATCTAGTTACATTCAGTTAGACTAGTTTAACTGATTCTAAGTGATTGAGGCATTAATTTAGACAACTGGAGTTAACTAGTTAGACTCTGATAGTGATTTAGACATGCCCAGTTATCCATTCAGTTAGTATGAGTTAACCAATTCGAATTTCCTCTCATGTATTAAAATTATATGGTTATTAATACTAGTGTAATACATTGTAAACACTATCTAGATTGTATCCATTTGCCTTTTTTATTAATGAAAGGATTATATAGATGCAATCCATTTTTTGGACTGTTTCATGTCAATATTGAGTAAATTGCTTGTGAGATCTATTTGTGAGTTTTGTCGTGGTTCATGGATTCCTGTGAGCTAAATTTTAATATTGTGTCAGATCCTAGGCAGGACAAGGCACTTCTCCTTCTACATATTTCATGTTGGATCAATGAAGCAATTTGAGAAAAAAAACAAAAAAAAATCTAGCTTTGCACCATAAGTGGAGAGTTTACCACATAATTCCTAGGCAAAGGAATTGTTGATTAAGCTTTCTTGATTGGCTAAGATGGGTGTGATAAAAAATCCAAAAGTACAGGATGTTCGACCTTACTTTGTGCTTTTTGTGTAATTGTAGGTACAAATTCATATGGATTTGAAATTATCAGTTCCTCTTCTTACTCCATCCACAAGATATTCAGAATGGAAGTTGAAGATGATTTCATCTCTCAAGAGACAAGATATATGTGAGGTATCTCTTGGACTTGGTAAAGATTCTTATGAGGATGAGAATGACTGGATAAATGATGGTGATAGATATTTTGGAACAATTTTTCTGGCCCTTTTTCCATCGAGCTTTCTCTACCTTGTTAAATGTGTTGAATACCCAAAGGATCTTTGGAAAAAAATGGATAGAACCCTTGGAAATCACAATGAGGATGGTTATAGAACTTTGGAGATAAAACCCAACACCACAAGAGTTCTCTATTCAAAAGTATCAGCCTCTACTCTCTTCGATGAAGATGTTCAAGATGAAGAAGAAGAAAAATATTCTACATAGTCAATTCGAATTGAAGAAAGTCTCCTTGCAGTGACTCCTTCTCTTGTTGCTCTAGAAGTTTATGAGATCTATGATATCTCATATTCTCATATGGATGATATAGAAGAAGACATCCAAATATATGATATTGAAGAAAAACTCTGATGTGCTTCTATGCAAACATTCTCCACTGATTCACCTTTAAATTATGCACAAAATTTTCCAGTGACTGCTTCCAAAAGTGAAGAGGAATTTGATTTTTCTCCCTATAATGTTGCTTCTGGCGTGCTGATAAGTAATACATTGGATATTTTGGAAAAAAATATCCGATTGTAGGAGTGATCCATTCACTCTCCTTGATCTATATCTTCCAACAAATTCCTACAGGATTGCATGCACCAATTGTTATAGTTGATTTTACCACACTTGGTTGATCACATATTTATGGCCTTCCCTATCCCTCTGCAGACTCTTTGGACCCAATGGACCTATATTATACTTTGATGTTTGAATATTATCCCTAAAAATCACCTTTTTATACCTATACGCGACTTTTAAAGCCATACTCGCCTGTGTACACAACTTTTGACCTCAAACC
Source organism: Pseudotsuga menziesii (assembly GCA_001517045.1). Lineage (NCBI taxonomy): Eukaryota > Viridiplantae > Streptophyta > Pinopsida > Pinales > Pinaceae > Pseudotsuga > Pseudotsuga menziesii. The sequence continues at coordinate 499,920 of LPNX010677416.1, forward strand.
CATGTACATCAGGATGTGTGCATAAAGACAAATATTTTTGGAGTTTTCCTCATATTAGTTCGAATATATTGTCTCTTGGAATTCCATATGCCTTGAGAACACTCAGACTCAACCCTCCATTACCTCTTTTGAGTGTTATATATTGATCCTCTTGGATACATTGAAGGAGGAGAAATTGAAGAGTAAGGAAACTATAGTCCATTGTTGCCTCATTTTGCTTATACTTGAGTCTGAATACCTTTGTCCCTTTGGAGCACATAATATTATTCCCAATATTTCCTTTGCTTTGTGAGATTGCTATCGAGAGATGGAGGATTGAAGTGGTGGAGGCCCAGGTGGAGGACTCAGTTTCTCTGGTTCACAGAAGTGCCTACAGAGTTTGTCAATATGGTATCTCTATTTTATTAATAGAAATATCTTTTCCTGTCCAATACATGTGCATTTTAAATATGAATATTGAATCTATAAATGTATTTAATTTCTTATACATGATTAATTATATATGCTAGAGTAGGTCTAACACATCATCTTTTTTTGTTGTTGTTGAGAGCGAATTTGAAATATAAGTGTGATCGAAAAAGCTCAACAGGGATCTACTTAAACCATCCAGAATAAGGTACAATTCCATACCCATTAGTTTTAGATGACTTTACTTCTCTTTCATATTGGAAAGGATTGATTTCTAGTGTCATACTGTCTGTTGTGGTACCCCCAAGCCATAGGAAGTTTCTCTTCGTAACAGAATTGACAACTCTGCTCGGGAATGTTCCTTATTTTTCTTTGGGATTTGGGGGTACAATGTGCTTGAAATACTCTCTGTTTCTCCCAGTTTATGTGCTCCATTTAGTATTATGTTCATCCATTGACATTCCCCTAGAGTGGTTTGACCCTTGGCCTTCTTTTTACCACTTTCTTCTCTGTATATGTAGGTTTTTGGCCAAAAGTCGCATATACATGCAGGTTTTTGGCCAAAAGCTGCATATACATGCATGTTTTTGGCTAAAAGTCACGTACATATGCTACTGTTATTTGAACAGTCGCATACATCCTCCCTTTTTTGGTTTAGTTTGATGTGGGAAGTTGTTGGGTGGGTTGTGAGTGTGGCTGGGTCTTCCTAGGTACTGATGTTATCTATTGACTGCTTCTTTTGTGACCAGAGACTACTTTTTCATTGATTTTTCTTTGAAAATAGTTCTAGTTATTTATCTCCTTTTTTGTTTTTCCATTATTTCATTAGTGTTTTTGTCTTGGTTTCTTTCTTAGTTTGTGTTTTTTACTTGTTACAGAGACTGAGGATTTTAATGACTTTTATTGCATTTTCATTATTTTATATTGAAAATACAAAATTATTGCATATTTATTTGCATATGGATTTAAGGAGGTAATTGCATTGGATTGCTTGTATGAGATTTGGGTTTAGGATTTCATATAGGAAGGATTACATTGGCATTTGGAAAGGAATGATTTTTTTTCCATCTCATGTATTGGCATACCCCATTTTTTTAATTTAGACAAGATTGCACTTGGCATTATTTGTTAGGTGAGCACATTTATTTCACTGTTTAGTCATAGTATCATTAGTTGCATGGCCATTTCCCTTTGAGTAATCACAACCATTAAAATCAACGCTTAATTAAAATGAATTACACATTTTTATTTGATAGGGTTCATCAACAAGATTAGGATTTAGAGTCTTGGAATAGTTCATTGTGAGTAAATTCTCCAAGAATACTAAATGAAATAAGTAGGTGTCTGTCTAGGTGAAATCCTTGGTATAATTAGTGTTTCTTAGGAGGCTCCTCTTACACAAGAGTTAATAATGAGGAAACATACATGATTGTGGTTGGGATAGCCCTTGGCCACTTTCTCTGAGCGCCTAAGATATTTCTAGGATATTCTTCGTATATGGGGGATTTTGAGGTACCAATTGGTGATTTCAAGCTTCAGTATTTTCAACCCTTCCCATACGGTATATCCCTCCTGCGACTGTCTTCCTGAGCATTGGTTATATTGGGGCGACCTTAGTTGTCTTACCTAAGTATCGTAGGGGGTACTTCCAGAGGTTATTTTGTGAGTGTCCTAGCTAGGTAGGAGTTGGACAACATAGTTTCTTTACGCGTTGAAGCCAAGGGATGACATAATTGGTTAAATACCTCCACTTGTAGTGTATGGGAGTCTCAATCCTCTCCTAGGTGAGACATACCTACTGCATTCGGGAGCTCACATATCCTCCCCTTGGTTTGCTTGTATTTTCGTTGTAGATTTTCTTAAGAGTATGCTCTTTGTGCACTAGTTGGATTTTGGGATCACGGTTACTTAAGTATATTTATGTTCTCTTGAGTTTGGGTCCTTTTATGATCGACATGCCTGATGTAACTACTAGTATCCCATCACCCACTCCATGTCCTAGTGTTGACCCTGGTGTTGGAATGGGGGCACTGCAACCCCTTACCTTGTTCATGGATTTAGGAGTGGTCATATTCCATCCTTTACTCCATTTGCAGAGGATTTTCACTCCCTTCTTAACACTAGTGTTCACCCTCACGGGGGTGGTAGTGGATACATGAATGATGGGTCTACACCTTACATTCCTTCTTATGTCCCATCATCCACTGCATTGTTTCCTTTGAATGAATTTGTCAAGATCAATCCTCCCTATATCCAATAGTTTGGACCATTTTTTACCATTTTTGGACCACTTGGCCTAATTTTGTGTTGTAGGGGCTTGATTTGAGCATGTTTTGACCCAGTCTTTGATCTGTTCATGTTTATCACATGTATAATGTATGAACTGGAATATAGGTTAGGATTTCACATATGCTTTCATTTTGCATGGCCTTATGACCATTTCATATTAACCTTAGGTATGAACCCATTCCATAATGTCATGAAACCTTCATGCTGCTGTTAGAAGTGATATTGTGTGAATGGTAGAGCCTTCATATACATGGGTACCCTAGTTAGATCCTATTTTTCATTTGGTGCCCATGCTGAGATTTCTCCTTTAGGTTTGGGGTGTCCCTTTTTAGTCCCGCCATGTCCTTGAGCAAGAGCTTCATACTCCTCTTGAACTTTATGTTGTTTTTTCCCAAGGGACTCCCTTGTATATATCAAGTTGTAATTGCATTTCATGAGTTTTGATTTCCTTATTGAGATTTATGCCAGCTCCCTGCTTCAGAATTGTAAGTCATGTAGCCTGAGCTTGTCTCATGTCTAGCCAAGCAGAGCCTTTTACATATCCTTTGCAGCTTGATCACCCCTTTATCGGGAGGAGACCTTCCATTGAGTGTCACTATCCTGCACATACATCCTTGCATTGAGCATAGGTATGTTCCACTACTTGGAACTAGTTTGCTTTCCCCTGACACTCATATCCTCCTAGTTATGTACTATAAATCACTTTTATTCTTTTTCAAGCTTTTCAAAATATCTAAAAAAGTCCAAAAAAATAGAAAAAAATAAAAATACGGACAAGAAATGATATTACCTTTAGCATCAGCTGAGTCGTGTCTCCTTTGAACATAGCCATAGCCGTTGGTTGGGTTGTTTGCTTGAATTTAGGAGTTGTACTTTTTACTCTAATTTTATCTCCACTGACTGGTTATGCTTCCAGTCCCCATGGAGCCTCAGTTGATTCCTCCTATGTCACAGAGATGTCCAGTTTTCATATCAAGTCCCTACTTCCTACCTTCAGTCACCACTTACCTTATTCTCTTGTTCGAAGGAAGTTGAAGCCTGAGTCAACCATTCCTCAGTTATCTTGACTTTGCATGTCATCCATTCCTGGTACTGTTACTGGTTAGTGCACATCTTGTTTGTTGGGTTCTTTGACATTATACATCATTGTTGAGTACCTTGTGTTGGTTGATGGGGGATGCCTTAATGTCCTCCTTACAAAGGATTACATTCCACCGACTTTAGATCATTTATTTTGGAATGCAAGTCTAGAGTTCTTTGAGTTCCTTGAGACTTACAGTCAGTAGTGGTAGGTTCTCTTGCCATTGACAGTTTTAGGAATACATTAATGTCCTCTGATCAATGGATTATTTCAAGTGTTTGACCTCAACACATCTATTCACACTTGTTATATTTCACTCTGTACCTTGATTCCAATTTTCATTATCGACGGGTTATCTCGCATCTTTTAATGGTATACATCAATGACCAGTAATCAGACGATGGACTACTATGTTCAACCTCGACACATATATTCACATAGTAGGACATGTACTCATAGTGGTTGTGTAGAAGAGCTTCCATCTTAGTGGAATTCCATATATGCTTCCTCCTTGATTGTGCCAGTATTCATGAGATTTCAACTTCGTGATCTGATTCTAGTGTATATCAGATATATTCATCCATTATGGAGATCTTTATTCATTGTATATTGTACATGGATATGACCACACATGACATTTTGTATATCATGCCTATTTATGGCCATTGTACTCTGATGTATCTGTGACTGCTATATGTATTTGCAGTCACATGTAGAGATTGATTATTGTATTGTACTAATGAATGGATGGTTCTTCCACCTAGGTATTCATCAATCCACTTCTGGGATGGATTATATAATGTATTTCAGCCATCATGTTACCCCTATGATCTCACACATTAGGGGAATCTATTATAGCGTATTTTACCACACTTGGTTGATCACATATTTATGGCCTTCCCTGTCCCTCTGCAGAATATTTGGACCCTGTGGACCTATATTATACTTTGATGTTCCAATATTATCCTCCAAAATAACCTCTTTATACCTATAAGTGATTTTTAAATCCATACTCATGTGTATACACAACTTTTGACCTTAAACCTGCATACATCGGGATGTGTGTATAAAGACAAATCATTTTGGGGTTTTCCTCACATGAGTATGAATATCTTGTCTCTTGGCCTTCCATATTCCTTGATAACGCTTAGACATGACCCTCCATTACCTCTTTGGAGTGCTATATATTGATCCTCTTGGATACATTGAAGGAGGAGAAATTGAAGAGTAAGGAAAGTATAGCCCATTGTTGCCTCATTTTGCTTATACTTGAGTTTGCATCCCTTTGTCCCTTTGGAGCACATAGTGTTCTTCCCAATATTTCCTTTGCTTTGTGAGCTTTCTATAGAGATATGGAGGATTGAAGTGGTGGAAGACTCGGTTTCTTCGGTTCGCAGAAGTGCCGATAGAGTTTGTCACTATTGTATCTCTGTTTTATTAATAGAAATATCTTTTCTTGTCCAATAGATGTGCATTTTAAATATGAATATTGAATCTATGGATGTATTTACTTGCTTATACATGACTGATTATATATTCTAGATTAGGTCTAACACATCATTATATATCATGCTTTCTTTGTTTGCTGTTGTTAAGAGCGAATTTGGAATACAAGTGTGATTGGAAAAGCTCAACAGGGATCTACTTCAACCATCCAGAATAAGGTACGATTCCATATCCCTTAGTGTTATATGAATTTACTGCTCTTGCATATTGGAAAGGATTGATTTATGGTGTCATACTTTCTTTTGTGGTACCCCCAAGCCATAGGAAGTTTCTCTCTATAACACCAATATTCAAAATTTTGAAGAAGGAGAAAACTATGCATCTACCATCTTGGTGGACCACACTTTTGTATTTGATATGAACCTATTTGGATCTCATATGATCTTATTTGGATCTGATCTGATATTAATTGGTTCAAATTTTAAGTTCCAAGAGCCTTCAGTCATGCTTGTAGCTTCTCTCATCAATTTTGGTGTGAAAAATCAAGTACCACAAGTCACTCTTCAAATTTGTTGCTGGGTATTTGATGTTAGTTTCCTCTTATGAGGTTGCTGATATTGTATTTTGTGATTCATTGGTTATTTTTGAAGCTATATCAGATTATGGAGCTCAAGCATTTTCTCTCCACAGTCCTAGGCATTCTTTACCTTTGTATTTGATCACATGCTCATCTTCTCACAAAACTAGTAAAGAGGGAGACATTATGCATTCGCCTGGACATTTTCTCCTAACACTTGGAGCTGATATTACCTCACATGGTTTGTTGTTCAAGGATCCAATATATTAGTTTCTTGGGTGTTCCTCACATGGTTTGAATTATCAAGAACTTTTGATCTCTTATCAGTTGGTTTTAGTTTGTCTACATGGGTCAATTTTTCATCCAGCAGTTGTCTATATTTCTGATTCAGTTGAGCAAATTATTCTTCTCCCAAAGAGGAAGATTCATCTAGACATAATCATTTAGTTTGGATGGAGAATTTCACATGCCAGACCCCAGGATACCTGTGCACAGAATAACAAGCTTGAATCCTAATTTTACTTGCTTAGTTTGAGGGGGCGTATTTTTCCCATGAGGTTTTTCCCCGTTTCCTTATTTATATTAAGTAGTTACTTTTTCATTCTAGTTGTAATGGGTTACCTTTGGTCTTAGTTACCAGGGACCACAATTTTCCAATTTAGCATTTTGGGGGGGTGTTAGGATTATAATCCTCACTTGTCCATTTTGGTCAATTCTTCTTAAATTAGGAGTCTTTTAAGTCATTATTGATTCACTTGTACCATTGGGTCCACATGGACTAATTGGGACACATGTACCAGTTAATAGAGTGTGGGGAACACTAATTGAGGCTAACTACCACTAACCGCACTTCCATGCATCAATTTAGGCACCTCCTAGACCAATCCCTACAATTTAGGAGCTACTGGGAGTGCCGACACCAACCTCCTTCAGTTGAGTTCAATTGGTGACTAGTCAAGCCTAGGTATGAGTCAGTTACATTCAGTTACATCTAGTTACATTTAGTTACATCCAATTACATTTAGTTAAAAAAGTTTAACTGATTCTAACTGATTGAACCACTCATTTAGACAACTGGTCTTAACTAGTTAGACCCCAATAGTGATTTAGACGGCAGTCCTTATCCCGATTGTAGATTCCTTTATGGACAAGGATGTGGTGACATGGCCCACTTTTCCATATCCTTTCACATTAACAGTGGTTTCTTCATTTACCGTAATGATTTTACCATAGCTCCCTGAAATGTTTTATCCGATGGGCGCATTAGCTTGTGGATGCCATGTATGGGTCTATGTGATCCATGGTAAGCGCCCATAAATGAAGTAACCACTTGACATGTACAATGGGCCATCATACAATGGCCGAGGTGACATGACAGAGGAGGAGCCATTCTGAAGGCAGCGAGTATTCAATTGGCATAAGATAGGCAGCCAATGAATGTGTAATGCTTAACATTGTATGTGTTTAAAAGTTAGATCAAAGCTTTGGCTGAAATCAAGGTTATTAATCGTGTTGGTGGAATAAGTTATTTTCAAATTCTTTATTTTTATTATACAAGGCATGAATAAGTCAAGAGTGTCGTAAGTAGCTTCCCATTAAACCACCTTTATCACCTGAAATTTATAATTTCATTAAAATAGATTCATATTATATTACCTTATCATTTTGAAGTTGGAATTTAAAATATTATTTATGATTTAATTAAAATAAATTCATATTATATGACGACTATCTTTTGAATTTTGAACTTATAATTTAATTAAATTATATATGATATTAACATGATAAAATATCTTAAAATGTAGATTGAAAATTAAGAACATGTAATCAAGTTCATTCATAAAGTACATTTATAGTTTTATATAATATATGATAAGTATTTATTATAAAATTTAAAATAATAAAAGCATTTATTGATTTTTTTTATTTAGAATAAGATTAACCTAAGTGTAATAAGTGTATACTTGGGATTCATTTTATGGTCATCATATTTTGTTATATTTAAATGCATTTAGATTAAGATTTAAATAAGCTTCAGTTTTTGTTTATTTTTTATTAAACATTATTTGTTTTATGTTTATGTTAATTAGTTTAATGTTTATGATATACCATAAATATCCATAACTATCACGCAATTAGAGTAGAATTTCATTTGTAATGAGTATATCACATCAAGGTAAATGTGTGAGTTGTATAGGATGTTTTAGAGTATAAAATCATTTGTAATGAGTATATTGCATCAATGTACATGTGTGAGTTATGTATGCATGTATGTCATTCATGTTATGGTATTTATAATTACTGTTTCTTTTATGGACATGGACTAAACAAAGACATGAGATGCATAAATGTAGTGCTTGACTGAATTGAGTGATAGTTAACCAAACAAGGTTTAAGATACATAATATTCTCGATATAGAATTAAGATACATAAATATAATGCCTTATTGAATTTAAGTGATACTTGGAGATAAATTTCTCTGGTATCCAATAAGTTCAAATCTTCTTGTACCTTCATCTTGTATTCATCAATCTCATTGGACTCACAATGCACACATGATTCTGCTTCAACTCTCAATTTCTTATATATTTTATTGAAATGTTTTTAAAATAATAATCATTGCATACAAAGAAATATATGCAAGTTTTTTTTTCCACTAAAAAAACTGCAATATATTATAAAAAGATATCACATATTGCAAAGACCTTTAGAACTAAGAGAAATCAAGTTATCATGGTGTGTAACCTTCACCACATCTATACAAAAAAATGAAACTCTTCAAACTGGAAAAAGAAATTCTAAGATAGGCCTCTAATGAGAAAACATTGATTGTCTTTTAAAAAAAGAGAATATACATAAAAATTGTAGGGAGGCTTTTGAGATTTCCACAAAATGGTGAAATAATAACTAGATAAAGGTCAAGATCATAAGCCATTTCTATATGTTCATGTTTATTTTTAAGAAAAAGTAAATGTGAATAATATATAAATTACTTTTTTTGTGTGTATTTATAAATTTTTATTAAATTGAAAAATAAAAAAAATATAATCAAAGTGTTAGATAGAGAACTATAACTAGATTACATTATATAGATAATTATATAATAACACATTACATACTCATTAAAAAAAATTAAAAATAGCTTTTCATTTTATATTGAAAAAACATAAAAATTATGTCTCACACTATTAAATAGTTTGTAGTAATGAGTTTCAATAAAAAAAAATATTTGGAAATTTATTATATAAATATAAAGTCTTTTTAAATTAAAATTAAAAAATTATTTAAATAATTATTTATTTAAAATGAAGTTATATATTTGCATTCTTTTTAAAGTTAGTATCACTTTAAAAAAAAAAAACTAACTTATAAATACTTATTGGTAAATAACTCAAGTTTACATTTTTTAGAAATTTTCTAACCTCTAAGGTTTTTATACAATTTGAAAAACTTTTGAACATCATCTAGTAATTCATGCATTAGTCATAACGACTAAGTAAGACCATGAGTTATCCCTTGTGCATCTCAAGAGTAAAAAAATCAAACAAACCACAATGACAAAGTGTCAAGTTCAACCTTATCCTTTAAGTCAGATTTTTTATGTCACAAAGTATGTCGTGACGACAATTCACAAAGTAAAGCAAGCTGATAATATCATAAGTACATGACTCCTACAACTAGTTAAAGGAATTATGAATTATAGCATCTAAGTTAACTGCAGTAAATATATATTTTTTATTATGAATTATTGGGTTGTTACAAACAACTTTGGTTATGGTGTAAGGACCATATCAGAGTGTGCATAGTTTCTAATGGGGCCTTATGAGGTGCGCTTTCTACAAATGCAACCATACATTGTCTCCCCCCTAAAACTTGTGTGGAACCCAATGTTGATCGTGGCACTGCTTGTACTTGGCATTGGTTTTTTGCAAAATATCATGAAGTTTGTAGTATCATGAGTAAAGATCAATCTTACTAAAATAAATTGTGCCCTTGTGATGATCAAGATGATAATTAATTTGACGGATGGAATATTTATTCTTGATTGTGATTTTATTCAAAACTCTATATTGAACACCTATTCTCCATGCCCCATCCTTCTTTTGCACCAATATAATTGGGCTTACATAAGGTGAGAATCTTGGTTAAATGTGACCCTTTTGGATGAGCTCCTGAATTAAACATTTCATTGTTCATTCTTGAGAAGATATAATCTATATACTAGGCCATAAGGAAGAGGATCTCTATGTATTAAAGCAAACAAATGCTTGAATTGTTATATAGGGGCACCCTATAGACAAAGAAAAAATATATATGTATTCTTCCATTATCACACAATACCTCATGTTTGAAGGATTTGAAGTCGTTGGGTAGGAAACATTGTTAGCTGACATGGATATCATGTCCTTGGGTAGCCCAAATTATGTTGTACAACTATGAGTGTAGTGTTATTTGTAGATACATTCTCCTAATGACCTTAACAGAGATCATGTTCTTCTAGCAACTTCTATCCACAATGAAATGTAGCATATTCCCCTTTACACACATTTATGAATGGAAGAGGAATTCACCCTCCTCTTATATCTCTTCTAGTTGGATCTTTGTAGTTTCAATGGTAGCACTAGGTTTGATGTCAATGATCTACGTTCCTTTATTCGGTTCTAGTTATGTTTTAAGATAGGTTTCAAATATGAGGCTTTCCTCTCAACCATCAATGACTTCTTTATGTTGTGTACATCAATGTTGGGATAAGGGCTTTTGTGGAACTCACAACACTTTCCAGTGTTCTTCGAATTTCTATTATATTTCATTGCATGTGGCTTGGAATGGTTATCTTGAGGCTCTCTAAACTTGCTATATCCTTCGTTCCATGAGTTAGGACAATATTTACCATACTTTTGTTGCAATTGATTTTCTAACTCAAAATATTGCTTATTATTCTGCTTATATTCATTCTCAATCTGAAAATCATTTTGATAAGATACTCCCAATGATGAGATGTCTAAGAAATCCATCATTGTTTGGATACCTAGAATTGAGCACAAGGTATGGAATATATTGGTGAATTTCAACACCGTTTGGTCTCTCTTTAAGTGCAAAGTTTCCCATATGAGGTGTTGGCCATCATAGTTTCTAACAAGGTAGAATTTCTCCTTGAGGGCATTGGCAAAAGTTGCCCAGCTGGGTTTTGTCTTGTATGTTGTAGATGCATCTTTGGAACGCCTCTCTTAGTAACTATCCCACCAATGTTTGACATAAGGAAGGGAATTAAGAAGTAAAAAGGTGATCTTACAGTGTAAAAAAATTGAATAAAGTAATAATGCCTTTAATATATTTAACAAATTTTCCAAAGCGTTTGCATCTATTTGACTTTAAAAAAAGGATTATCAAAGTTAATGTGTACCTTGAAGGGTGTTGCACCTATGAAATGGATACTATTTTGTTCTTGTGTCACACATGGGATTCCTCAAGCAACAATTTAATAGGATTTCATACTCTATTACCGATTCATCTCTCTTTTCTTTTGCCATGTGAGGCTTCTTGGTGTAGTAAGAGTGGATTTCCCCAAGCTCATTTAATTTAATACCCAACAGTTATAAGTGTGACTTGAGATCCTAATGCATCTGTAGAATATTGATTATGTTTACTTACAAGAAGACCACCATGTGGTAGTGGATTGTAGACCTAAGGTATCTTGGTTTGTTTGTTTTGGTGTGTGCTTGAAGGTCAAATGCTTGAATCCAAAGGGTAGTAATGTATGTATACTTGTCTAAACTAAGCAATTAATTCATTGTGTGGGGAATTGCCCCCACCCGCCTTCTTTAAAAAAATAAAAAACACATGTTTCCTCCTTGAAAAACATAGGTTTTAATCTAGAGAGGTAGGGTATATATGTTCATAAATTAAATCCAAATTGTTGTGCATATGAGATTATTTATTCCATTAAAAAAGGAGACTTTTACATCAATTTAAGATCTAACTAAACTATAGCTCATTAAGTTAGAGCAATTGGTAATGAGTAATTTAGATGAAAAGTTGTAAATGAAAAATCATGAATGCAAATCCATCTAAAATTTAACCATTATTATTATTATTGTTATTATATTATAAAAAGCCCCAAATTATTAATTTGGTATTAAGAAAACTAAAATATAAGAAAAAAAGTCTACTAAGCTTACTATCTTGTAATATTCAAACATTATATCATTAAAACATTTAACTAATATTAATAATTCTATCATGGCTTTTAGTGATGAATATCACTTGGTCATGGGATGCACTAATCATATCATTAAAAAAGTTAACTAATATTAATAATTCTATGGGATTTTAGTGGTGAACATCACTTGGTCATGGGATGCACTAGTGCATGCATATAAAATATTTGCATATTATTGACTTTATTAAATTGGGCTTATATAGGAATAGAATTAGTAATCACATAGAGATTGAATAAATGGTAAAGCATTGCTTTCATTGCCACTTAGTTTTAGTATTTTTTCAACAAAATTTTTATTTTGAAATTGGGTTAAAATTATATTTATGTATGCAAAAGAATAATGTTTTTATGGAACAAAATTTTATTTTGAAAATGGGTTTAAAATTGTTTTTATGTATATAAAAGAATAATGTTGTTATGGGAAAACATTGTAAATCAATGATTTGTATTTGCTTTATGTTTATGATTTTAAGGTGAGTAGTTGTCTTCAATATTTTATTCATTATCAATGTGTTTGTATACGTATAAGGTGGGGATTTAAGAAGTTAGGTGTAGGTGACTCATATATGTATCTTAAGAAAGAGGTTTTTCAAAAAGAAGTAAAGAGCATAAATCTTGCATTAACAAGGATTGATGGATTATTGGAAATTGTGGATAGATAAATGCTCTTATAAATTTAAATTTGGCAATGAATAAAACAATACAAGATTTCCATATCTCTTTAATTGGAGAAATATCACAAGCATTTGATGGAAATATCAATGAAAATAAGACATTAATATTAATATACAAGGACTTATATTTAAGATTTTAAAGTGGTGTCATAAACTACAATCTATGAAAACCTCTTTTATCAATAACAAATATGGAAAAATACAATCTATGAAAATCTCTTTATCAATGACAAATATGAAAAACTATAGTGTAATTACATTTATGAATTTCAGGGTTGAAAAAATTGCATTATAAATTTTGGTTGTAAATATTTTTATGACAATATAATAAATTTAATATTACATTTAAGTATATTTTGTATATAAAATAATAAGTATAGTCAATATAAATTTGGTGAATTATTAATATTAATAACCTACTTAATATTATACAATGTTCAAATTCAAAACTAAATGTCTATTATCACTATCATTTCTTTAAAAAAATATTTAAATTAGGGTAGTCTATATTTTTCAATTCTTAAAAATTATAACAATTTTAATTATTAAAAATACATACAACATTAAAATTTTAAAAATAAAAATATCTATTATTAATATTAACTTTAAAACTTTTTTTAATTAAAATTTTATAATATATATTTTCCAATTCTTTGAATACTATGCCAACTTCTTTCATTTTGTTTTTTAGATAGAAACTAAAAAAGGTTTTTATAAAACAAGCTGTGCACAACCATTCATTACAGAGAGGATAGCATGAAAAGAGAGTTCTTGCAGTTCAAAATTGCTGCGCAACAAACTGATCCGAAAATATGTCCAAAAAACTACACATGGAGAATTTGCAAAACAACTAGTGCCTGGGGTAGTATACACCCTTATAAACTGATTACAAAGCAAAAGGGAGTAAAACATATTAACACATTTAAAAGAAAATTGGTTATGGATTTCCTCTGAGCTTCATGGGATGGACCACAGACTCCTCCTCCATGGTGTGCGCTACCACTGCAGTGGTTTCGTTCACCTTGCTTCCCTGGTTCATGTTGATTAGACGTTGGAGGTATTCCTAGATTCTATCAACCTTACCCATTATCTCCCTAAGATTGTTCTCATTATCATCAATCCTTGCATCATGGTTGCTGATTTGCAGAGAGGTGTAACTCACCACTTCCCCCATGCTCTTGACCTCCTGGGCTATTTCTTTATTGTCCATTATACCAATCGCTATCATCTCATATAGTCGCCTAAGATTCCTTTTCACGTCCATGATGCCAGCATTTTCATTAGCCTGTGACATTCTGCCAGTTCCAAGAGAAAGGTCAATTCAGGCGAAGTTGCAATGCAAAGCATGAACAGAGCCTGCTAGTATGCGAGCCTAACTCTCAGTTGAAAGGCCACTAAGAATGTAATTGAGCACTTTTAGCTCCTACTGCAGGGAGGCACCCTCCTTACTTCGACCCGCTTTGCAGGCTAAGGTGCCCACTGCACCTTCCTTCCACCCTGAATAGTGACAACCCAAGATTATGCTTCTCTCAGCATTGACATTATGAGCTTCGGTCGTGATATTTGAGCCAGAATCAGAGTTTGAAAACCACAGCGAGGAGCCTATAAGGGTGCTACAGGAGCAAGAGGAGAAGGTTGCGAAGGCAAGCCTTTCCTTCACAAAATATCTAGTGAGAGGGAGAGCTTCCCACAGGATCTCCTGCAGCCACCCTTCGCCAACACCTGCAATTACATCCAGGAGAATGCGCTTCGGAGGAACCTCGTGATAATCAGAGCCGAGAGATGGAGTAAAATGAGTTTGCATTATGCATCGAGGAGAAGACATACCGAAATGGTTGAAAAGACTTGGAGCATGCGAGGAGGAGGGGCATTTAACCCAGGGCCAATGAAACATAAAGCCAGCATTACCCGAGAGAGGATGTGGGCAGAGAGTGAACCACGCGGCGGGGGAAAGAGGATTAGCAGGACATCAAAATAACTGAGAGGATCCTTCGAGATGTAGCGTGGGGTGGGAGCCAACTGTTGGAGGATGGCGCGAGGCGGTGGGAGGAGGGATGCGTGGAGGGATAAGGGAAGGGGGTAGAGAGATGAGGGAGTGAGGAAGGATGGGAATGGAGGGATAAGGGGAGGGGGAAATGAAAGGAGGAGGGGTGGAGGGATAAGGTGGGAGATTAAGAAAGTCCTTAGCAATGCTTTTATGGAAAGAAAAAGCCAATTCCAGGTATGAAGAGGGGGAGGACCTCTTATCATGAGAAAGGAAGGAGAACTTCCATCGAACCATTATGGGATAAATTTGATGATAGGAGCGTTTTTGTTCAGACTATAATGACCTTGAGGTAGGGAGGCCCCCATGTTGGCCAAGGCGTCCGCTGCAGAGTTAATGTGGCGAAGAATGTGGAATAGCTCATAGGAATTAGGCATGAGTGGCTTTGCTTTGTCATACAAACGACGACAGTTAATTGAATCGGAGGAGTAACCATTAATCAATTTGAAAATGACATGTCAGGAGTCTCCGAATATCATTACCTTCTGGAGGTTTTTAGTGACTAAGAATTGTAATCCCTATAGGAGAGCCAACCGCTTGGCCTCATTGTTGGTCTTGTGTCCAAGGCCCCAAGCGAAGGTTTGTTCAACATGTCCTCTGGGATCCAAGAGGATCCCCTGCACCTGCCACCCCTATGCCAACTTCTTTCATTAATAAAATTATATAGTATAAATAATTTAAGTATTATAAAATATACATTTTTCAAAAAACATAGGTTTTGTAGCTTTAAAATAAATAAATAAACATACATTTATAACTTTAAAAATATATAATAATCCAATTGTAAAAAAATGATCTAACTAACTGCAACTATTCTACGCTGTCAACAATATTAAACTGTAATATAGTTCTCTAAATAACTGGATATAAATGGTAGAACATAAAGAACAATGGGCGTCAAACCTCAAGGGATAATAATTTTCTTTAACTTTACTCTCACAAGCAAATGAAGGCAGAATAGACTTAGCATTGCTCATTCTGTAAATGTAATATACGGTATTGCTCTTCCCCGTAAGCTTCTATTGACTTGTCGTTTCACAAGTATACCCCTTGGAAAAACTGGTTTTGTCCATGAAGATTGACACTTTCCAGCATCGACACGAACTGCAATGGAGAATATCATAGGCCAGAGACATCTTGATACCCTCAACACCGATACTTCCAAATCAAAATTTTGGGATCATAACCATGGCTTCAAAGCTTGCACATTTGAAAACATTACATTGTAAACAGTATTTTTTATACTGCTTCATGTCAATACTGAGTAAATTGATTATGAAATGTTTTTATAAATTTTGTTATAGAAAAAACATAAATAAATAAATAAAAATATATTTATCTAGTTTTTTAGTGATCAAAATCCAAATCCAAATCCAAACTTTAAAAATGCACGCAATATGCATAGTGATCAAAATGCAAACGCTATGTATAGTGATCAAAACAACCTTGAAAAAGCGTCGTTAGTATAATATTGAATAAACAATGATCAAAATCAAAACAATATGCATTGTAATAAAAAAAACCGTGAAAAAGGGTGATTAATATAATATTGACTTCGAATAATATATAAAAATATAAAAAACATGGTATGAAAACTATAAGTTTTCCTTCCAAGTTTAAAAAATGCAAATGACCGATTTCTCAATAGAATTCTATATATATAGTGATGACATCTACCTTATCGAACAAAACGTTTCAAAACTATTCCATCCAAGATATTCACGCGATATGTAAATATTAAATAAATTGCTATCAAGTTTATTTCTTATCAAAGGAAATTTCACAATATTGTTTTTTTAAGGTTGACATTCACATTGTATTATAAAAATTGCTACATAAAAACACAGAGAAGTTGGGTCTCTTATCATGAAACAATTTAGATTACGAGTTTTTATGCTTTTTCAGAGGAGAAAACATCATGTATTTATAATAATAGTTTGATGATTGTAAAAAATAAATACTAACTTTGTCAATAGCTAAAAGAAAGAAAAAAAATACTAGCAACCATTCTAAAATCTATCAAAGGAGTAAACATTTAAACAGAGCTAGACCCAAACCAAAAAGAGAGGACAATAATAGATATAGACTCTACTAGACAGGTGGAATGGTGCATGTTTTTGTGGTGGTGGCTGTAAGCTTGTCCTCGGCCTTGACATCACCGAGGTGCTTAGAATTGGTTCCGCTAGTGCCACCCTCTAGATGGGCGTCATTGTGCTTCACATCCATCGTAACTTCAACTTGGTTTATCGTCTTCACATCATCAGTCGCTGAATCAACCTCGTTGCAAGTGTTACCATCCACCTCATCTCCAGAACCACAATGAATTTTGAAACACTGTCATCTCCAATGGTGGTCAACAAGGGTGGTGGCAGATGATAGAGTTTTGCAACACTCAGGTACTAGTCCAAGAGCACTTGAAACCTATCATGGAGTTCCAAAATGTGGGCTTGTTTATCTTCTTCTACCCTATGAATGTCATTGCAAATGAAAAAAAGTATCAGTCATCAATGCAAATGAGAAAAATGTATCTCATTAATGCAAGATGCAAGGAAGTCCAATATCATTGGAGCAGTATAAGGGTTAACCATCTCCAACCTGCTGGAATCCTGTAGACAAATTTTGGTTTAAATCATAATTTGGAAGGTTTAAATTGTAATTTTAACTATCTTGGTGGTTTTAAAATGAGGAATTTGCTTTAGAATTGTCAAATAAAAATGATGATAACATTTTCTCAACAAAAATGTGATGGATTTTGATAAAAAATCCGCTGAAAACTCTGGGTGTTTTAGTTGTCATTTATCCTACTCAAACATCATTTTGGTTGTCGTTTATCCTACTCGAACATCATCAGTGGGCGCTGAGCTAGAGCATTGCCGACCTCTCCTACCACATTGTCCATTTCAAACCAGGTCGCTAGCTGTAGATTTTTCTTAAGTTTCCACCCACTGGTTTCAAGTAAAAAATTTGTCACAGTTTATTTCAATCTCAGAAATTTAACTTACTGGAAATAAACATAAATTTTACTAACTTAAAACACTGCTGTAAATTAAATCTTTCACAGACAGAAAGTAAATATTCATCACTTCATTCACACACACAGAACTCAAAAATTTCAACCAAATGGCGCTCGAAAAACCCACTAGGGGAAAACCACTCAGAGAGAGAGTATTTCTATTTTTAATTAGAAGTTTATCATTTACAGCAATACATAGAAAATGTCAAACCAACTTATCTCAACCCGAAAGATAAATTTCTGTTTCGATTTGCGTGCTGAGCAGCAAAAATCAAACTCTGATTTTTTCCCTATTTTTCCTCGATTTTCGTGCCATTGTATGGACAAACTATACGGACCGTACGGACTGTATGGACCTTGAAATCCGTCTCCAAATTTTTTTCCTCAAAAATCATGCCTAGAAATCTTCCTCGAAAATCGTGCATGTTGCCTCGAAAATCGTACCGTACGGACTGTACAGACCAGCAATAAATGCTGTTGTCTTCTCCTTGATTTCCATGCCCTCTTTGCTACTATCCTTTCCCTCGATTTGCGTGCTGCAAATTTTTTCCTCTTGCTAAGGAAAAATGGAAACTTTCTCTCTTTTCTCTCTGAGCTCTCTCTTCTCACTTCAATCTGCAAAAGTGAGGCAAAATGCCTTTCCCATGCCTTTTTGAGAAAACCCTACAGTGAGTCTTATCCAATGGTGGAGATTAGATTAGATCAAGGGCTGAAATTAAATGCTCATATTTTATTTCCAAAATATTAATTTCACTCACCCACTTAAATTGATCAAAAAGTGACTTTAATGCACTAAAGTCAAATTAAATGCTTTTACTTAAGTCATTTAATGCAAGGGTCACTTTATGTCCCCTTTCTAAGTGACTAAGGCAAAAGTCACTAGGGGAACACTTCCCTAGGCACAAAACTAACACTCCCTCTTACCGAGGAAGGTGTTCTGCACCACTCCCAACTTGTCTCTAAAGAAGACAAACTTGCCTCTCCCCAAAGACTTCGTCAGTATGTCTGCTACCTACTCATCAATGGAAATATACTGAAGTGTGACTGCTCCTCTCTGAACATAGTCTCGGATGAAATGATACCTGATCTCAATGTGTTTTGACTTGTCATGGAAAATTGGATTCTTAGAGAGTTGGATGCAACTCTGATTGTCACAGTAAATAACCGTAGGCCTAAGCTCCTGACCAAAGAGATTCACCATCAACTTGCAAAGCCACAAGGCCTCACAGCTGGCCAAATTGGTTGCCATGTACTCATCCTCTGCAGTACTCAATGCAATGGACTTCTGTTTCTGACTGAACCATGACACTGCTGCCGAGCCCAAACTAAAACAACATCCAGAAGTGCTCTTCCGATCTGCCACACTACCTGCCCAATCTGAATCTGTATAGCCAACCAGTCTGATTCTCTCTGACCTCCTGTAGTCCAAACCAAAATCCACTGTCCCTAAAAGATAATGCAACATATGTTTTGCAACGACCCAATGCACACTCCTAGGCTCAACCATGAACTGGCTAAGAGTGTTCACTGCAAAACAAAAAACTATTCGAGTGTTGACCAGATACATCATTGACCCAATAAGCTGATGGTATAAAGTAGGATCCACCAACTCTCCCTCAGAAGCATGAAGCTTCTTCCAGTTGGTGGTCATAGGTGTCAACATAGACCTGCAATCCTCCATCCCGAATCTCCTTAAAATATCAATTGCATACTTTCCCTGCCCAAGGAAAATATGTCGAGGCTCCTGCCAAACCTTTGATCCCAAAAAATAATGCATCAACCCAATATCAGTAATCTCGTACTCAGCTGTAAGATCCTTCTTGCAAGCTGCAATGGGTCTCTCTCTCCCTGTGATAAACAATTCATCAACATATAGTAGAAGAACAAGCGGATCATCTCCAACCCTAATAAAGTAGAGATTTGGATCTGATTCACTCTTATGAAACTCCATACTTAGCAAGTAAGAATCAATCTTGGAGTACCAAGCTCTTGGAGCTTGCTTCAGCCCGTAAAGGGCCTTCTTCAACCTACATACATGTGTCTCTCTATCATGTATCTCAAATCCCTGAGGCTGCTTAATGTAAATCTCCTCCTGTATGATCCCATTGAGAAATGCGGTCTTCACATCCGTCTGATGGATCCTCCAACCCATTTATGCCGCAATGGAAATCAATGCCCTGATAGATGTCTAACGAGCAACCAACACAAAAGTCTCATCATAATCATTGCCCTCAACTTGTGAAAACCCCCGCACTACAAACCTAGCTTTGTACTTCTCCACACTCCCAGCTTGTAAATCCAATAAGAAGTCGCCATCGACTTCCCCTACCATCTTGGAACAATCTCCCATACATCATTCTTCATGATGGAATGGTACTCATCCATCATGGCATCTCTCCATACCGAATGCTGGGAGGCCTCCTCAAAAGTAGAAGGCTCAGAATCTCGTGTACAAGCCACCAACACCATGCCCAATCTGTCTGGCATCTTGATGGCTATCACCTTGTCATTGGGTGTCCCAGCCTTTAAGGCATCCTTCAAGGTCTCCTGAATCCACTTAGGCTTCTTTTTCCCTGAACGTTCTTCCCACACTGGTCTGTCCTCATCTGAAGAACTACCAGAGCTAGAATCCCTAGTCACCTGTGAACCTGAAGCTAGTGTGCCAACACCAGGTGTACCCTATAATCCTGATCTCGATCTCGATCCTGATCCCCTGTAAGGTGTACCTGTAATAGTAGACCCATCACCTGTCCCCAAAGATGCTACTGTCCTAACCACTGAACTTGTGCCAACACTCTGTGGTCCTGTAACCCTAGAAACCTGTGATCCTGACTACTCCGTAGATGGAATTTGTACCACAACCTGAGGTGCAGGGACCTGCTGCTCTCCCTGTTCTGACTCTCTCGACCTCCTGAAGGCTTGCTCCTCCTCAAACTTCACATCCCTCCTCACCACCACTTTCCTGTGAGAGGAAAGATAAATATGGAAATCCTTCATAATCTCATCATAACCCACAAAGATGCCCTTCTCTATAGTGGGCTCTAACTTTGTCCTCTTCTCTCAAGGGACATGAGAGTAAGTCAGACTACCAAACATACAAAAATGGCCAACTTCAGGCTTCTTTCCTGAAAAGCACTCCTCACATGTCATATTCCCCACTACTTGATGGGGACTACTATTATGAAGGTATATAGCAGTGTTGCAAACCTTAGCCCAGAGAAAGAAAGAAAGTGACTGGTCATGTAACATAGCTCGGGCTGCTCCAACAATGGACCTGCTCTTCCTCTCTACTACTCCATTATGCTCTGGAGTATACAAAACTATCAACTGTCTCCTGATCCCCTTCTATCTGCAAAATTCGTCAAACTCCTTGGAGGTATACTCACCCCCGTTATCCGATCTCAAGACTTAGATCTTCCTCCCTATTTGGTTCTCCACAAGAGCTTTGAACTATTGGAACCTCTGCAAGACTTCCTCAGACTTCTTGCTCTTCAGAAAGTAGATCCAAGTCTTCCTGGAATGGTGATCAATGAATGTCACATAATACTCATATCCTCTCAAGGACGCATAAGACATATGTCCACATAAGTCTGAATGTATCAAGTCAAGAGTACCAGCTGACCTACTATCACTGCTTGGAAAAGCATTCTTGGTGTACTTTCCCAAAGAACACCCCCTGCACACATCACTCAGCCTTGTGTTGAATTCCGGTAAACCTGTCACCATGTGCCTCAACAACCCCAAGGCTAGATGATACAAGTGAGCCATCCTCCTATGCCAAAGCTCACACAACTCACTGCTACTACTATGTGCTAAAGCATGACGTGGCTGAAACAAGAGCCTATACAGTTTCCCACATCTCGCTCCAATGGCAACTGAAGCAGATGGTCCTGCAATCTTGGGAAACATATGCACATGTCCATCTAGGAAAGACACCCCAAGACCTTGATCCTTGATCATGGAAACTGACACTAGGTTCTTCTTTAGCCCCAGTACATACAATACATACTGTAATACCATGGGACTCATGGAATCCCTCTGAAATGTAATGGTCCCACGCCCAACTGCGCTGACTACTAAGTCATCTCCCAACACAACCTCCACATCTGTATCTGCCTGTGAAAGCTCGAAGAACATTTCACGAGCACCTGTCATGTGGATCGAGGCTCCGCTATCTATGTACCAAGTGCTGGAAGTAGATGCACTGTAAGAATGGTCTGTCACACAAGAAAACTCCCTCTGTCTGTCAACATTCGCACTGGTGAGAATGGATGCTCTCTCTCTCTGAATATGCCCAATGCATAGTGAAAACTCACTCTAAAATCTAGCTGCAAAATCATCGATCTTAGTTGAAGCGGTTGTCTGTTGCTGCTTCTTCTTCTTATTCGGACATGTAGCAGCATATTTTCCCATCTTGTGACATGCAAAGCACTTCACAGTGCTCATATCCTTCTTATGCCCATCCTGCTGCTACTTGGTCCCATCCTTCTTGGGATCCTTCTTGCTCTTCTTCTTCCCCTTCATTGTCAATGCCACATCCTTCTCATCCCCTCTACTAGTAGAGCCATTGCTCTGCAAAAAAACCCTCTGAGTCTCCTCCTGAACAAAGTCATCACATACTCTGTCCCAAGATGGTAGGTTCTCTCTGGCCACCAACCCCTGAACAAACACACCCAAGGTGCAGTCACCCCATTCATGGATGTCCACACTAACTCAGGAGCATCAATGGCCACCCTAACAGTTGCAAGCTCATCTCTCACCTGAGAGATCCTAGTAAAATAAGTCATACATGCCTCTCCTTTGACCATCTTGATGTTCTTCAGCTTCTCTCTAAGTACCATCTTCCTATTTTCATTAGAACTAGCAAACAAACCAGTCAAATCAGTCCACATTTCATGCGCATGATCCTTCGCTAAAATGTGAGGAATAACATGGTCTTTAACAACATCTAAGATTATCCTCATGGCTTTAATATCCTTCTTATTAAGGTTGCAAGTAATACTGCATCACTAGAAGGAGGAATAGTTATGTGATTTGCTATAGTGTTTCTAACTACTTCCTCCCACAACTCATTCTCCCTCAACACAAGTAAAATCCGGGCTTTCCATGAGACAAAGTTCGCTACCCCATCCAACCTATCCTCAGATCTCAACCCCACGGAAGTCATTTTCTCAAAGAACAAGTTTTAGTAAAATGTACTACTGTCACAAATGTTTTTCTGAATTCTGGAAATGACTGTTCCACTGCTGAAATTTAATTTTCTGCCACAACCCGCTCTGATACCATGTAGATTTTTCTTAAGTTTCCAGCCACTGGTTTCAAGTACAAAATTTGTCACAGTTTATTTCAATCTCAGAAATTTAACTTGCCAGAAATAAACATAAATTTCACTAACTTAAAACACGGCTGTAAATTAAATCTTTCACAAACATAAAGTAAATATTCAACACTTCATTCACACACACAGAACTCAGAAATTTCAGCCAAATGGCCCTGAAAAAACCCACTAGGGGAAAACCAGTCAAAGAGAGAGTATTTTTATTTTTAAGGAGAAGTTTATCATTTACAGCAATACACAAAAAATATCAAACTAACTTATCTCAACCTGGAAGATAAATTTTTGTCTCGATTTGCGTGTCGAGCAGCAAAATTCAAGCTCTTATTTTTTCCAGTTTTTCCTCGATTTCTGTGCCACTGTATGGACTGTACAAATGAACCGTACAGACGGTACAAATCGTACATACCTCAAAATCTGTCCTCAAATTTTTTTTTCTTGAAAATCGTGCCCAGAAATATACCTAAAAAATTGTGCTTCCTGCCTCGAAAACCACACCATACGGACTATACGGACCAGCAATAAATGTTGTTGTCTTCTCCTCGATTTTCATTCCCTCTTTGCTACTGTCATTTCCCTCAATTTTCATGCCGCAAAATTTTTCCTCTTGCTCAGGAGAAAAGGAAACTTTCTCTCTTCTCTCTCTCAGCTCTCTCTTCTCACTTCAATCTGCAAAAGTGAGGCAAAATTCCTTTCCCATGCCTTTTTGAGAAATCCAATGGTGGAGATTAGATTAGATCAAGGGATGAAATTAAATGCTCATATTTTATTTCTAAAATATTAATTTCACTCACCCACTTAAATTGATCAAAAAGTGACTTTAATGCACTAAAGTCAAATTAAATGCTTTTACTTAAGTCATTTAATGCAAGGGTCGCTTTATGTCCCCTTTCTAAGTGACCAAGGCAAAAATCACTATGGAAACACTTCCCTAGGTACAAAACTAACACTAGATTCCTCCAAATGAACCTCACACCTTGAAACTTCCTCAGATCAGCTCGAATTTGTAGTGTAAATGGACTTCAAAGATCCCATTGTGCTAAAGAGAGTTGAGTGATAAGGATAGGTGAAGAATGAGTGTGAGATTGTGCGCATGAGTCATAAAACAACCATTGTGATGATTGAGGCTATAATTAATCCATAGAAGTTGGTGTGGCATGTCATTCTGTGGTGTGAAGGGAGGAATTGATACCATTAACCACTAACATACTCCTCGTTGTCGCTTCTCGCTAGCCATCTCATGCCATCGATTAACTCCCATCCCATCCACAATCATGTAATTGCTACTGTTTCTTAACATCCCATCCGAGATGTACCAACCCTATTCATACAAGGATTGGAAAGAACAAGATAAAGGAGTATGAGTGGCGAGGGACCACCTACGATAGCTTCTTCCTCCGAGGATTCTATGCCTTCGTTAACAAGGAGATCCACCACCTTGTTGGAAGAAAAAAATACTTGTGAAAAAATAATGGTGTTCTTTGAATCATGCAGAAGTTTTTCCACTGAGACAAGGAGGTTCTCCAATATCCATCTAGTGGAAAGTATGGCTAGGGCCATGCCATTCTAAAGGTGGTGAAGGACATCAATCATTTTGAGTCATCTTCCATGATCAAGCGGGAGAGACATTTCTTATGGGCTATCTTCAGGCATGTGAGAAGGGACCAAAGATCTGCAACATTGTTGGTGTCCATTCCAAGTCCTCCAACGTAAGTTCGCAGGATATTTCCTTTGGAGTTCCTGAAGACCCCGCCATAACTTGCATTCCCTGGGTTCCCCTTGGAGGCACCATCGAAATTGATTTTAATAAAAATATCAGACGGTGCTTGCCAGGTTGAGGCACTGACAATGGTTACATTAGGAGGTTTAGGCATACCCGAGAGAGGTGGGTGAGAAATTTAGTTATTTAGGATCCTATTTTCCTTTGTGTCACCTTCATAATCATCCTTGTTCTAAGAAAGGATGACAACTAAATCTTCTATGTTTCTTTTTATGAGGTTCCAGACTTCTTATTGAGAGGATTTTGAGCATGTTTCTTTCTTTCCATATTTACTAGATGATGAAACATGGAAGGAGATTCCAAATCTTATTTAGGATTGGGTTCTTTAAATCCTTGTTTCTACAAGTCATAAGAATTCCTATCACATTCTTCCTATGGCTGTCCATTTGTCTCATTAGAGAATCCATCTGATTCGAAACCTACGAACTAAATATACATTCATCCAACAAGTGATTTATGGTCTCATTATCCTACTGACAAAGGTGACACCATGATGGGATTGTGAATCCACATCGTTGAATATTTTACCAAGTAAGGATGCATCCTATTCCTACTAGCCAAAGAAAAGACATTATTTTGGGCTAGTAACCATTGTTCCATATTGTACCCCAGATTGTATCCTTATTAAGAAGATGAGCCCCCGATTTCAGATGATATGCTTCTTTTATAGTGAAGTTTCCCAATGTGGAGTATCCCTAGTGCAGGATATAAAGACCTTACTTGATTTTTATTCTTTGTGGACTAATTTCCTCTATCCAAGGATGCATATTGATTTTCTCCAGGAGGTTCAACTCCTCGTTAGTGAGTTTCCAATATCTCCAATGTCCTCCTTCATTTGTTCTCGTCTAGTAATGTTGAACCAAATGATATTGGGAATTGTCTATGCCTTCAACAATTTCCTGTAGTTCTTCCTTCGATTGAAGATGAGGGAGTTGATGCCAAGAGTTCGTTCATAGGAACGCAGAGGCTCCATCATAGATCTCCCAGAAGCAATGATTTCCAATGAGAGTCTTGTGTTTCTAAGATGCACTCCAGATCAGAGATCCTTGTTGCTGGTCATTACATCTTATCATCTCATTTTCATCAATATCTAGTGTGTATTTCACCACCATAATTTTTCCCAGCTGTTATTTGGTCATTTGACCCATCTCCACCAGGTTTTGGCACTTAGAACTTGGTTCATGGTTTGAGGATCTCAGAGTCCTAAGTCGTCGGAGCTCTTTGGTTTGTAGAGATCCAATCGATTAATCAGGGCCCACTTTGTTTCTTCTCCTACACTTGACTAGAGGGAATTTCTTTGTATTCCTTAGAATTTTCTTAGAATCACTTTCGGGGCGCCTAAGGCCGAGAAGAGGTAAAGAGGGATGGCTTACAGTATTGAATTAAGAAAAGTGATATGGATTGGGACTCAAGATTTTTAGGACATGGTAGGTCTAGGAGGAGAGATTCCTTTCTAGGGAGGAAAGGAGAACTTCCCATGAACTATTCTAGAGAGTGTTGTCAATAAGAGGTATACCAAAGTACTTTGATGGAATGAAGCTCCTGGTGAAGCCAAGAAGTCTAGAAATGTGTCTTTGGATTGTCAATGGTGTGTTAAAAAATAAAATATATGATTTAGCTTTATTAATCAAGGATACAAAGGATTCATAGAAGTCTCTGAGGATAGATTGGATGCTAATATCCACTCAAACATAAGGGGCTACCATTCGGAGGGTGTCATCCATGAATTTATGATGAGAGGGGGATGATTTAAACCATGTAGAGGTAGACAAACCAAGGTGTTTTCATGGATTATTGACTTGATTTTCCAATTGTGACCTTTAGCCATAAGGATGAAGAGGAAGAGCCAGAGAGGGTCCCCTTATCAGATGCCCCTTATGGGGGAAAATGTTTTTGTGGGCGATCTGTTCAACATAATAGAAAAGAAGGAATAGGAGGTAAGATTCATGACCCATTTGATCCAAATATTATCAAAACCAAAGGCATTTAAGACCTCTTACATGTAGTACCAACTAAGTTTATCAAAATATATAGAAAGAACTAATTTTATCAAAATATTTAGAAATATCTAACTTTATAAGAATTCCTAGAGTTCATGTAGCTCTGAGGGAATGGACGATTTATGAGCCATGATGGCACTATCCATTATCTTCCTTCCTTTGACGTATATAGTATGCTTCGGAGAAACAATATTTGGGAGAAGGGGTTTCATCCAAAGTTCTATGATCTTAGTGATGAGCTTGTATATAATATTATAGAATGGAATGGGCCTGAAATTTTTGGGGTCCATAGCTTTATATTTTTTTTAGGATGAGTGAGATGAAGGTGGCATTTAGGGTTGATAGGACATCTTGAGAAGTCTTCAAGTATTCCAACAGATGCCAAACCTCCTCATATACCAAAGGCCAGCAATGGTATAATAATTTGTCGTGAAGACATATGGACCTGGAGATTTCACCAAGGCTATTTATTTCATTGCTTGATCTATCATTCTGAGAGATTGTCCTCATCAAGATATCATTTTGATTCTTGGTAACAAGGCATGGGATGTGTTGTGTTATCCTACTGATGGATCCCCCCTGTCACTATTGGAATTAGTCATAAGGTCTTTATAAAAGGTGATAAACTCATTTTCAATGTATCTTTGAGAAGTAACCATTTCTCCCTGCATAGTTTTCAACTTGCTGATGCAATTTGTGTGCCTACACTGAATGGTATATCGGTGGAAAATCTTGGTTTTTTTCTCTCCATCCTTGGGCCATTGAACCATGGATTTTTGTCACCAAAGGACTTCTTCTTGGGCATTACGCTCCACATTCTGCTAGTTTATGGAGTGGTCTTTCTCTAGAAGCTCAGGGGTGTGTCCGAGGGAGATGATGTCTTCTTGAATTTTCTTTATCTAAGTGTCTAGTTCTCTCTGGGCTTGGAAGATGTTTCCAAAGCTAGTTTTTTTCCACCACTTGATTTTTTAATTGAAGTTCTTGAGCTTCTACTGAAAAATGATACACGAGAGAACCCTTGTTGATAGCCGACTCTTCCCACCACCTCTGGTAGTTTTCTTGAAACTCCTTGTTGGACAACCAAAATTTCTCAAATCAGAAGGGCCTATGTAGGATTGGACCTCCTAGATCCATCAAGATATTGATGGGCCAATGATCAGATCCATTGAGGGGTAGGATGGATGATTCAATAGCCAATTCAGACATGAAATTAGTGTCACTAATCAAGAATCTATCTAATATGCAGGCTACATGTTGATATCTCGAGCACCGAGCACTCTAGGTGTAGATTCCATTAGTATAATTTAGGTTTGTTAACTGCAAGGCCCCTATAAGTTTGGTTAAATATTCACTATCTCTTTCAAGGCATCGAATGTTTCCTTGTTTTTTGTCCAGAGAAGTAATTATGTTGAATTTTCCACGAAGGATTCAACATTGATTTTCCATCAAATCCTTCAAATGCTGCAGGATATAGAGGAAAGCAAGATTGTCTGGATGGAGTTGGGGTCAATAAAAATTTGTGACGACTCCATAGACTCCTTTTTTGAGAGTTCTGAAATTGATAGAGATTGTCTAATGATTTGAGAAGACTGCTTTGATCTCTATTGTACTAGTATTCCAAAGAATTACAAGTTCCCCTACATTACCTTTGGCATCAATTGATACTATTTATCCATTCCTCCACCATCTAGGTAGAATTTTTTGGTCTTCTCTTCTGTACGTTTCATTTCTTGTAGAAGAAGAATGTCCAATTATTCCTGCATGATCATTTTTCATAGGATTCTTTGTTTACTCCTACCATTTATGCCTCTGATGTTCCATGATTGTATCTTCATTAGGTTAACTACTTGTAGGAGATGGGGGAGAATGTGCACGTGAGATCTTCCATTTGGTCTGAAATGACCATTATATGACTGAATTCTTCAATCAACTGGTTTGTGGGTTTCCTTCCCTTATTTTTGTCCGAATTGGTATTTTTCTTGATAGGATTATTGGGACCATAGGCTAAGCTAAGATTCAATTTATCTCATGTTGTTTCACCAGATTGGGAGTTGGGAAAGACCTTGTGGACCTTTGATAATTGTTTCATTGGAGATTCCTAGTAATCTCATTTTCTACAGGCCGCCTCAATGTTTTTCGGATTGATTACTGCTAACTTGTCCTCATCATAATCTAACACCAGATCCACTCCATCCTCCATAGGGATGTCCTCCTTTGCTGGTAGGAGTTTTTCTCCATCTCAGTGCTTGAGGGTTCAATCTGCATGTTCTGATTTTCCTTGGCTTCACCTCCTTCCTCTTCATGTAGCTTTTCTCGATTCTCTTCTCTTGTTCCATTTTCTGGTGCACTCTCAGGTTTCAGTGGAAGATTGTCAATTTTTTTCTTAGATGCAAAACCTCTTTTGATAGTTCCACCTCATTTAGTAGGAAGAGGATACAAGAAGAAAACTAAAAATTGAAGAGCTAAAAATGCAAAAGACAGAAAATATGGGCAAATATGAGCTGCTGCTCAGAATTTTGTTAACCAGAGGAGAAAACTACAAGTCTTCCTTACCCAGCTATGAAATGATCTATTTAAAGAAAATTTGCGACACATGTTTTTACTATTCAAATTTCTGCCGGAGGGTGAATTTCATTTATTGGAGGACTGCTGGGTGGTTGATGGATGATGGACACTGGAAGGCTGCTTGTCGGTCGTCGACGCCATCAAGCTTACAGTTTTCAACACTCCGCCTTAAAGGCTTGAATTCTCAATTATGCCCAAACCTTTCCTTAGATGTTCAAATCTTTCTTTTTCCAAGGGCTTGGTGAAGATATATGCAGATTGATCTTCAAACTTGCAAAATTCAAGATATATTTCACCATTGTTGATAATTTCTCGGATGAAATGATATCTAGTATCAATGTTCTTGCTCCTTTTGTGAAAAACATGGTTTTTGATAGTTCTATTGTTGAATTATTTTCACAGTAAATTTTTATTACCCCTTCTTGATCTTACATCAAATCTGACATTATTTGTCTTATCCACACTGCTTGACATGATGCTGATGTTGATGCTACATATTCTTCTTCTGTATTTGAAAGAGTAACAATAGGTTGTTTTTGGGAATCCCATGAGATTTCTCCTGAACCAAGATGGAAAATATACCCAGATGTGATTTTTCTATCCTCAATGCTACCTGCAAAATCACTGTCTGTGTACCCAACTAGAATGAAATCATCTGATTTTGAATATAAGATGCCATAATCTCTTGTTCCACTAATATATCTTAAAATCCTTTTCCCTATCTGCCAATGTGAATCCATTGGTTTTTCCATGAACCTTGAAATAAAACTGACGGCATACATAATGTTAGGCCTTGTTGCAATCAAATACATCAAGCTTCCTACCAATCTTTCGAACAAACTTGGATCTACATTTGTACCCTTGTATTATTTTCTCAATTTCAATCCTATTGCCACATGTGTAGATACTGGCTTGCAATTCAACATATTGAACCTTTTCAAAACATCCTTTGCATGTTTTGTTTGAAAAATGAAAATTCCATCATCTGTTTGACTTACTTCTATGCGCAATAAAAATTTCATTAAGCTTAAATATGTCATCTCAAATTCCTTTTTCATTGTTTATTTAAACAACTAAATTGAAAAGTATCAAACCATCAACATATAGGCATACAATTAAGACCTTACCTTGATTATTTACCTTGATGTAAAGAGTTGGCTCACTGTTGCATTTTCTAAAACCATGGCTCTGGAAATATGAATCATTGCGGCTATACCATGCTCTTGGAGCTCATTTGAGACCATACAAAGCTTTTTTCAATCTATAAACTTTATGTTCTTGACCCAATATCTGATAACCTGGTGGCTGCTGCATATATACTTCTTCTTGTAATATCCCATTCAAAAAAGTTGATTTGACATCCATCTAATAAAATTTCCATTTATGATGCCCTATTATTGCTAACACTGTTCTTATTGTATCTAATCTAGCTACTAGAGAAAAAGTCTCATTGTAATCAATCCTGGGTTGTTGTGAAAAACCCTTTGCACCTAACCTTGATTTATGCTTTACAACATTTCCATCAGCATCAAACTTTGTTTTATAGATCCATTTTACACCTATTGCATCTTTTCCTTCTGGAAGTTTCACTAATTGCCAAGTTTGGTTTTTCTCTATTGCTTCAATTTCTTCATCCATATCCTTTTTCCAAATTTCATATTTAATTGCTTCTTCAAAACATATTGGATCACCAATAGAAAATAATGCAAAATCAGAAATCAAATCATCATCATCATTACCTTGAGTTACATCATATATTTCTTGGAGACTTCTTGTCTTCAATGGAGTTCCATATGAACTTGAGCTGTTGCTTGAGTGATATCTTGGTGTTGACTGAGATATTGAAGCTGATTGAGGTGTTTATGTTGTGCTATGTGAACTGGAGCCATTGTTGGGAGCTTTATCTTCATCAAAATCTTTCATTTCAAATTGTTGTTGTTGATGTAGATTTTCATTCCAAATCCATTCTCCATCTTCAAGAAACTTGACATCTCTACTGATTATAGTCCTTTTTGTGATAGGATTATACAACTTGTATGCTTTTGATTTCTCACTATATCCCACAAAAATACATCTTTCTCCTTTATTATCTAACTTATTCCTATTTTCAATAGGAAGATGTGCATATGCAATACACCCAAAGACTCTTAAATGAGAAACATTATTATTTTTATTACTCCATGCTTCATGTGGTACCTTATCCTTCATACTCTTTGTGGGGGAACAATTCAAAATATATATTGCACAAGCTACAACTTCATCCCAATATTCATTTGGTAGATGTTTATCTTTCATCATGCTTCTTGCCATTTCCATTATTGTTCTATTTTTTCTTTCTCCAATACCATTTTGTTGTGGTGTATATCTAGTTGTAAATTGCCTTTTGATCCCATTCGTTTTGTAAAAACTCAAGAAATCATTTGATGCAAATTCTCCACCTCTATCTATTCTTAGAATTTTAATGTAGTGCCCACTTTTCTTTTCAACCATGACTTTAAACTGCTTAAACACTTCAAAAGATTATGATTTGTGTTTCGAGAAATATACCCAAGTTTTCCTAGAATAATAATCTATGAAAGCTATGAAATGCAAGCTATTCCCAATAGAAGGTGTTTGCATATACCCACAGAAATATGAATGCACAATTTCAAGTGGATCTCTTTTTCTATATGACTTACCAACATGAAATGATTCTCTATGTTCCTTACGAAGAATGCACCCTTCACAAAGTTTGTTTGGTTGTTCAATCAACGACAAACCATTCACCATGTTCTTTCTATGCAACAAATTTAGACCACTGAAGCTTAAATGACCAAATCTTAAGTGCCATAACCATGACTGATCTGAGAGGACTTATTTAAAAGTAACAGACAAATCATTTTGCAACCTTAAAGGAAACATCTTGTTTTGTGTCATTTTGACTTTTGCAATTAGTTTTCTATGTGAATCAAAGATCTCACATGCATGATTTTCAAAAGAGACTTTATATCCCTTTTGTAGTAGTTGTCCAGTTCTAATTAGAATGTGTTTGATATTAGGGACATAATGCACATTTGGAATGTGTTCCTTTTCACCTTGCTTAGTTTCAAATTTTATGCTACCTTTACCCATGACAACTACTTTTTTTATCATCTCCCAATTTTCCTTCTGACTGCACAGATTCATGTATGTTTGCAAACATTTCCTTGTTTCCACTCATGTCGTTAGTACAACCACTATCTAAGAACCATACTTGTTTTGAGATTTCTTGTGCACTATTTCAAGTAATAAACATTGAATAACTATTTTCTCTTGAGAAATTTGCATTCTGCCTATTCATATCAAATTGCTTCTTCCTACATTCAGGTGCATAATGTCCAAATTTTTGACAATAGTGGCATTGGCTATGTGATTTGCCATACCTTTTTCCTTGGTCGTGAAATTCAAGAGAATGTCAGCCACCTATGCCTCTTTTTCTTGCAAAGAAAATGGAATTTGCTCCTTCATCAGAGTTCTCTAATATGCCACCTTCATTGCGATTGCTCATTCTTCCTCTTCCAAATCCTATTCCACCTCTATTAGTGATTCTTCCTCATATTTTACTGTTGCTAGCTTGAACTTGTGATTTGAATCCATTTCCATAGAGGAACCATTTGACCTATTGAGTCTTTGCTCATGGGCTTGTAAAGACCCCATAAGACTATAAATAGAAACTTGTGACAAATATTTAGATTATTCAATAACTACAACAATTGGGTCAAATCTAATAGGAAGACTCCTCAAAATATTTTCTACAACCTTTTGATCATCCAAAGTATCTCCATGAGACATTATTTTATTTACTATACTCAGCGCATGAGTGAAAAAATAATTTATTGTCTTAGAATTTGACATTTGCAAATTTTCAAAATCTCTTCTAAGCATTTGTAATCTTACCAACTTGACATTGCTATTACCTTGATAAGAATTTTGTAGAGTGTCCCATGCATGCTTGGACCTTGTAGCTGCTGCAACCCATGGGAAAATGGATTCTTCCATTTCTTGTTGTATAAAAAATAACGCCTTGGAATCCTTCTTCTTATTCTCTTTGAGAAGATCCTTTTGTGCTTGTGATAAAACATTATATGCTGCTTGATCTGGTGGCTCTGTAAAACCATTCTCAACCAAGTCCCATAATTCTTGTGAACAAAATAAAGTCTTCATTTTAATGCTCCAATATTCATAATTATTCCCACTAAATTGTGGAATTTGGGGTTGAGTGAGATTACTGCTACTAACACCCGCCATAATTAAATTGCATCAAAATATATCACTTCCACAACACTTTGTCAATGCAACTTGGAACAACATCATGCAAACTGATTAAATATTTCACTTTCACAATACTTTGTGATTTTTCTTTTAATATTCCAAGTACCTTTTAACAAAATTAAAATTAAACTAGTGACCCAAAAACAATAACCTTGCTGCAGCAATTTCATCACACCAAATTAAGTATTTTACCATTGCATTCAGCCTAAAACAACATTACCAAAACCAATTCTTTCATCCCATAATTATGCTCCCTCAAAACTAGAGTTTGCACCTCCACAACCAGCCTGTGCTCTTCCACAATTAGTTTCTCTACAACCTTGCTCTGACACCAATTTGTAGGAATAGCAAGCAAGAAGAAAACTAAAAACTGAAGAGATGAAAATGCAAAAGATAGAAAATATGGGCAAATATGAGCTGCTGATCAGAATTTTATTAAGCAGAGGAGAAAACTACAAGTCTTCCTTATGCAGCTATGAAATAATCTATTTATAGAAAATTTGCAACACATGTTTTTACTATTCAAATTTCTGCTGGAGGGTGAATTTGATTTATTGCAGGACTGTTGGGTGGTTGATGGACGACGGATGGCGAATGACTACTTGTCAGCCGTCAATCTTACAATTTTCAACATTTGTAGGAAGAGGATGCAAGAAGAAAACTAAAAACTGAAGAGCTGAAAATGGAAAAGATAGAAAATATGGGCAAATATGAGCTGCTACTCAGAATTTTATTAGGTAGAGGAGAACACTACAAGTCTACCTGATGCAACTATGAAATGATCTATTTATAGAAAATTTGCAACACATGTTTTTACAATTCAAATTTATGCTGGAGGGTTAATTTCATTTATTGGAGGACTGCTGGGTGGTTGATGGATGACTCAGTGGTTGATGGATGATGGATGGCAAATGACGGACAACTCCTTGTCGATCGTCAGCACCGTCAAGATTATAGTTTTCAACACTCCCCCTTAAGCTTGACTTCTCAATGATTCCCAAATCTTTCCTCAGATGTTCAAATATTTCTTTTGCTAATGGCTTGGTGAAGATATCTGCAGATTGATCTTCAGACTTGCAAAATTCAAGATATATTTCACCATTGTTGATAAGTTCTCTGATGAAATGATATCTAGTATGAATGTGCTTTCTCCTTTTGTGAAAAACATGATTTTTTGATAGTTCTATTGTTGAATTATTGTCATAGTAATTTTTTGTTGCTCCTTCTTGATCTTGCATCAAATATGACATTATTCATCTTATCCACACTGCTTGACATGATGTTGATGATGATGCTATTATACTTCTTTAGTTAAAGAGTAACAATAGGTTGTTTTTGGGAATCCCATGAGATCACTCCTGAACCAAGATGGAAAATATACAAAGATGTGCTTTTTCTATCATCAATGCTACCTGCAAAATCACCGTCTGTGTACCCAACTAGAATGAAATCATCTGATTTTGAATATAAGATGCCATAATCTCTTTTTTCACTAATATATATTAAAATACTTGTCCCCTTCTTCCAATGTGTATGCATTGGCATTTCCATGAACCTTGAAATCAAATTGACTGAATACATAATGTCAGGCCTTGTTGTTGTCAAATACATCAAGCTACCTACCAATGTTTTGAACAAACTTGGATCTACCTTTGTACCCTTGTCTTCTTTTCTCACTAATTAGAGGAATTTTGAGGTCTAAAATGGGCCTCCTAAGGAAAATAATATTTATTAATTTTGGAGGAAAAAGGAAAAAACTACTATTTGTGTTCGTATTTTCGACAGATCTCCTTGTGTTTTTACTCAAATTTCGATCAGGAGAGGTCATTGGATGTGGAATTTGATTCCACATCCAACGAGTACCCACACTACATACTTTTGATGGACCACACTACCCCAAAAATGTGGAATATCTGAAAAAACATGATGATGACATCCTCATCACGATTTTTCAGATATGTCTAATTTTTGGAGTAGTGGGGTCTATCAAAAGTATGCAGTGTGGGTACTTGTTGGATATAGAATCAAATTCCACATCCAACGAGCTCTCTTGATCAAAATTTGAGTAAAAACATAGGGAGATATGTCGAAACTACGAACAAAAAAAGTAGTTTTTTTATGACAAATATGTAAATTCAACCATTATGGTTGATGCCTTTCATTGGAATTCTATTGGTTCTTGAATTCCAATTCACAAGAACTTATTGTTGGCGCATTTTCTTATAAGGCCCATTTTAAACCCCAAATTTCCTCTAATTATTTTCAATTCTCTTTCCACTGTGTAGATGTTGGCTTGCGATTCAACACCTTGAACCTTTTCAAAAATCCTTTGCATATTTTGTTTGAGAAATGAAAATTCCATCATCTGTTTGAATTAATTCTATGCCCAAGAAATATTTCATTAAGCCTAAATCTGCCATCTCAATTTCCTTTTTCATTGTTGATTTAAACAACTTAATTGAAAATTTTCTAGTAAATATCAAATTATCAACATATAGGCATACAATTAAGACCTTACCTTGATTGTTTACCTTTATGTAAAGAGTGTTAGATTTTTATCATTCAAGCTAACATTATGATCTTAGGATCTTTAACTGAGAGAATAACATGCACAACAATAAAACACAAGAGACAAGAGAAACAAAGAATTTTCTTCGAGGAAACCATAAAGGAGAAAACCCCACAACTTCCTCAGAGATAGAATCAACACCAAAAGTAAAACCTGAAAACATAAAGATGATCTCCTGATAGCAGTAGTCTCTCTCTTGTCCCAGCAACTTCTCTTTCACTCATGCCCCCCAATGAGTGAGTGTGTGTGTGATAAATAGAGAGGCTCACTCTCTATTTATATTCTTTTGTTCACTTGAATCCCACTCCAACATGTCGGCCTCACTTAAAAATTACTTACTAGAGCTGACATCTATAGGAATGTCTAATAACCCTAGTGCCCCACAACTTGTGAGGACTTTGCCTCCTCCGACCAACAAGGAGGGTTATCCTTAACACAACGGTGGGGACTATTTCCTGACTTACAATGACTCACCTAGGGTTGAATTCTCTAGGATAGTCTAATAACCCTAGGGCCCCACAACTGTGGGGACTTTAACCCTTGACCAATAGGAGGGTTACCCGAAATGACTTGACATGACTTGTTTACATTATAGAACCTCCCAATAGGAACATCGGGGCATGAAATGACTCAATTACATTACAGACACATCTCGAAATAAACATCAGGGTACAATACATAAGATATACAGATGAATACATTCCGAAGCTACAAATACATTAACACTCCCTCTTAACTAGGAAGGTATTCTCTTGACATAATTTATCAGCACAATTCTTCTTATCTGTATCATATGGATCATCATCGAGTCCTCTTCATCTTCAAGTCATCTTCATCTTTAAGTCATATTCATATTCAAGTTATCTTCATCTTCAAGTCATATTCATCTTTGGACCTGGATCATCACTCGATCTGGATCATCACTGGAACATCATCACTGGATCTGGATCATCACTAGAACATCATCACTAGATTTGGATCATTACTTGATCTGGATCATCACTGCTGGATCATCATCATTGGATCTGGATCATCACTACTGGATCATCATCACGGGTGCTATCTCATGATTCTTCTGGTCACAAGAAGTTCTATAGAGCCAGCCCTTTTTCATGCTGGTTATAGGCCTATCTTCCATGTAGGTCTTCTTTAGCACTTATATCTGACCCTAAGTCAAAATGGCCCGCCCAGCACTTACATTTGACCATGAGAGGAACACATCCAACACCATGTCAGAAAGGCACGCCCGACACTCACATTTGACCATGTGGGATCACATCCCACAACCCTGCCAGAAAGGCCCAACACTTACATTCATTAGCATTATAGGACACCTACTATCATTTGTGAAAAGGCATAGCACTCACATCCACCAGCATGATAGGACACACCTACTATCATTTGTGGAAAGGATCAACACTTACATCCACCAGCATGGTAGGACACACCTACTACCATCTGTGGAAAGGCACAGTACTTACAATCACCAGCATGGTAGGACACACCTACTACCATATGTGAAAAGGCATAGCACTTACATCTGAACATGGAAGGAACTTAATCCTCTCACCATGTCAGAATGGCACTCAATCCCAAACTGAGGGTTCCTGGTAACTGACCAGGTGCCTCCATTATCCCAGAGAATGGAAACAACCCTTATATCTGATCAAATGGGAACACATCCCTCAATCACATTAGAATGGCCATGCACTCATATATTATCATGTGAGAACACATCCCACAGCCATATAAGAATGGCCCTCAGTCCCAGACTGAGCTTTCCTAGTAACTGACTAGGTGCCTCCATTCAAAGAATGGCAACAACACTTATATCTGATCAAGTGGGAACAAATCCCTCAATCACATCAGAATGTCCATGCACTCATATCTGATCATGTCAGAACACATCCCACAGTCATATCAGAATGGCCCTCGGTCCCAAACTGAGATTTCCTGGTAACTGACCAGGTGCCTCCATTCTAAGAATGACATGTAGCACTCATATCTGATCATGTAGGAACTAATCCTATAGTCACATCATAATGGCTAAGAACTCACATCTAACATGGAAGGAACCAATCCTCTCACCATGACAGAATGGCTCATCCCTTACATCTGACCATGGAAGGAACTAATCCTCTCACCATGTCAGAATGGCTCACGGACTCATCACTTCCCTTTGGAGGGAACCTCAATCTAGAAAACACCAAGCTTCTCCGTGAAGTATTCAAACTTCACTTTGGCCAATGGATTTGTCAACACATCAGCTATCTATTCATCCGTCGCAATATACTGGAGCTTCACTGCTCCTCTCTGCACCATATCCTTGATATAGTGATATTTGATCTCGATATGCTTCGACTTGTCATGGAACACTGGGTTCTCTGACAACTTCACACAAATCTAGTTATTCCAATGTATACAAGTAGCATCCATATGGAGATCAAATAAATCATACAGTAGCTTCCTTAGCCATACTACCTCACAACTAGCTGAACAAGATATGACATACTCTGCTTCAGCTGTACTCAGTGCCACACAGGATTGCTTCCTGCTAAACCAAGACATCACACCTGATCCCATACTAAAGAAACACCCTTAAGTGCTCTTCCTATTGATGGCACTACCAGCCCAATCTGAATCAACATAACCCTCCAGGTTAATCTTCCGATTCGCCTCATACTTGAGCCCATAATCAACTGTATCCTTTAGGTACCTCAGAATATGCTTTGCAACCAACATGTGAGCATGTCTTGGATCTGTTAGGAATTGGCTCAAGGTGTTCACAGCAAAGCAAATATCTGGTCTCGTATTCGTCAGGTACATCAAGGACCCAATCATCTGACGATACATCGTACCATCAACTGCTTCTGATGAAGCATCACTCAATAGCTTCAGTTTTGATGCCATAGGTGTGGTCATGGCCTTGCAGTCCATCATCCTGAACCTCTTCAGGATCTCTACCGCATACTTCCCTTGTCCCAAGGAGATTCTGCCACACCTCCATGCCTAGAAAGTAGTGCATCGACACATAACAGGAGCATCACTAGTATTTCACCTTCAACCTTGAAGCAAAGGTTGGAATCTACTTTACTCTCAGTAAAGCCTAGAGTCATCAGTAATCTGTCCATCCTATCATACCATGTTGAACCTCAGGATCTTCTGCAGTCACTCCCTCTGAAGCATCATACTCCCTCTATCTTCCGTTCTCTATGCACAGAAAAATTCTGTACTGGAGTGACAAGTAGCTTCCTCTGCTACTCATATTCTATGTATCCATCTAGGGTCACTGGATACCAAGATCCTCTATCTTTGAAAGCTTTCTTCTCACACCCATCTGTGAGCTTGTCATCCTTTATCAACCTTGTAGAAAAGGTTCAGATATTCATCAAGCTCCTCATGTATGTGTTATCCCATGGGTGTCTTCTGATCTCGTACAAGACCTTCTTTCATTTGCACACATGATTCTTCCTGCCATCTGTCTCAACTCCCACTGGATGCAAATGTCTCTTCATAGTCTATGCCTTCTTTTCGTGAGAAGCCTTGTGCTACAAATTTTTCCTTGTATCCCATGATGTTTCCATCTACTGCATGATGGAACTATGAACTTCCCTTCACATATCAATACTGCATCCTGGACATCATTCTTCTTGAACTGGTCTTCCCTTTCTTCTTGGTTACTTCTTCATGGCTGGAAGGTTCTGCATCAATGATGTCATTGTATTCGTCATATTATTCTTCATCTTGAACTGTCGTCACTTGTTCTTCGGAAAAATTCTCATCCTTCTTTGCTTGTAGGTGATTATGTATGCGATCTTTCCTACAAGTCAAATGCATTTGTATGGTTAGAAGAATTTCACAAGGAATATTCATAGTGGAAAATTATTATGCATAAATATATGATCATGCAACTATTTTAGCCAATACAACATTCATCCATATCTCACAGAAACTTTTCTAGATGCCTTCCATCTCTACCAGGACAACATTGAGATTGTACACTAATCCAATATGTCAGCAAAGAGGTTTCATTCTAGATAAGTAGCAATGGAGAGTTGTATAGCACCATGAACTACTTACCCATCAAATGCATATTAGTAGTATATTGTCATTAATGCAAACATTCTATCAATTGAATATGAAGAAATGCATAACAAAACAATATCATGAAATGACAATTGAATACTTATCTTTATTTGTTTCATGGGTGGACTCCTTCTTGAGCCTTCAAATTCATCTTCTTCTTTATTCATAATAGCATTGTTTCTCATCCAAATGCTAAGATGGATAAGAGGTTCTTCAAGAGTTGAGTTCTTCATAGTCCTCATCCCTTTAGGGATCTTCGGATGATGAGAGCTTGATCTTCAGTTGCTCCCATCTTCTCTTCTCTTACTATGAGTTGAGCATCTTCTTGTGTGTGCTCTTCCCAGAATCTTTCTGAAAGTAATGACTTCCTTCTGGTACACATTCCTTGAATGAATAAATCCCATGATCCTAGGAGGTAATTCAAGGTGGTTATCACAAGTTCTGCATTCTCCACTTCTTCTTCTAAGTTCTACCGCTTCAAGTTGTTCTTTGATTTGAGAGACCCTTGTAAAGTATGACTGTATGGTCTCTTCATTCTTGATCTTCACATTCTTCAAATCATTTCTTAAGGTCATATTCTGATTTATGTTCTTCCCTTCAAATAGCTTGTTCAAGGAATCAAAGATCTTCGGTGTCTTTAGGGAAGACACTTGTGGTACAAGTTGATCCGTGATTGAATCAACAATGATCTTCTTGGCCTTGACCAAGTTCTTCTTCTATAAGGCTTTTAGCCTCATCTCCCTCTGGAACTGGAACCTCTCTACTTGTGTAAGTGTCCAATTCATTTACTTCAGAGAGATCATATACCTCCATGCTTGGAAGTTGTCAACTTCAACAAGCTTATCATCAAGCTAATGTGATAGATCACTTTCAAATGAAAATAGCAAAAGATTAGATCTTACCGATTTGAGGTGTCAGTCCTAGTTTTGGAGCTGGCTGATCTAGGGTTTGTCAGAGAAACCCTAATTTTCAAAACATGGAATCTTTCAAATATAATTATATAGAAATATAGATATCTTAAAGGCAAGCTGTCCAATGTACTCCTTTTCTGAAAACAGTGGAGGGAAGCTCCCAAAACAGGAAGCCCTAGGTTACCAATTTCTTCTGCAGAAATGTCTGATACTGTTTCTACGATATCTCCAAAATTAATACTCCTCTATGTCTGAAATTTCGTACTGAGGTATCCTTTCCTCTTCCTATTCCAACACCACAGGTTTCATCAGAATTTATTTCACCAATTGGGACTTATGATCATTTTCCCAAGGTGAACTGTTACAGGACTGTTCAAAACATATAAGTTGTACGGACTTCCACATGTTGCTGTTTCATCTTTTGGGTCTAAAACTCAGACCAAAAAAATTAAATTATGTTCCCTTTCTCGAACATCTTCAGAAATTTCATTTGGACCTTTGTGGCCCAAGATATAGAAATTCTCCCCGGGTGTCATGTGTAGGGATGAATCTTGGAAGAGGCTGGAACCCTAACTTGGAGGGAATATAGTGAAACAGAGGATGAATTTTAGATATAGTGTAAATCAGGATTTTATCTTGGACCTGTGAAAGTTTCAGCTCTTGATCCTTCTCAAATCCCGAGATATATCAAATATACCAAAACTTATCATTTTTAGTATTTAGGGTTTTTTTAGCTCGGGGTCAAAATAGGGTTTGAATTTCTTGGAGTTATACCCAACCAAAAATATCAACCCAAGTATCTAAAATTAAATTTTGATGAGGAGATAAATCCTATTCTGGGCTCACTCAA
Organism: Pseudotsuga menziesii; assembly: GCA_001517045.1. Lineage (NCBI taxonomy): Eukaryota > Viridiplantae > Streptophyta > Pinopsida > Pinales > Pinaceae > Pseudotsuga > Pseudotsuga menziesii. The sequence goes on from LPNX010677416.1 coordinate 542,059, forward strand.
AAATTCCTCTTCTGTAAGAAGCCCTAATTTTCCGCACCAAAAACTGAAAATGCTCGGAATCGAATTTCGCTTCGATAGAAAGATGCACCCTTCAATGGAGAGTTAGGCTAGCATAATTTTGCTGATGGATTGTGGAGAGAGACCAAAAAATTAAGAATCCATAGCTTCTATAGCTGCACAATTTCTTCTTCTCAGGTTAGCTCTGATACCATGTTCGATTTTTATCATTCAAGCTAGCATTATGATCTTAGGATCTTTAACTGAGAGAATGACATGCACAGCAATAAAACACAAGAGACAAGAGACACATAATTTTCCTCAAGGAAACCATAAAGGATAAAACCCCACAACTTCCTCAGAGATAGAATCAGCACCAAAAGTAAGACCCGAAAACATAAAGATGATCTCCTGACAGCAATAGTCTCTCTCTTGTCCCGGCAACTTCTCTCTCACTCATGCGCCGCAATGAGTGAGTGTGTGTGTGATAAATAGAGATGCTCACTATCTATTTATATTCTTTCATTCACTTGAAGCACACTCCAACATGTCGGCCTCACTTAACAATTACTTACTAGAGTCGACATCTCTAGGAGTGTCTAATAACCCTAGTGCCCCCCAACTTGTGGGGACTTTGCCTCCTCCAACCAACAAGGAGGGTTATCCTTAACACAATAGTGAGGACTATTTCCCTGACTTACAATGACTCACCTAGGGTTGACTTCTCTAGGATAGTCTAATAACCCTAGGGCCCCACAATTGTAGGGACTTTAACCCTTGACCAATAGGATGGTTACCCACAATGAATTGACATGACTTGTTTACATTATAGAACCTTCCAATAGGAACATCGGGGCATGACATGAATCAATTACATTACAGACATATCCCGGAATAAACATTGGGGTACAATACATAAGATATACGAATGAATACATTCCGAAGTTACAAATACATTAACAAAGAGTTGGCTAACTGCTGCATTTGCTAAAACCATGGCTCTAGAAATATGAATCAATGTGGATATACCATGCTCTTGGATCTTTTTTGAGACCATACAAATCCTTTTTCAATCTATAAAATTTATGTTCATGACTCAATATCTGATAACCTGGTGGTTTGTGCACATATACTTCTTGTAATATCCCATTCAAAAAAGTTGATTTGACATCCATCTGATAAAATTTCCATTTATGATGCCTTGTTATTGCTAACACTGTTCTTATTGTATTTAATCTAGATACTGGAGCAAAAGTCTCATTGCAATCAATCCTGGGTTGTTGTGAAAAACCCTTTGCAACTAACCTTGCTTTATGCTTTACAACATTTCCATCAGAATCAAACTTTGTTTTATAGATCCATTTTACACCTATTGCATCTTTTCCTTTTGGAAGATTCACTAATTGCCAATTTTTGTTTTTCACTATTGCTTCAATTTCTTCATCCATAGCCTTTTTCCAACTTTCATATTTAATTTCTTCTTCAAAACATATTGGGTAAGCAATAGAAAATAATGAAAAATCAGAAATCAAACCATCATCATCATTACCTTGAGTTACCTCATATATTTCTTGGAGACTTCTTGTCTTCACTGGAGTTCTGTCTGACCTTGAGCTATTGCTTGAGTTATACCTTGGTGTTGACTGAGATCTTGAAGCTGATTGACATGTTAATGTTGTGCTATGTGATCTAGAGCCATTGTTGGGAGCTTGATCTTCATCAAAATATTTCATTTCAAATTGTTGTTGTTGATGTAGATTTTCATTCCAAATCCATTCTTCATCTTCAAGGAACTTGACATCTCTACTGATTATAGTCCTTTTTGTGATAGGATTATACAACTTGTATTCTTTTGATTGTTCACTATATCCCACAAAAATACATCTTTCTCCTTTATTATCTAACTTCTTCCTATTTTCAGTAGGAACATGTGCATATGCAATACACCCAAAGACTCTTAAATGAGAAAAAAATATGCTTTTTATTTCTGCATGCTTCCTATGGTACCTTATCCTTGACACTCTTTGTGGGGGAATGATTCAAAATATTTACTACACAAGATACAACTTCAACCCAATATTCATTTGGTAGATATTTATCTTTCATGATGCTTCTTTCCATCTCCATTATTGTTCTATTTTTTCTTTCTGCAATAGCATTTTGTTGTGGTGTATAGCTAGTTGTAAATTTCCTTTTGATCCCATTTGTTTTGCAAAAACTGAAGAAATCATTTGATGCAAATTCTCTGCCTCTATCTGTTCTTAGAATTTTAATGTAGTTCCCACTTTGCTTTTCAACCATGGCTTTAAACTGCTTAAACAATTCAAAAGATTTTGATTTGTATTTCAAGAAATATACCCAAGTTTTCCTGGAATAATCATATATTAAAGTTATGAAATATAAGCTATTCCCAATAGAAGGTGTCTGCATATACCCACACAAATTTGAATGCACAATTTCAAGTGGAGCTCTTGCTCTATATGACTTACCAACATGAAATGATTCTCTATGTTTCTTACCAAAAATGCACCCTTCACAAAGTTTGTTTGGTTGTTCAATCAATGGAAAACCATTCACCATGTTCTTTATATGCAACAAATTTAGACCACTGAAGCTTAAATGACCAAATCTTAAGTGCCATAACCATGATTGATCTAAGAGGACTGCTTTGAAAGAAACAGACAAATCATTTTGCAACCTTAAAGGAAACATCTTGTTTTGTGTCATTTGGACTTTTGCAATTAGTGTTCTATGTGAATCAAAGATCTCACATGCATCATTTTCAAAATAGACTTTATATCCCTTTTGTAGTAGTTATGCAATGCTAATTAGATTGTGTTTGAGATTAAGGACATAATACACATTTGGAATGTGTTTCTTTTCACCTTACTTAGTTTCAAATTTTATACTACCTTTACTCATGATAGCTACTTTTTTATCATCTCCCAATTTTACTTCCAACTGCACAGATTCATCTATGTTTGCAAACATTTCCTTGTTTCGAGTCATGTGGTTACTACAACCACTATCTAAGAACCATACTTATTTTGAGATTTCATTTGCACTATTACAAGTAATAAACATTGAATCACTATTTTCAGAGTGATTTTCTCTTGAGAAATTTGCATTATGCATATTCATATCAAACTGCTTCTTCCTGCATTCAGGTGCATAATGACCAAATTTTTGAAAGTAGTGTCATTGGATATGTGATTTGTTATATTTTTGTCCTTGGCTGTGAAATTCAAGAGCATGTCTGCCACCTCTGCCTCTTCTTCTTTCAAAGAAATTGGAATTTGCTCCTTCTTCATGAGAGTTCTCTAATCTGCCACCTTCATTGCGATTATTGATTCTTCCTCTTCCAAATCCTCTTCCACCTCTATTAGTGATTCTTCCTCCTCATTTGCTGCTACTAGCTTGAACTTGTGATTTGAATGCATTTTCCATAGAGGAACCGTTTGAACTATTAGTTCTTTGCTCATGGGTTTGTAAAGACCCCATAGGACTATCAATAGAAACTAGAGACAAATCTTTAGATTCTTCAATAAATGCAATGATTGTGTTAAATCTAATAGGAAGACTCCTCAAAACATTTTCTGCAACCTTTTGATCATACATAGTATCTCCATGAGACTTTATTTGATTTACTATACTCAGTGCATGAGCGAAAAAATCATCTATTGTCCCAGAATTTGACATTTGCAAATTTTCAAAATCTCTTCTAAGTATTTGTAATCTTACCAACTTGACTTTGCTAGTACCTTGATAAGAATTTTGTAGAGTGTCCCATGCATGCTTGGATCTTGTAGTTGCTGCAACCTGTGGGAAAATGGTTCTTCCATTGCTTGTTGTATAAAAAATAACGCCTTGGCATATTTCTTCTTATTCGCTTTGAGAAGATCCTTTTATGCTTGTGATAAAACATTAGATGCTGCTTGATCTAGTGGCTTTGTAAAACTATTCTCAACCAAGTCCCATAATTCTTGTGAACAAAATAAAGTCTTCATTTTAATGCTCCAATATTCATAATTTTTACCATTAAATTGTGGAATTTGGGCTTGAGTGAGATTACTGCTACTCACACCCGCCATAATTAAATTGCACCAACATATATCACTTCCACAACACCTTGTCAATGCAACTTGGCACAACCTAATGCAAATTGATTAAATATTGCACTTTCAAAATACTTTGTGATTTTTTTTAATATTCCAAGTTCCTTTTAACAAAATTAAAATTAAACTAGTGACCCAAAAACAATAACCTTGCTGCAACAATTTCATCACATGAAATTAAATATTTTACCATTGCATTCAGCATAAAACAACATTACCAAAATCAATTCTTCCATTCCATAATTATGCTCCTTCACAACTAGAGTTTGCACCTCCACAACCAGCCTATGCTCTTCCACAATTAGTTTCTCCACAACCTTTCTCTGATACCAATTTATAGGAAGAGGATGCAAGAAGAAAACTAAAAACTGAAGAGCTGAAAATGCAAAAGTTAGAAAATATGGGAAAATATGAGATACTACTCAGAATTTTATTAAGCAGAGGAGAAAACTACAAGTCTACATTATGCAACTATGAAATGATCTATTTATAGCAAATTTGTAACACATTCTTTTACTATTCAAATTTCTGCTGGAGGGTGAATTTCATTTATTGGAGGACTTCTGGGTGGTTGATGGACGGCTGGGTGTGTGTGCAGTTTAATTCTAGCCCTTAACATGAAAAAAATTATCTTTGTGTTTCTCATATCCACCACTGAAGGTTTTGGCACATTGTTCAGAGGGAAAACATGGAAGATATGACCCTGCATATGGAATTTTAGGTATTGTAAAGGAATATGCTCATAGTCAATGATATGATCCTAGTTTTCATCATTCCTTGAGAGACAATTATCACCCAGAAGAGAGCATGATATTGAGATAGACACAAGAGGTGGAGGTTCCGTTCTCCCTTTCCTTTCCTTTTCCTTTTTCTAGGTTTGCTTCAGTTGTCCCAAGAGTGGAGCCATTATTCATCGGTGACCATTGTGACTTATTCCCTGTGGGAGGGGCCAATGATTTGAGGCTTTCCACGTTGAATTAAGAATGAGGAGAAATAAACCCTTATCCGCCTTGGTCACCATGGAAGGAAGAAGGACCATTTTGAAAGGAGTCAACGGTTATGGATGCGCTTGCTCTATAAAAAAAAGTTGACTTACAATATTTCAAACCCTCATAGAAATCATCCAAACCCTAACTGTTGTTTTTTTCTTGACCATTCATGGTGCCATCATGTATTCATAAGATGTATATCAAATTTGACAACAATTTTGAGTTTTCTTTAAAATTTCTATAAAAAAATCACAAAATTGAAATGATGAACTCATATGCCTCCCTGCTCCATTGTCTAAAATATAGGTCAATATTGTAAAAGAAGAATTTGTGTTGTTGGATTCCAATGTTTATCAACCTCACTTTCCATGTGTCATTTCATGCAAAATGCATACCAAAATATAGTCCTCATGTTTTATCAATTAAACCCCATGAATACAACAACATGGCCAAACGAATACCTTCTACAATCTTGACGATTTTTTCAAAGCAGTGCTATATGCCATATTTTACCATTGTTGTGTGTTCCCAGTTCTATTTTTTTTATAACATGATTTTGTTTACCATAATCAAATTGATCATACATTGGAAGAACCACCTTCTCCTCCTCTAGAAAAAGTATGGCATGGCTACAATAATCAAATTAATTTTGCAGCAGAATATCCAAATTCTCCTCCCCTTGGTAATGCATGGAAAAAATGTTGTCAGAAATCTATTTCTTTAATGCTACTACATGATTTATGTTTTCATTGAGGTTATCAAGATTGTAAAATACAACATAAGTTCTTAAAAACTATTGTCCTTTGCTCAATGAGTTAGAAAGAGATAAGCAACTGAAGCAACCTTCAATATTTGGTAATTGAGGCTATTGGAATTAATAGTTAAAAAACCATTGTATAAATAGTCATGCCCAACATTTTAATCAAATTTCAATTCAAATAGTTCTTTCCCTACAGATTATAGGTAAATTTGCAATTGAATTTTAATACAAATAATCATCTTATCTCATATATGAGATCAAGATCTTACCTCTCTCTACACATCATAACTAAATTTTCTTATAATTAAATTTGCAATCGAGTTTTAATGCAAATAGTCATTGTATGTTAGATACACTAACGATATATTTCTTCTCTCTCCGGATGATAACTAATTTTTCTATCAATTTTAATGTAAATAGTTATCCTACATGAGATAGGAGATTAAGATATGCCTCTCTTTGCAAATCATAATTGAATTTTCAAACAAATTTTGATGCAAAACCCATCATATCTCAAATAAGAGATTGAGTTCATCCTCTCTCTCTCTAGATGTCATAATTTGAAATATTTTTCTTTCTTCTATAGATGTCATAATTTGAAATATTTTTTTAATGCAAATGGATGTGACAAAAGAGTATGTGGAAATTTTAAGTTTTGTAATTGATTTTACTAATATTATTTTTAAAATAAATGTTAGATATAGAAAGGTTTAGTTAGTCAAATCAAGCACGACAACTAATTATTAAATATGTTTATCAAAATTTTTGAAAATGAAAAAAATATTTTAATTAAAAAAATTATTTAATATAAAAATGAGAAAAGCTGTAGGTTTCTTAGGGATTTTTTTTTAAAACATGTAACTTTATTTTATTGTTGAGATGATCACTATATTCCATGTGGAGAAAGTATTAATAATCACTATCATACTTTAGGGACTAATAAATTAATGTTATCTATATATATATATAACTTTTATAAGATAGATATACAAACATAACAATCTAACCTTTATAAGATAGATATACAAACATAACAATCCAACCATTATAAAATTGTTGCAACACATAATTAAACAAACACAACAACATATTGCAGCACCCAAAAAATCTCTGTGGGGCCATCATTAAAGGTGGTAGTGGCACAAGGTTTGATGAGAGGTTGTAGTTAGAATAAACACACTTGTATAATTGTTTAGTATAGACAATTATTTTGAAATCCTTTTCAATTGTTGATGTTGGAATTCTCAAAGAGATGCAATGTACTAGTTGCATCAAGGGAATTGAGTCGTTAATAGGTGATTCGATTTGAGAAATATGGTCTAGCATGAAGAGATGCCATAATAGAGATTAATCTAATTGATCCATATTGGATTCCATGATTTCCACCCATTCCCTCATTATTGAACTGAAATGAGAGTATATGAGCTTTTAAACATTCGTGTTCCATTTCAAATTGTAAACGTTTCTATCAAAAATCTCAAGCATAGTGAACAAATCACACCTGGAATCTTCAAAGACAGACCCCAAATCATATACATGTATCTTCCCACTCCATTAACCTACTGTATAGTTTCACATAAGAAAGGAAAATCCAAGAATGCACAAGTTGTAGGGAATTAAGGAAAGTTCACCACATTCTTTACACAAACAAAGAAGTTAACCTCGTATTAAGAATGATTGCAAACCTTGAGTGGTTTAAGAAAACATGGTAGATGTGGAATGAAGGGTAGATGCTCATGCCACAATGAGTGGATACTTAACACTCAATGAACCCAAATCTATCGTTTCTGAACTACTATTCATGTAGAGTGGTTGAAGACAATATATATGATTAAATTCAACTACAAATCTATTGATTTGAAGATAATGGCCAAACCATCAATGTTACAAAGAGTGATTTAAACTCGGTATCCATCAAGGATCATGTTAGATGGAAACATATTTTAATTTAGTTAGCCCATTATACCATGTGGCATCATGCAAGCCATATAGCTCATTGATATACCTAAGTTTTCCAAGGTTATGTGATAGATAATATGGCCATGATTTTATAATATTCATGTCGCTTCCATTTATGAACAACACAGTTTTAAAAAATTTACTTGGAAAAGTTCCATGAAATTATACTTTTTTGAAACACACAAATAAAATTGTCAACCTTGAGCTATGTCAATGTGCCATGTACATAATCACATTGTAAATGATACACCATGGACATCAACATCTATTAAAGGCCAACACACCATATGTGAATAACTCAATAACTAATGTTATATGCAAACTGCATACCGTACTTATTTCTAGGATCTCGCTTGTATCTTCATTGTCTACACTTCCCTTCTTTCATTCATTGAGCTTCCATACTTTTTATTTTGTCTCATCTGTATGATGGAATGTGGTTGTTTTTATATGTATCTGTCGTTGGTAGGGTGTTCTTCCTTGCATATGTCGTGCATATGTCTTTCCATTATTTAATTAGAAACCATGAAATTTGGATTTTTTTTTCTTTCGCCATACATCTTGCCACTTCTATATTCGGTATTTCATGCAACTTTAACTCTTTTTTTATATATGGTTTTAGGCCTCATAAATAAATTCCAAGTCATTGTTTGTCAGATAACCCAAACAGTCTTGTAGCAAGAGATTCCTATTGATGGGTAAATTCCTCAACGCTTCTGTTGTAACCTGGTAATATTTGAGAATAATTTTTCCTCAATGATTCCTTGAAACCTTTTTAAAAAACTGTCTTTAAATAATTTCCAAGCATACAAAAAATGGCTCCTTTCCACCATATGTACCGATTGTAGGCATGTCCTTCTAGGTTTATTGACACATACTTCACTTTTTATTCATACATTATAATCTTGTATATATCAAACTATTCCTTGGCCTCAAATTTAACCATGCAATGCATTGGCCATCGCTTCCATTGTACTTCGGAAACTCAATCTTCTCTCTAATACTAGATGCTAAAAACAAAATTGAACTGATAAAAATATGAATGAATAATAATGATTGATGATAAATTTACAATGAATGCTCACCTAATATAAGGCTAGAGAACTTTAATTTGAAGGGATATGACCCTTAGCAGTTCTTAATAATAATAATAATTTAATATTAATTATTCGTTACATATGTGGGATGAGGACACACCCACATATTTTTAAGATTTATGCTTGGTATCCTTCAATTTCTCTTTGGATTTTCCATTTGCTAAGTGATTAACCGTATAATCTATGTCTTTTAACAAAACAAAAAATCTTTCTTTTTAAGAAGGGTTTGAATTTTATCTTAGATATTTGAGGATTCATTAATATTTTTAAGATAGGAATTCAAATCTTTTAAAGCAATCTTATTGTCTTCTTTTGTTTTGTGAGATAGAATTTTCCTCTAAAACTTAGGATCCATCTTAGAGAGGTGTAAGAGATTTTCCTACCTTTTTCTTAGATAGCGCTTTTATTTTCTTTTAAATGGGACTTTGTAGTTATTTATATTATCCATTTTTATAAATTCTACAACAACTTGCTTAATTTGTTTTATTGTATCTTTACCCTCTTGACCATACTAAAGATTGGTTCTACTAACACTCTTTTTAGCCAATGCTTCAATAGAGAAGTTATTAATGGATGACAAGAGGTATGTAGTAAAATTATGGTATATATTTTCTATATTCTCCATAATAGATAAAGGACACAGATCAATTTTTAAGTCATGGAGAAAAAAGTCCACTTTACTTTTATCGAAGATCGGGTGCTTTTGGAAAATATAGTTTTCTCTTTGGGATTGCTATGCATGGAAATATAAAGAATTGTAATTAAAGGCCTATGATAAAAGTCATGCACATGATCATATATATATATATANTAAAAAACTTATTCTCCTACAAATCTTGGAATATGAATGAATGATTAAGATTAAATAATAAATAAATAATCATTATTTTATTTTTTATGTTTTTTCCAATTTTTTGTGAAAAGAAATTTAGGGATGATTCTTGTCACATTCATGAATATCATTCCTAATCAAATTAGGAACTACACTTTTAAAGGAACCCATATGTTTCCTCACCCTTTCCCCACACTAGTCACATCATGTGCTCTCCACCCATGTCACTATTGCAAGCTATTGAACCATTATTTGTTTTAAAGTCAAATAGTGAAAGAAAATAAATATGAGTACCTTAACCAATTAAGGAAGTGTCATACCTTCCCAATAAGTACACATAGAATATATTTTACAATGGTGAACCCACTCATTCCCCATCAAACGATACTACCGGATATGTTGATATGTACTATATATCATTATTCCTCAAATCATTAACATATGACTATTCATCATTAAAGCCCAAATTGATATTAGTACACCATCTGTACACAAATATCTTTATCACACATTTCTCATAGTACATATCAACCTCCGTGATTTATTATAGCTAAATCAATTCATCTCAACCTTATGGTGTATCCTATGCGAGCATTATTAACCCTACTCATAAATACCTTGGAGATAATTCTCCAAATAGCTTCCTTGATTACCTCTTCCACTCTACTGAGGACATCATAGAATAAATAACAACTATTGAAACCCCATTAGATGTTATGCATCATTGATCCTACTTTCTACTTTAGGTAATATTCAAATCCACCAATGTGTTTGATTAGTATGTTATTGAGTCCAAGGATTTTATTTGGATTTTATTTCTCTTCACCATATCATCTGGTTTAAACTTTCAAAAATTCATTTACCATTGAGATGGATGTTTTTGTCACGCTTAACATCATCGAAAACATATTAATTGAAGCATCATTTTTAATGTAGGGAATTTATGCTTATAAAGCATTGTTCCAAGAGTTTTGGGATATATATACTTTGGCATATTCTTAAATTCCAAAAATTAATCCCATCATTGTTGAACATCATACTGATACATGACCCAATGCCTCTTTGGTATTATAAAACTAGTGACCTTTACACCCATATAAAGTTCCCATTATTAAAGTGGAAATAGAGAAACTATGCCAAGTTGGGCTTATCTATACCATTGCTTACAAATCATGGGTGTTCGATATTGTCCCTATTTTACCATTTGTGGGTGCACTAACTTCAAGTATCTTGATTAGGCTTGTCCCAAATACCACTTCCATACCTCATTCAATGACGAGGTTTCCAATGCATGTGTTTATGAACAATATGACACATATCAACATATATGATAGTATTGTTTGGGACCATATCATTTCAATGTATGACCATTATGATTATCCATCTTTTAGGCAAGCTATAAGGAGTTATTCTAGAAAAGAAGATTGAAACAGTGCTAGAAAGGAATGGAAAAATATTTAAAGGATAGGTAGGATTTTGGGGCTAACATTCAACTATGGAACACCTTGCTACTATTATGAACATTGTTCGGTGTCACAATAATAAAACTAATATTCTATGTTTCATTGTTGACTTTATAAAATCATTTGATACAATGCCTATAAGTAACCTTTAGAGTATATTAGGAGAGCTAAAAGTCCCTTTTGAGTTGAGAGTTGTTGTGATAAGGTTGTATGAAAAGGTTATTGGCATGCTTAAGAACTATGTGGGTTGGTTAGAAGAAATTAATTGTTATATAGGAGTAAAAAAAGGTTGTCCCCTATCCCCTACCATTTTTGGTATTTACATTGACAAGTTAGAGGGTTGTTTGGAAGAAGATGGTTGTGTTGAAACAAATTTAGTTGGTATAGCCACATCCTTCTTCATGTTGATGATATTATTCTTATTGTGAGGAATCCCTATTATCTCTGTTGGGAATCAGAAATGTCATTTTTTCATCCACTTTATCTTCCACTATTCCTCACATTTCATCATCCCATTAACCTTTTATCATACCATCTCCATACATATATGTGGGTTTCACCTTATTGTTTCCACTTTATTTATTTTTAGTATTATAAGTGAATTTATGATTAAATATTATAAAATTAACATGTTTTTCACTAATATCTCAAAGTATGGATGAGCTTTGTAATGTGTAGGAATATGTGAAGGATTAATTCAAAGAAAATACTTCACGTATATCTCCTCCACCATTTCAAGGAGATAGTTATGCAAAGAATATTCCAAGGAGAAGATCATGGAGATTTGGTTGAGAAACATGTGGAGGATTGGTGAGAGATATGTGTAGGATTTGAAGGGGTCATGTCTTGTAATAATAGGAAAGTAGTCACAGTGGTTGAGTGAATAGTGGATCTCTCATTATGAGATGGTTATTTCCTTAATGTATAAAAGAGAAGTGCTCTCTCTTCATTTCAATAATATTAAATCCTAGATTATATTAGAATATATTAGATCTTATATTGTCTTAGAGAATAGTAGATTGTAGAAGTTAATCTTGACTTTGTAATATAGTATATTGGTTTTGATGCTTTCATGATTGTCATTGATTCTTGTGATGTAAATTAAGATTGCTTGATTGTTAATGTGAGATCACATGTGTTCTCTTGTTTCTCTTCATATGTTGTATTTCTTTTATGCAATTTACTTTCAGCCATGTGTTTCATCTTCCAGCATTAGATTAGCAATTGTGTGTTTCAGCTTAAGGGGGGTTAGATTAGCTTAATTTCGTTTCAGTCCTGCATATACTTTGCATGTGCTTCGTAAGCCTACGAACCTCGGATTGACAAATTAAATGGTTGGGAAATTACTACAACGGAATTAAAATGACATTAATTTGGCCCAACATTTTTGTGACGTTGTCGAGGAAGCACGATGGATTAAAGTTTAGTTTGATTTTTCTGCAAGCGTACGCTAGAGTGTGAATTTTAATTTCTATAATGAGTGAATTTCAATTTCTACAAAGAATGTTTCAATTATGCAAGTGTGAATTTCAATTTCAGCAAGTGTGTTTTATCGCAACTATGAAGAGTAATTGTTTTTATTGTACAGAGTGTTTTTTTTAATTTGTTTCAGCAAGAGTGTTTATTTAATTTTTTCATTTAGATTTGGGTGCTGTAAGAATCCCTTTTTCAAAATGATTTAACAATGATTTTAAGCTTGGAACAACTCACTCAGATCCTTGCAAAAGTAGGGATCTCCTCTTCTCTCGAAGAGGAGATCCTGACAGCAGTCAAGAGCTTAATTACTCCTCCAGAAGTAGATGAAGAATTAGCATACAAAGAATACTGCACATTTGATTGAGAAAAATCATGTGAACAAGAGATTGAGGAGGACCACGAGGAGTTGCAGCATGATCTAAGGAGTGAAAACTATGCCTACGAAAGCCCTATCGAACGATGGTTTCAAGCGAGTACGAGGTTAGAACAATTTATTTTTTATTTTTTTCTAGTTAATTCACAGTTATAATAATTAATTCCACACATTTTGGTTTATCCTCATCTTCTATTTGCAAAATTAACACTAAACATATTCTTATTGCTGTTACGTGAATGGCTACACTGGATATTTAACTATACGTAACAATTTTCTAGTTCCCAATTAGCATAGAGTAGATAGGATTTTATTTTTAGTTTTTACTTTCACTTAGAATAAGTATGCTCTCCTCCGCACTTCGTGCGATAACGAGGATCAAAAAGTAGGATGTTTTCTAAAATTTTCAGGAATGAATAATTAATGTTTTGCAACATGCTTAATTGATTTCATCTTTATTTTGCAATTCATTATCTCCATTTGCTATAAAAAATTTCAATTTGTAAAATAAAACTAGTTTTAAATTTCATTTTTAAGCTGAACAAACGTTGAAATTATAATGCTGAAAAACCAGCTGCAACTCCAAGCTGAAACAACGCAAATCTATTGCATTTTTTTGGCATTTTGGCTTGTTAAAATTCACTAAAACATAGTCAGGACAGTCCTATTTTTAGGGACCATAAGGGCTTAGTTTTAAAATCTGTTTCTATCCAAAGTATCCATTTAATTCTAGTTTCCAATCCAATTTGGTTCTAAAACATAAAAGATATGGTCAAAATACTGACTGGGGGTGGAGTAGGCAACTCAAGAACATAGTTGGGATAGTCACATTTTGAGAGACCTAATGGATGAATTATAAAAAAATGTTTCTAATGCATACTCTCATATAAATCTAGTTTACAACACAATTTGAATCATTCAATTTTGATATCGTACGAAGGAGATATGCCCAAAATACTAACTACCTATACTAAATCTGCACTCTAAAAACTTTGTTTTCTCAACTGTTCATTGGCATATTTGATCCATCAATTATTATTTTATTCAAAACCTATTTCTATTGGATATACCTAGATGAATCTATTTTCATCTCCAATTGGAATCACATCAATCCATATTTTAACGAAAAAGTTGTACTCAAAATAGTGACCGTTGGTCTAAGCTAAAACTCACAAACAACATTAGGATGCAGGTTGTTACTCAGATTATATGACATACAATATCATAGAATTTTTAAAACATTTTTCTCCTGAAATTATCCCTATGAATCCACTTTCTTTTGGATTTGGAATAATTTAAATCAGGCGTGAAACAAAGAAGTTATTACCAAAACACTGTCAGGTAGTCTACATAACAGCTGTAACTGAAACAGAATGAAAAAAATTAATGCCTCAATGTGCAATTCATTTGTCTCCATTTACTAAAACTTTTTCAATTTATAAAATTGGCCTGCAAATTCATATGGGATGCGAGTGCATTCTTTGAAAATTTTAAACTGAAATAGTGGCTAAGCCTATGTCACAATTGAAGTATGTCTTTTGAGTCTAGTTTATTTATGGTTGAGTGGTAGCAATTCCATCTCTCTCCTTCATCCGAAACTTAATCAACTTCATCTTTATACCTTGAATTAAATTTGCGTAAAACAAAAAAATAAAGAAATAGTTCGCTCTCTCGACTAGCTTGGAAAGCACCTTGACCAATTGGTGATGCGTTCATCTCGTTGTAGATCATAGAGAAATACACTCAACAAGAAAATCAATCATTACTTTCCTAGGCCTAGGTAGTTAGGTGAGTATTGTATCTCCATCTAAAACAAAAAGGAATTGAACAAATCTGCAACAAATGGCTATTACAGCCTTAACCAAAAAAATGCACCCCAGATAAGAACACTTTGACTCACGTCTTGATTTGCGGGAATATGGAAAAGAATTTTGAAAATTCGAGACATGGATTTTGTGCATAACATCCTCCTTTACCTGAATCGTGAGGAAATTACCAAACAAAGCCATGATTTGCGATATACAGCTGGTTCTTCAGGAGGGTATTTTCCAGATTTACTGTTACAGCTGATTCCAAGCAGCTAAAACAGTAAACTCCATTGCTGTGACAATAAAGGCTGAACATAGTTTTGTGAAGGATGAACATAGTTCTATGAAGGCTGAACTTATTTTTGTGAAGGCTGAACATAGTTTTGTGAAGGCTGAACAAAGGCTAAAGAAAGCTCAAAAAAAGGGTTGAACAAAGAAAATGTTGAACAAAGCTCAGAAAAAGGGCTGAACAAAGAACAGAAAAAGGCTGAACAAAGCCCCTAAGCATCAATTGAAAATATTATAATCGCAGAAGCAATTGGACCGGTATTAACACCACAAAAAGGAGGAAGGTGAGAAGCAAATTGATATGGGGCAGCTACCAGTGGTTGTTGCAGTTGGTTGTTTAACCGCTTGAATCTGCTTGATTGATTAAATTCCTTTCATGTTGGTAAAATGACATAATGCAATCCTCTTTTTGCAGATTAGCATAATTTGTATTATTTTTTAATTCTTAGAAACTCTCAGGAAAGAAGTATATTAAGAACACACACACCGAGCTTCCATCTAAGACCCAAACACGCATTTGCTAAAAATTCATATACATACATTGATGTTTTCATTTCAATTTGTTGATGTTGTTTAAATTATGATCATAGCAATATATTTCAGATGGAGAAATTGATAATCATAAATACACTCAGGTCCGTGCTGGTAATTTCATTTGAAATCTTTATTTATGTTTTGTGAATCATACAATGCTTTATTTTAGTTGTTTTTGTTTTGTTTAAAAATAAATAAATATATATATATATATATATTTGCAAATGGACTTTCTTACATTCCCGAAAACAATACAAATGCATGAATTTTACGCTCTGCGATAATTTGTTTTCTTCAAGTCACTTTGACAGCACACAAAGACAAAGGAAAAACCCCACTTTATTTTTGAAATTCAATTCGCTCGCCTTCGTACTAATTCCTGCATCACAAGTTTGATTGTAGGTTTAGTACTATCATTTTTCAGGTTCAAAGATCGTCAATTTTGTTGTTGAAGTGATTTGTCATGAATCACAAAAATTTTAAAAGCATGCCTCGTTGACAATGTTTCCAGGATATTTGATTTTTAAATCAATAAAAGTACAACAAACCAATTTTCTCATAGTGCGAAAAGTTTCTTGTGTGTTGCAGTCGGTTGTCGTAGCTAGGCTTGTTGCAGCTAGTTGTCGCACAGCTGGCTGTCACAGCTATGTGGTGTTGTGGTTGGCTTGTTGTATCTAGTTGTCACATAACTGGTCGTTTCCGCTATGTGTCGCAGTTGGCTGGGTTGTTACAACTATGATCAGATGAAACCAGCACGGGAAATAGGTAATTTTCTTTGCAACTTATGTACTTCTTTCTGCATGATATGTTTTTTTTACAAACTTCTCACAATTTTTATGCTAGGTTGCATGAGGACATGCAACTAGATCAGGTGGGGAGGGAGAACTATATTCAATACATATTCACTAATAAGTTTTCATGCAGGATTTTGTACTAAATTTTTTTTTCAGGTTTCAGAGACAGCCGCATTTTGTTGTTGAAGTGACTTTTCAAAGAAACACAAAAATTTTAAGAAACATGCTTTGATAGACAGCCTGAAGGAGTTGTTACTCATGAAATTTGCTGATAAACATCATAACGTTGGTTGTTACACAAAAACCATCTATAAACTCATTTGCGTCATGATTGTTTATCCATATTTCTCTTTCAGAGCACCTTCACCATCCATGTCTTGAAGTCCACTTTCTATTGCTTTATCTGTCATGACTTCACACATGCCTATCTTTCATAATTGCATACATCCTATCTTTTTTAGTTCATTTTTCCATTTCAGTTTGCCTTCTGAATAAAACCAACTCCCTTTCCATGACTACATAGCCTTGCCATATCCACTGCTTGACTGTGAGATATTTTCACTTATAGTCCTACCAATCTTTTTATACCAACTCGTGTTAACTGAGGTGGGATTCCTTAAGGCCCACCTTTCAACAATTCTTACCCCATCGACCTCAGCACCTCATCTAGGATATAGACTAGAGTTCATTTTGAGTACCTGGAGGCTTGCATGCCTTAATGGCAAGTTCTCTCACTGACAATCATGGGAATTCATCAATGTCCCATGATTGTTAGATCTTGCAAGTGGCTCGACATCAGCACATCTATTCGCACTTCGCAAGATGTACTTGGGTACCTTTGCACTCATTGACATCACTGGTGAGTTGCCTCACATTGGTTAACGACATTCATCAATGGCCGGTAATCCAATGATTTCTCTTCATGCTCAACCTCGACACATTTATTTGCATGACTAGAATTGTACCATCGGGTTTTGTAGTGGGTGAAGACTATACATTCGTTCTCATGACTCCATCAGCAGTTGCAAAAACATGACTTCAGATCTATGAGTGTACCACAGTTCCACTTTCTGCCTTCCACATTTTCCATTATTTATCAGCAGCAGTTCAGATTCCTCCACTTCACATTACAGCAGTTACAACTGTAGTATCATTTACAGTTACATTTTTATCCTGCAACCGTGACATATTTTCCATTATTTATCAGTAGCAGTTTAGATTCCTCCACATTACAGCAGTTCCAGTAGTTATAGTTGTAGCATCATTTACAGTTACATTTTTATCCTGTAGTCGTAACATATTTTCCATGATTCAGCAGCAGCAGTTTCAATTCCTTCACTTCCCATGATCCATCAGTTACAACTGCAGTAGCAGTGACACATTCCATGATCCAACGGCATCAGCTACATTCCTATTGCATCGTTCATTTACCTTTTGGGTAGGTGGGGGTATGTTGTTTTCTAAACTTTAATCATGCAATTCCTTACATGCTAGCAATGAATAATTTGGAAAATTCCCTTACCATTTCTTTCACATCCCATGCTAGGTTGCATGAGGACATGCAACCACATCAGTTGGGGAGGGGGAACTATATTCAATACATACTCACTACTATAATTCCATTATTTTCACCACCATCACCCATTTTTCATCTCATTTACCATTCACGAGCATTTATTTCCCATTAAATCCTCTATTGCACTTTGCTTCATACACATTGATATACATATTGGCATGATTCATAAAGATAAAGAAAAGGCTTTATTATGCACAATGATTCTTTCTATGCACATTAATAGCTTATCATTTTCAGTGTGTATGGTTAAATTATTATGCAGCTAGAAAACAAATGACTATGAATGTTGTTAACACAAGAACCAACATTCTTTACATTCATGGTTGTCACACAAGAACCAACCATAAGGAAAATGTCAGTTGTTACTCATGCATTTCACATCATGAAATGAATGTTGTTAACACAAGAACCAACATTCTTTATATTCATGGTTGTCATACAAGAAACAACCATAAGGAAATGTCAGTTGTTACTCATGTATTTCACACCCTGGAAATATTCATTGTTAAAAAGACATCATCAATCAAAGCCAAAGTTTAGATGCCAAAATTTCTTGAGAATATCCATACACGGTTGCATGAGGACATGCAACAAGTTCAGTTGGGGAGTACGTTGGGACTCAGAAATGTCACTTTTTCATCCACTTTATCTTCCACTATTCCTCACATTTCATCGGCCCATCAACCTTTTATCATACCATTTCCATACATATATGTGGGTTTCACCTTATTATTTCCACTTTATTTATTTTTAGTATTATAAGTGAATTTATGATTAAATATTAGAAAATTAACATGTTTTTCACTAATATCTCAAAGTATGAATGAGCTTTGTAATGTGTAGGAATATGTGAAGGATTAATTAAAAGAAAATACTTCACGTATATCTCCTCCACCAATTCAAAGAGATAGTTATGCAAAGAATATCCCAAGGAGAAGATCATGGAGATTTGGTTGAGAGACATGTGGAGGATTGATGAGAGATATGTGGAGGATTTCCAGGGATCATATCTTGTAATAATAGGAAATTAGTTGAGTGGTTGAGTGAACAGTGGATCTCTCATTATGAGATGGTTATTTCCTTCATGTATAAAAGAGAAGTGCTCTCTTTTCATTTCAATAATCTGAAATCCTAGATTATCTTAGAATATCTTAGATCTTAGATTATCTTAGAGAATAGTAGATTGTAGAAGTTAGTCTTGGCTTTGTAATATGGAGAAGGGAATTCTTAGATTTTATTCATAATATTGGTTTTGATGCTTTTATGATTGTCATTGATTCTTGTGATGTAAATTAATATTGCTTTATTGTTAATGTGAGCTCACATGTGTTGTCTTGTTTCTCTTCATATGTTGTCTTTTTTTTATGCAATTTACTTTCAGCCGTGTGTTTCATCTTCCAACATTAGATTAGAAATTATGTGTTTCAGCTTAAGGGGGGTTAGATTATATTAGTCTTAGTTTCACGGGGGGTTAGATTAGCTTAATTTCATTTCAACCCTGCACATACTTTGCATGTGCTTCGTGTAATCCTATGAACCTCGGATTGACAAATTAAATGGCTGGGCAATTACTACAACGGAATTAAAACTACGTTAATTCGACCCAACAATCTCAACATACAACTAAATTTCTCAATATTTGTTTCTCTAGTGTGGGTATTACTATTAACACAGGCAAAACAAAGATTATGATAATTAAATAATAAAATATCACTTATGATAATTTCTTGTATGACAACAACAAATTGGGAAAGCGACTTCATATTTAAATATCTTGTAATTGATCTTCATCATAAGCTTAACTAGACTTATATCATTGAGAAATGGACAAATGGAGGATGGAAATTTTATTATGGACTTAAAAATAGTTGTAAATCCATATACCTATATTTTTTGGATAGGAAGAAACTCCTCTTCTAGACACTTGTTATTCTTGTTTATATATTATAGTATTGTAAAGTTTGGGGCTACAACATCTCTAGATAATCTTGGAGAAGGATCAAGCAAATCCAAAAGAACTTTATAACATGTAATATCAAAATTAAATCTCTCCCTAATTGAGATCATGGTTATGACTAGGTACCTAATGTACATGAACAATATAAAAAACATGAGAAACAAGATGTTTCCTAAGATTGTTTCATAATTTAGTCAAAACCACTTTTCATTTAACAAAAATTGGAATAAAGATGCCAATTCTTGGATAAACCATCAATAAGTCGAGGAAGAGGTCACTTTACAGAATATCGATAATATTAAAAGTATTATTACCTCTAAATTTAAGGAAAATATGTGGTTAAATAAATAGTTAGAGGATAAGATAAATTTATGATATTATAAGGAGGTGATCAACCCTAATATACAATATCAAATGTATCTCTCTATTTTAACTAGCGTAAATGTGGCATCCTAAATTTTTCCCCTAGACATATTGTATATATAAACTATGTTTTTGTTAAGTCATAGGTTTGCACCTATGAATGATGCAATGCATCATAAACTATGATACTTTATAAAAAGTGGAATTTTGTTTTAAATATTTATGGCGACTTGATATGTGGCAACTAGTGTTAAAACAGGACCAGACTTATTAGGGGTATAGGACTTATGAGAATAATTAAAGTTTAAAAGGGGAAAATATAAATAAGATATTTAATAATTGGGAGGAGATGAAAAGAAAAGAAAAACTAAATGCTTCTCGATTCAAGAAACTTCTTTTTTTATTTGAAACTGATTATTCATTTAGGTTGTTGAGCTATCTTCATTATTTTGATGGAAAATGATTCTATTATATTCCTTTAAATTTCTTCTCTAATCATAACCTTCTAAACCTGAAAAAAGAGAGAGAGATCCCTCCTTTAAAAAACTCTACTAAAATAAGAATGGAAGGTAGATGGAGGAGCTTTCATAGAAAAAGCTACATATTTTCTCCAAAAGTTCTAGCCTGGATTTCCATATGAGTACTCATAGTCAATTTATTCCAGTTGTGTGTCCTGGAAAGAGACAATTCCTAAAAGAGGAATATTATGCAAACACGGAGATCCAGAATGCTGAGTAAAGGGAACCTGATGGCAGCATCTACTTAAACTTGCAAGTGTTTCACAGCAAATAACCCTAATTCTAGACTACTAGTAAGATTTGTTCAGCATGGGGGTGATGTCTGCAAAGGTTGAAAGACACTGAAAAGTTGCAGATATCTATGTTACGGTGGAACTGGGAAGTCCCATATCAAGTTTCCTGAAAGGTTTTCATATAAGTTATTTAAGTTGTTGTTACTTTCTTGTTATGAGTTAATTTTACTTCTTTTAATCTGTCTTCCTTTATATTCTGAAATAGGATGTTTGTCTAGAAATAAAGTAATTTGTTATATTCATTTTGATTATCTGCTTTGATAATATACAAATTGTATGAGATTGCAAGAAAATATTTTTAATTTCCGAGGTTAAATTATTGCTATGGTTTAATAGTCTATTTTTCAATAAACTGCATTTATTAGAATTCAGTAACACGGGTTAGTATTATTCAAAGGAAGGATTTACTTCCTATATTTCTTAGTTATGGTTTGATAAATATTTCTTTATTTAAATTGTTGTTATTTGAGTAATTACTAACCATTTTAATGTAAAAGAGTGATTAGGGTTTGTTACTTATCCTTTATTTAATGTTTAGATTATTTGAATATTTTTTTAGTATTTCAATGTGTGTGTGTGTGTGTGTGTGTGTGTGTGAGAGAGAGAGAGAGAGAGAGAGAGAGAGTGTGAAAAGAGTTGCTTAGGGTTTATATCTATTATGTTTAAGGAGTTGTTTCAAGGTTTTGAAAATGTAGTAGTAAACATCTTATCATTAGAATTAAAAAATACCTATGTATATATAACTATACATATATACATATAAATTGTTTCTCATTTATATGTTAAATAGTAATTAATAAAGTATAGGTAAGAAATTGTTACAAAATATTTAATTAGGAAAAAGGGAGTATAAAACCCTAAACCCTAGTAAGGAATGCCATATTAAGGTAATGAAAAAATTCACAAATACGAAAAACAGCTCTGCACAAATTGATGGTATCAGACAGAGGAATACATATATAAACTATGAAAATTGAGTCATAGTAATCTGAGGACCAAGGCACAATCTTACAGAATATTCAAGATCAATTTACACAAAAAATGACATAGCAGTGTTGCAATTAGAGGTTGCAGCTATATATTATCAAAGATCAATCAGAAGTAAAGATACAATGTCATACACTTGTATGAATAACAAGACAATTCAAATTCCCAAGAGGTCATTTGAATTGTACACATGAGAGTGACTTATATGTCAGTTAGCCACGCTAAACATATCAGTTAACTACTAATCACAATCAATAATCGGATCTAACTGAATCAAAGGATGTTATGACTGATTCTAACTGAATAGAACTCAATTGCATGTCAATTAGTAGGTGGGGGCACATATCTGACTCCAGCTAGCTCCGATGAAGTGAACTGAACTGAACTGAGTCACAAGAAGTCGTTGGATGTGCCTCAGATCACTCCAATTAACTCGAAATCGCCAAAAATAGACACAATGGTGATGGATGCACCTTTACAGCTACATTTTAACTGAAATTAGGTGGAATAACCATCAGTTAACTGATTTGGGTTACTTAGGTCATGCAGATCAACCCATATTTTCTCCTTGACTGAAGGAGGAAGCTCAATTAGTCTCCCTTATTGAAGGAGAAAACATAGTTAGCCTCCCTAATTGAAGGAGGATGATCCAGTTAATGATGCAGTAACATATTTGAGCCAATAACTTAGGATAAGTGGTAAAATAGGCCAATTAGGCCAAATAAACATGTGTGGGTTAGATAATGACTCCAACACCCTCCATTAATCTATACTCATGTGGAGGAGTAAAAACAAATAGGGCCCCAACAACAAAGGCCATAGGTCACCCTTTACAATAAAGTAACTCTAAAATGCTCAAAAACTCTAATTGTGGAAAAGAGGAAAACCCAGTGGGAACAACCCCCCCCCCCCAACCAAACTGAAAAATAAATAATTAACTGAATTTCACCCTGATGAACTCACCCCCAACAATGAATGGAGGTAAGTGAACTTTTTCTCAGTAAATTTCTTGGTGAAAATGTCTACAATTTGCTCATATGTGGGGCAGTATTGCAGAACAATTGTCCGGTCATGCACCAACTCCCCGATGTAGTGCATGTAGAACTCAATGTTTTTGGTTCTTTTCCACTGAACCAGATCTATTTATACTTTGATAGAACTTTGGTTGTCACAAAAAATGACAATAAATGAAGCACTACCAATCCCAAACTCAAACAAAATACCTTGCAGCCAAACTACCAATATGCAAGCATTGACTGCTCCCCTGTACTCTACCTCTACTGAAGAAAGGGAAATGGAAGCATGCTTTTTTCTAGACTAGAAAATAGGCCCATCACCAAAAAAAAACACATAGTCGAAAGTGGACTTATGATCTATGTTATCTCCCACCTAATCGGAATCTGTAAAACCGACCAAATCTAGCTCAGAAACTGTAGCATAGTCACGGGGGCTTCACTTGTTGGCCAATATCCTATCACGTTAGTTCATATTGTGGGTTTTAAAATTATCAAAAATTGAACCAATATATTGCAGGTGTTGGGGGGATGAGGGGTTTAAGTTGGGGGTGGGTAAGGTGGTTTATAAGGATTGAGGTATAAAAATTGGTGGGGAGGAGGATTTAAGTATTGGGAGGGGGTTTCAACAAAAGATTTTGGGTCAATATCTCTCGAAATTAAGGGTATTCTTTAATATCCCACGATCGCACATGCTATGTGAGAGGTTCACTAACTGAAGTCCCCGTGAGCATAGTGAATGCCATAGGATATAGTGCCCTACACATACTGTAGAATCCTCTTGGATGCCCTCCAATGAAGCTCATGAGGCTACTGCATATACCTTGATACATCACTCATGTCATAACAAATGTTTTTCCTTGAATGTGTCAAGTATAGCAGACTTCCAATCAACTAGCGGTAAATAGTGGAATCCATAGGTGGAGTTGATTTTCCCTTTTCAAAACTAATTCCTGAGAGGAAAGGAAATGGTGCAGCTTTACAATCAGCCATGTTAAACTTAATTAATATGTCTAAAAAATATTTTTACTATGTCACCATTATCCCATCATAGTCTTGAGTGATTTCCATCCCGAGAAACTATCTCAGCAAACCTAGATCACTCATTTCAAAAGCATCATGAAGAGAAGTTTTTATAAAGGCAATCGAAGAAAGTGTGCTTCTTGTCATCAAAATATCATCCACAAACAATACTATGATCAAAATATTACCTTCATACTGCTGCAAGTATAAATTTGTATCATATTTGCATCTCTCAGAGTTCTGTGAGAGCAGAAAGGCATCCACTTTGGCATACCAAGATCTTGGGGCATGCTTCAATCCATATAAATATTTCTGCATATTACAAACCAACGAAGGATATGATGTATAGCCTTCAGGATTCTTCATGTATATCTCTTCTTTCAGGTCTCCATGGATAAAATAACTATTGGCATCCATGTGAAGCACCTCCCAATGCTTGGATGTGGCAATGGTCAAAACTAGCCTTATGGAATCCATCCTTGCTATTGGTTCTTCCAACTCACCTTAGCCGGAGGCATTGGAGGAAGAAGACATAGCTAAAAAGTATATATATATATGATGGTAGAATATATATATATATATACACATAAAGGGATTCCTATATAATAGAGAGTATATATATATAATGGTATAATATATATATATATATATATATATATATATATAAAGTGATTTCATGTATAGTCATGAAAGTAATTATATCATGGAAAACTGGAACACCATATAATAAAAGGAATTGTATATATATTATATACATGGGAATGAATATCGACAACGTTTTTCATGTAAACACACATATATATGTACACTATTATACATATATGAGCCTTATAGAATAAATACTCATATTGGATGTAGTATTACTTTATCTCAAGTAATAATCAAGGGTTTTAGGACCCATTACCTAATTTTCAGTCATCAATCAAGGAGGCGTTTTTGGGAAACGTAGATTGAGGAGATGTTACTATTTTAGTATGGAGAAAACTTAGATTAAGGAGGTGTTACTCTTTATTTGAAGAGAATAGATTTTGGAAAACATTAGATTCCCTGACTCATCGATGGTGGAGACATTACCAGGGAGTCGCGAATCGCTGTTTTGGGGACGTTAAACTTACCAGAACTTATATTAGTGAGGGAAAATGGATTTTAAAAAGGGAAAAAGGCATACTGGTTACAAGGAGAGATCTCTATACCCTTTGTGGGGCTTCAATTCCTGATAAATATCTGTGTTGTTTGTTGGAGAAAAGGAATACCTGTGTCTCTTAGGAAATAGGGGAGCTGTGCATTTTATTTTGTGGAAGAAGCGTGGGAAAAAGAGAGAAGTATCTCTGCATTTTTCCAAAATGAATGACCCCTGCGTGTTTCAAATCATTGCTTTTCACAATGGAAATATGGAGGTAGTGTCTGTGCACTTGAGGAGAGAAATAAGATCTGTGCTGGAGGATCCCTGCGGTTGAGGAGGGAAACGATCCCTACGTTCTACAAGAAGCTTGAACGAAGGTGTTGAGCCACGAAAGGAGAGGATTTCTTCTTGCGTATTGATTGGTGGCTCCAGAGGTAAAGAAAATAAATCTATGTTTTATTCTGCTAAGAAATATCAGAAAAATACTCCAGTGAATTTCAGAGAACTATTTTTATATTTGAAAGCCAACAAAACAAATGATTCCACTGACAAAACACCAATATGGGCATTACTTGGTATTTGTTCCACCTATCGTCGAACTACATTTTCCTCCCCCCGCCGTCAGCGGCTGCTGGGAAGCTCCCAACATTGTGATAACAATGAAAATTAGTTGATATACGACAATCCATATTCCCACTTTCACTTTGTGNCTCACCCCGCCGTCAGCGGCTGCTGGGAAGCTCCCAACATTGTGATAACAATGAAAATTAGTTGATATACGACAATCCATATTCCCACTTTCACTTTGTGCCCACTCGTTGACTTGCATTTAATTGTTTTATATGATCTCTAATCTGGACGGTGCAAGGAAATTTCCCATCCATTATATGCAATTTAGGCGTATACCATCCATTGGGTTTAGTTGCCTAGACCAAGGTGTAAAGCACATGATAAGTGCATGAGAAATAATTCACTGCAACATTCATGTTGAAGTTTCTTCAGCACTCTCTTATCCTATTTTGTTTTGAGAGAAGAAAAGAGCATCTTATGACCAATTTCTTTCTGGATTAGCTCACCATTTAGAAAGGAAATAATTAATAGCTCATGGACATTGCTCTGTATTATTGCATACTTGTACGATGATCTTCTTAGGTGCTGAATCGTAGTATTCTCGTGGGTGACTGTTGCATTTCATTTGTTCTGTGGTTACAGTGCTACAAGATCGCTCTGATCCTTCGAACTAGAAATTGGAACCTTGTTACTACCCTAGTTGTCCAAGGAGATAGCCTTGTAATAATAATATAAACCTGTGATTTTCTTTAAATCTGAATCTGTTTTAGCCTCCCCTTTTGACATAGGGTTTATTCTACCATTAAAATGGTTCAACCTCTGTAAATGACTTTTAAAACCCTTTGTGCATCACCCAGTATGCCCGGTTTTACCCACTCCTTGTCTGCATTGAAGATATGTCTACCCTTTGGAATATTTTAGTTGCACGCTAATTCAAGGTGGCAATGATGATGTATCTGTATTACCTAGGGAATTGGCACGCTTTGGATTGACTCGAATGCATATGACTTGGGTTGTATTAATGTAAAACTGTGCGTTGTAGGAAGTAATACTGTGCTTTGAATAAAAAGATTGAAGTAGAGTGTGCGGTGTGAAGCATTATATTTTTATAAGAAAGGAAGTGAAACGGATTGATATAGATTTAAGGATTAAAGTATTTTGTTTGAGTGGTATGTGAGGTCAAAAAAAGGCTAAAGAAAAGTAAAAGTGGTTTAGAATAAATATAGCTAGAATAGATTAGGCTAAGAGTGCCTAAAAGGGTCATACGGTTATGCAAGTTTCATGTGCATTTTTGGTTTCATTAGCTACCTTTGTATTTAAGAAAACTATATTTATTGATTGGTCTCGATTTTAAGAAAACTATATTTATGTTATCTCAAAATTTTTGATTTTTGTGAAAAGTTGGGGTTTTGAAAACGTCCTATGCTAGGATATTTTATACTATTTGGATAACATGTACCAGGACTGATTACATCTAAGGATAACCTACGTACTATGCCAAGACTGATTACATTTGAGAAACCTGCGTCCTATGCCTGGATCTTTTCTGCTCAGACAACCTATCTCTTTTCCCATGTGAGATCTCATGCATATTCATCTTCTTTTCTCTCTCCACCTCTAGCATGGGAGCACTCCAAGACTGATTACATCACCAAGACAACCTACATCTCCGACCATGTTAGAGCTCGTTACTCCGTCTTTCTAGGGGCCTCGGTCTAGATCACATTCTGGAGCTTCACTACTCCTCTTTTCATCATACAAAAAATGAAAGTTAGATCAAAAAAATCATATAGTATATTTCATATCCATACTACCTCACAACTATTCAATTAAACTACAACATATTCGGCCTCAGTTGTACTCAGCGCCACACAGGATTGATTCCTGCTAAACTAGGATATCATATCGGATCTCAAACTAAAGCAGCAACCCAAAGTGCACTTTTGATCAGTGGCGTTTCCTACCCAATACGAATCAACATAACCGTGCAATTTAATCTTTTGATTCATGTCATACTTGATACCATACTCAATTGCACCCTTCAGGTATCTCAACACATGCTTTGCAACAACCAGATGAATGTGTCTTGGATCCGTCGGGAACTGGCTCAGTGTGTTCACATCAAATCATATGTTTGGTCTCGTATTCATTAGGCACATCAATGAAACAATAATCTGACTATACATCATGGCATCAACTGACTCTGATGAAGCATCACATAGTAGCTTCCAGTTTGATGCCATAGGTGTGGTTTTCACCTTGCAGTATAGCATACTACATAAGTTCCTTGACCAAGGAAAAATCCCATCCGCACTCTACCAAACCTCCATGCCAAAGAATTATTGCATCATCCCTAGATCCTCCATCTCGAACTCAGCAGCAAGCTTCCCCTTTGCATCTACAATGAGTTTTTCCTCTCCTGTCAGGTCATCAACATGTACCAGTCTTCCCTCTTCAACCTTAAAGTAAAGTTTGTAACCCGCTTTACTCTTAGTAAAGCTTAACCTCATCAGGAATTTGTACATCCTGTCGTACCATGTCAAGAGTATCAAACTTGGATATCCTCTATAGTCACTCCCTTTGAAGTGGAGCATCATTCTCCCTGTGCATTTTGTACTCTATGTATTGGAACATTCTGTACCGGAGTGACAGGTAGCTTCCTCTACTACTAATATTCTATGTATCCATATATATCATCTCTTAAGGTCACTGGATATAGAGATCCTATATATTAAACTTTCTTGAAAGTTCCTCTTGCACCCATTTGTGAGCTTGACGTCCTCTGTAGGCTTCCATCTTCAACCTTGTAGCAAAGGTTGAGATCTCCATCACTGTAGGTAATATTCAATATCCTCATGTAATTGTATGTGCTTATCCATGGGTGTCGTCTGAGCTCATGCAAAACCTCATGCGCACATGTGTTTCTCTACTCGATATACACCTATACTGGAGAAGTGTGTTTGGACAATGGAGGATGTCATGCCATAGTCTACTCCCTCTTTATGAGAAAAAAAATAACCTTGTTTTTTATCCCTCGATGTTGACATATACTACATGCTTGATCTTATAGATCCACATAGAAGACACTACGAACTTCCCTTCAAGTCTTAGAACCACATCCTAGACATCATTATTCATGATCAACCGGTACTCTTTGATCATAGTCTTCTTCCATTTCTTCTTGGATGCTTCTTCATAGCTGGAAGGATATGCATCAATGATGTCACTCAATAGTACCACATAGTTGGAGTGTGTCCGAGGCCTCTTACTTTCTTTAGAAGAACCTCCATGCTTCTCTTCATCTTGGATGATCTCTCGTTCCTATGATGGTATTCATCTCTCGAGGTTGATCTATCACTCTATTTAGGTCATATCATGATTCTTATATTATTTTGAATCTCTTTCTTCTACCATAGTGTATCTAACCCTGGGATATTCAGGTTCCTCTTCATGTATGTTTATTTTAGTGAATCTTCTAGCTAAACTATCATCGCTTGTTCTTCGGAACAAGTCTCATCCTTATTTTTCTTGTAGGTGATTGTACACGATATTTCC
This sequence comes from Pseudotsuga menziesii, assembly GCA_001517045.1. Classification (NCBI taxonomy): domain Eukaryota; kingdom Viridiplantae; phylum Streptophyta; class Pinopsida; order Pinales; family Pinaceae; genus Pseudotsuga; species Pseudotsuga menziesii. Next base: position 571,522 of record LPNX010677416.1, read on the forward strand.
TACAAGTCAAATTTAGTTGCAAGATTAGAAAAAACTATAATTTCCAAAACATATTAATAATGACAAATTATAATGCATAAAGATATATGTCACACAGGCATGTAACTATGTTATCCAATGCTACAACACTCATCCATATCTCATATACATATGGTAACTTTTTATATTCCTTTCATCTCTACCGTAACATTTATTAAAAGTGTGCACTACCCCCAATATGTTAGCAAAGAGGTTTCATTCTATATAAGTAGAAATGGAATGTTGTAAAGCACCATCAGCTACAAACCCATCACATGCAAGTCAATAGTATATTGTTCATAGAGTCAGACGTGCAATCATGCATAATACATCAATTGAATATAAATATGTACGCAACTAAACAATATTATTTAAGTAAGTAGATATATAGGAAATGACAATTAAATATCTTTGTTTGTTTGGTGGGTAGACTCCCTCTTGATACTTATGTCCGTGTAAGAATAATTGGATTCTTTGAGAGTGTACTCTACTTCATCATTTGATTCTAGGAACATGTGTATGTATTACTCTGAGTGTTACTTCTTCATTCACAACTGCATTCATTCTTAGCCAAATACTGATATGGATAAGAGTATGATCTTCATATTCATCAGTAGAATTCTTTTGGATCAAAGTACATATTCCTCATCAATTGAGGACTCTTCCTTTTCTTCTTTGAAATATTTTATTAGTAGGTTCATCATCGTCAATAGTGTGAGCATGATGTCTTTTCTTGTTTGAATTCCCATTGAAGGAGCCTCTATTTCTGGGATAGCCTCTAGAGTAGTGCCCCTTCTCATCACACGTGTAGTATCTAATATTGGAAGGATCTCTACTGAATTTATTTTGTCTTTTGTGATGATGGTCCTCCCTTCTATTGTGATGATGGTCCTCCTTCTTTATGTGATTTCTTCTGGTGTGAACTCTAAGATCTTGATCTTTAGTTTCTCTCATCTTCTCCTCTCTTGTTATGAGTCAAGCTTCTTCTTGTGTGCATTCTTCCCATAGTCTGTTGAAAGAGATCAGCTTCCTTCTTGCACATATTCCTTGAATGAATGAATCACATGGTCTTGGGAGTCCATTCAAGGTGGCCATAATAATATCTCCTTATTCCACATTCTCTTTGAGTGCTTCAAGTTGTTCCTTGATTTGAGCAACCCTTGTGAAGTAGGATTGCATGGTCTTTGAGTTCTGTATCTTCACATTCTTCAACTAGTTCCTCAATGTCATCTTCTGATTGATGTTCTTTCCTTCAAACAACTTCGCCAAAGCATCGAACACCTCCTTCAAGGATGACACATGTGGGATGAGATGATCCTTAATATAATATGCAATGATTATATTGTCCTTAACCAAGTTCTTATTATTAGTATCGTTAGCCTCATATCCCTTTGGATCAGGAACTTCCTTACATAATATACTCATACAAGTCATTTTCTTCAAGGATCAAGGAGATCCTATACTTCCATGCCCATAATTTGTCAGCTCCCCAAATATTATCATGATGGGTGTGATGAGTCATTTTTAAATGAGACCCTCAAATGGAAATATCAAAGATATAGAACTTACCAGTTTGAGGTGCCCAACCTGGTTCTAGAGCTGGTTAATCTAGGGTTTGTCAAAGAAACCCTAATTTTCCAAACTTGGAATTTCAAACTTATGATTGGACAAAAATATGTGTCTCTTCAAGGTGATTTTTCCAATGTACTCCTTTTCTAAAAACTGTGGTGGTAAGCCTCTGAAACTTGATTCCCTGGTTTCTTCCTGTAGTGTCCCATACTATCTCACAGAAAAAAATTGGAACTCCCCATAATGAGAAACTTCTTCCATAGACTCTATGCACCCTCCTGGGGAGATTTTGATGGTATTTATTTTTCAACTGATCGATGGAGGGAAAATACCAAAACATGAAGCCCTAGTTTCTCCAATTTATTCTACATAATTTTCTGATATTGATTATGTTGTATCTCTGAAATTTCTGCTCCTCAAGGTCTAAAACTTCTTCCCGAGGTATCCTGATCTATATTCTTTCTAAACCAACAATTTAGCATAGAATTGGATTTTTTGGAAAGGGATTAGAGTTCACAAAGTGTGCTTCCACCACCGACAAGAAGGACATCGACAGGAAGAACAGTCAACCATGGTGAAGGAAGAAATCGACAAGTGTGTTCATTCTGGTCTAGTTAGTTAGGAAATTGGTCAAGTGGACCAATTTGTAATGGCTTAGTAAGCCTATAAGTAGAGTTAGAAGATGGTATATAGTTATCAATGATCAAAGAGAAGCATGGTGAGACCATGAATGTATTTTTCTGGTATGAGGATAATTGACCAAGGGATTTTCTGTCTTTTGTAGTGCATTTTTGGTATTAATGTGATGAAGGATCTGTTGATTGCAAAATCCTGCATATTGTTTGTTTTTCTGTAAGATGCATTTCCTTTTAAGGATATTATTATAATGAATCATACGAAGTATATGATGATGTGATCTATGTGCTTGCTTAGTTAGAACTAAATGATGTGAATCCTTGTAGTGTGTGTTGGTTTACTATATGTCAATGTCTTTTCTAATGATAATGTTAACACGTATTTGTCGATATAAACCCGAGTAAGTATGAATGTAATGATATGGATAATAATATGATTGAAAACATGGATCTTTGGATGTTGTGGTAGAGTGATAGATAGTGCAAAATTCATCTTTCCTCTGTGGAAACTTGGTTCCTATAGCCCTCCCTCAGACATCTCGAGTGAGACTACACCTGCTTCGTAGGTGTTGTTCAACAGGGTAAAACCTGTATGGGCTGATGTTTAGGGATTTTGTGTCATTGGATGTCAACAAATCTATGGAGTGAACCCATGTCGACAAGGATTGTGTCAGCAAATGATTTTGTTGCCAGGTCCTTAGTGTGAAACAAAAGAGGATATGTTGTAGCATCTAACAAAACCGGAGATCCAGGATTGGTTTGATCAGAAGGCCTGAGAGTTTGCGAAAGAGGAAAATCAGATCCCTAGATTGATAACAAAAGATTGGTTGGGAATATATATCTACTCTAAAGTTCATGAGATATTCTAGCTGAGTTTTTGATAGTATTGTATGAGTGGTTAGTGCAACTTACTTTACAAAAGAGGAATTTCCAAGGAGGAAAACCTGATTGGTGGACCCAAAAACTAATTCAGCATTTGCGAAGGGTGAACAACAAAGCTTCAAGGACTAATTATGTGTGGATAGACAACACTTTAGAGGGGTTTATTATGGAGTTCGTTGTCGACACAATTAAATCCTATAGTGACACAAAAAGAGAATTCTTTAAGGGACCGGGAGGGAGATTTCTATTGTCATTGCAATTGTGGATTAGTATGCTCATTTGCGAAAAGTAAATTCTAAAAATGAATTTCGACGAGTAAAATACTTTGTGTGCGGAGACTATGGGTACCATAAAGGTGATGGTTTGGATGGAATGATACGGGGTATATGGGTGGAAGTTATGATGATACTGTGAGGGAATTCATGGAAGAGTCTGATCTCTTACAAAGTGGGGTGAGGTTCTGGCAAGAGAAGATGTGGAGTGCTGAGGAGATTCCTGGTGCAACCGGAACTAAAACTATGAGAAAAAACCACAAGGGACTAAGAGGTCCTACAGTGATGAAGGAAACAACCAAGATACTCCAGATTACAAGGAAGGAACAACCCAAAACTACAACGTACATATACCTATGTGCACTACACCAAACCCAGAAGGAAGAAACACAAGCTCATCTCAAAGTTTTCCTATGTGTTAGCATAGCAGTAATAGTAATGGATTGATAAATACTAGAAGAAGACCTAATTGGAGGGTGATGATGTGAAACTACCCATATCCCAGTGTAATGGGACTAAAGATCTCAAACAATATTGGTCCTTATGCGAAGTAGTATGGACAGTAAAATAAGTGTAGGATGAAGATATCAAGAAAGGACAACTAGCGAAGACCTTTCGAGGTTGGCAATTGGATTGGTACATGAAATTTGTACAAGTACCAACGGGGCATCTCCAGAAGACCCTAGCAAAAATCAAGACTGGACTGATTGAAGAGTTTAAGAATCCAAAATCCGAGTCGCAGTATATTACTAAGTTGAAGGAAATAAATCAAACCCTAATGAATCAGTATTTTGATTAGCGATTCAAAACTCTGATGGCTAAAGTCGGCTTTGGAATGAGCGATGTGCAACATAAGGAATGGTTTATCACAACTTTGATACCACACATCTATATTCCCCTAATGCAATAGAATATTTCGTTTATGTAGAAACTTTGGAAATCACAATGAAACTGGAAGCTTCACCAATTGGTGAAAGAAGGATTGGCATGAGCCAGATCCAGTCACAATTGGCGAACCTCACTATTCATTTGCAAGATATTAAGAAGGGAAAATAAGTGCACAAAGAAGTATAGTGCAGTCGATTCCCGATGGAGGGAAATCATAAGGATCAATTCCTGGACTTCCATGAATATTTACAAGATGGAGCCATGAATCCATTAAGTCAAGAAGGATTTCCATGGTGCTAAATTTGTCATACTAGAGGACATCGGTCCAAGGAATGTGTATACCTTCATAAAGTTGTGTCAAAACCAGCGAACCTTTTTTGCAACTTTTGTTTATCGATTGGTCATGAATAAAAGGAATACAAAGCGTATTATTTGCTCCAATAAAGGACCATGGATACATAGTTTATGAAGGGAGAGGAGAAATGACCAACATTAAGACCACAGTCACAACCGAAGTATAATCAACCACATCCTAACCAGTCAAAACCATAGTATACTCAACCATAGTATTCCCAACCTCCATCGTAGTATACTTAGTCGCATCCCAATCAGTAGCAGTAATTCACCTAGCCACAATATAACCATCAACCATACCAATAGTAAGGAGCATTCTGAGGAGTATTTCGCAAAGGTCGTAATTGAGCCTTTGGTCGCGGAGGAGTTATGGGATGAGGTCATGGACCAGTAACATGATATAATTATGGACTATTAGGACATTATCAGAGGGATTGTCTGAATCTATAGTTTCAATGTACTTATTTCTATGTCGTGAACCATACCTTCGAGGAATTCCCACAGTTGATTACGAAGTGGCAAGCAAAGAATGCGTTGTAACTGCAACAGAACCAGAATGCAACTCAGAACCAAAATCCAGGACCAAATGTAGGAAATATCTCGGATGAACCAAGAACTCAACCAGCACATGTCGAAGTAGTAACCCAAGGAGGAGCTACAACAGGAGTCGATGGACCACAGACAAATATCCGATCGACGGCTCGAAAGAAGGCACAATTTGATGTAAATGCATAGAAATAAACCTTATTAAACATAAGAGACATGTTGAACATGAACACAGGTAAGTTACTTGTCTACAAAATTACACCATCTTCGATTCGACAAAGTTGTCGGGATCATCAAGAAAGGCCAGTACCCTAAAAAAAATTCTAGAGAGTTTTTTGACGTTAGCGAAAGATCCATATGCATTAGCAGAAATAGAAATAGTTTGCATCGACATGATGAAGGGCGACAGGACCACCCAGTAAATTCATCGCATAAGAATAAAACAAGAATGGGAAATAGGATGAATGTCCATATCGGTGACTATGATGTCGATTCGGTCATCTTGGATCTAGGATCGGATGTAAATATCCTAACAAAGAAAACATGGGAAATGATCAGAAAATTGTAGTTAGTTTGGTCCCTCGTATAGTTGTGACTAGAAAAGTAGGCCAGAGTATTTCCAATTGGTCGATTACCATGCCTACTTGTTGAAGTGGAAGGACAAAAGACTTACATAGACTTCGATGTTATTGAGATAGTCGACGATATCAGCTCAAACCCAACGATTCTAGGAATTGGTTGGGAGAATGAAAACTTGGAGGTTATTAATTTCAAGAAAATGGTAATGACCTTCGAGAATCACGACATAAAGATCATTGCCCCATTGGATCCTCTTGAAGGGAAAATATATGTCAAACCAATAAAATACGAAGTTGTGGGAGGTTGGGATGATGCCTATAATATTTTTGAAGACTACATCAATCCCACTGCAGACAGAGAGTTGGGATGGAAAAGTACTAGCTCTGCATCTTCATACTCTAACGATGCAAGAACTAGCAGAATCGATTACATGAAGTATTGATGAGGAAATGTGCATGAGTCACTCAGACATTGCGGTGGGTAGCGACAGAAGTCATCGAATTACCTACGTATGAAGGTCTACCTAAGTTGGTATTTTTTATAAGCGAATTAAAAAGGCAGAGTATTAGAGCCTAAGGTCATGTTGGTCTTGGAAGAAGCACTAAAGGCTACTCCGACAAGATAGTGGGATACACACAAGATCTCTATGGGAGATTGGAAAGTATGTCAGAAACTAATAGAAGTTCAATTCGAAGAATATGAACACTACCAAGGGAAGAAATATGATGGAAGGAATTACCGCATTGATCATCTGGTCGCATGCCAAACCGCATGGTAACTTAGGCCAAAGGAAGAGTGGGTCCATGTGTTTATTCATACGTTGGATGACATACCACGAAAGTAGTGTGTTTCTGCAGAGTTACAAAGGGAAACTACAACATGGGAAGATCTGACTTAGGATTTAGCCACACTTTCACTTTCACAAATAAAAATCATGTCATCCATAGTTCATTGCAAGACATCTGTCACAAATTATTGTAGAGAGTAATAGCTGAGTTACTGACAGAACTGTAGTGGACAATGACACCGCAAATGATGATGACATGTTCTAATGTGTCAATAGAACCTAATGATGAAGATGATCCGAGAGCTGTTGAGCTTCCAAAATTGGAGGGAAGTCATGACATCGTAGCACTAGAAGTGTCAGGTGACAAATTCAAGCAACCGCTGAAACTAAAAAAGGTCAATGTTGGGACAAAAGAGGACCCAAAGTTTTCTATGATTGGGAATTATTGGGATGATTCAGTGATGAGGAAATTCACCGACCTACTACATGAGTTTCAGAACTTATTACTGACCAAGTTTTCTGAGATGAAAGGTATTTTAGGTGATTTGGGCAAAATGAAGATTTCACTAAAACCTTTTGTGAAACCAATAAAGCAGCGACCATACAAATTGAATTTGATATACAAAGAATGTGTCAAAATAGAATTAGAATGGATGATGGATGTTGGCATTATCGAAGCTGTCAAAGAGTCAAAATGGATTATTCTGATGGTGGTAAAGGACAAAAAGACAGGGGAGAATCAGATTTGTGTCGATCTGAGGAAGTTGAATGATGCAAGTCTTCATGATCCCTTTCCAACACTATTTACTAACGAAGCACCAGAAGGAGTTGGAGGACAAGAAATGTATTCCTTATTGACAGCTTTTCAGGCTATCACCAAATAAGCCTATTGCGAAGGAGGATAGACACAAAACCACTTTCGTAATAGAATAGGGATGTTTTCAGTACACGATGATGTCATTTGGTATCAAGAATGCACCTACAATTTTTTCAAGGTTAGTTGTTGCAGCATCTAAAGACTTCATTCATAATTTTCTTGCAATATATATGGACAATTGGACCATCTATAGCCTAGTAAAAGACCACACTATGAATCTTCGACTGATCCTAGAAATGTGGCGACAATATTAGATTTCGTTAAATTTGAAGAAGTATGTATTTTGCGCTCCATTAAGGATTCTATTGGAACACATTGTATGTAAGGATGACATGTTGGTTGATCTTGCCAAGATTGTGGTGATTGTTGACTTACTGGCACCTACAATAGTAAAACAGCTAAGAGAAAAATTGTGCCACACAAGCTACTACTGGAATTTAATTAGGGGGTATGCTACAGTCATTGCGCCAATGGAAGTTATTGAATAAAGATGCAAACTTCAAGTGGAATGATGAGTGCCAGAGAAGCCTCGATACTCTAAAGAAAAATATGGTTGCAGCACCAATATTAGTTTTTCTGGATTGGACGAAGAATTTTCGTGTTCATGTTTATGCTTCCTCACTCACATTAAGAGTAATCCTGGATCAACCAAGGGAAGGAGAAATCGACCACCCGATTATGTTTGCAAGTAAAACGTTGTCTATGGAAAAGAGAAACTATATAAAGAATGAAAGAGAAGGCTTGGTGATGGTGTATGCATTACAAAAATTCTGCTACTACCTGTTAGGAGTACATTTCTAAATGTTCACCAATCACTTCGCATTGAAGTACCTAGTCAACAAGCCTGTGTTTGGTGGAAATATATGTCAGCGGTTGCCATTATTCCAATAATTTGATTTTTATATCATCATGAAACCATGGCGATTGGATGCAGGAATCGATCATCTATCACGCATACAGTCAAGCGAGGAACCCAGCAGCATCCAGGTCAGATTGCCTGATGCATAGTTGTTTAGAGTCGGCATGGTGGATGACCATTACAAACAAATAATTCAATTTTTTATGACAAGAAAATCCCTAGAGGATTTCACCAATATTCATATGAATCAATTGGTTGTCAAAGCTGTTAACTTCCAATTAATTGCAGGACATCTCTAGAATATGGGGTCAGATGAATTTATGTGTCAATATGTTCTTCTGCAAAAGTAGGAAAGAGTATTGGTGGAGGTGCATGGTGGGATTCCAGGAGGACATTATGGAGGTCGTGTAACCACTAGGAAGGTACTCTGAGTTGGTTTATGGTGGCCAACAATGCACGGTGATGTCACAGACTACACAAAAAGTTGTGACATATGTCAAAGAACGTGAAAACCATCACAAAGATATGAGATGTTTTTAGTACCTCAGATAACACTAAAACCATTTGATAAATGGGCAATGGAATTTTTCGGACCCATCAATTCTCTAGGAAAAAGAACAGGTGTGTGATATATCATTACTAAGATAGACTACTTGACAAGATGGGTTGAATCAGCACCATTGAAGGACTGTACAAATGCGACTGCTGGACGGCTCATGTTCGAAAAGGTGGTTACTAGATTTGGATGTCCCAAGATACTGATGAGTGACCAAGGGTCTCACTTTTTCAATTAAATGATTAGAGAAATGACTAAGTAATTCCATATTTAGCACAAGAAAAGTACTCCATATCACCCACAAGTGAATGGCGCGGTCGAAGCGTTCAACAAAATAATCGAAAGTGCATTGACTAAGGTATGCAACGCAAATTGCAATGATTGGGATATAAAATCCCTAGGATATTATGCGCCTACAAGACAACTTGTAAAATATTGATAGGACAAACATCATTCAATCTATTTTATGGACAAGAAGTAGTAATGTTGATGGAATATATCATTCCTAGTCTACATATAGCAGCTGCAATCGGCATGACGGATGAAGGACCATTAAGGAAAGATTGGCATAGATGTTGCAGCTCAAATAGGATCAGCTCATCGCAATTTTTCACCACTAAGTAGAAAAGGGTCGAAAAAAGGCATGGAACGATCATCATGTAAAGGAGAAGCACTTCTAGTATGGAGATATGGTTATCTTCTACGACAGTAAATTTGTGAAGCACCCTCTAAAGCTGCAGTTGCATTGGTTAGGTCCTTACTTCATACAACTCATTATCAACTGAGTTGTAGTACAATTGTAGTAGTTAGATGAAGTATTGCTACCAAAACTAGTGAATGAAAGTCAACTAAATCCCTATCAGGATATCCAAGTGCGACAACAATGATAACAAGTTGCAAATGAAAAAAAATGGAAAATTTCAGAAGGGAAGATTTGTCGACAGATGACAGAGGAATCGCAACAAAGTTTGAATATTGGCGACATCTAACGAGGTGCGAAAGGGTCAAATACAAGAATAAATGAAACAATTACACCAGATGGGTGACGACACAAGTGGAAAACATATGCATACAGATGTGGCCATTAGATTTGTCAAATCGACACAGGATTTACTCAACCTTTGAGGGATTTGGAGATAATTCTCCAAATAGTTCGCATGAAAGGATCAAAGGCTATAAAAATGGGACAAGGGGAATGGTTCGACCCATTGCACAAGTTGAGAAGAAGACAAATCATAATATAGCAAAGAAAAAAAGTGAATTAAAAAGTGAGAGATAAGAGAAGTAGTGCAGAAACCATGGTGCAGTTTATTTTGAGCTTAAGTACGCAGGGATCACCAACAGCAAGAGTATTGATCATAGAAGATAAGTCATAGATTCAATCTACATCAGTGCAACTGATCTAAAAGAAACAAAGTGTGAATCACCCAAGCACCCTAGACCCAAGGAATAAGACAACACGAAGTTCAACAAGGGGTGGTGTAGTAGAGGAAAACATTGGCATGTCAACTACAGTGATGGAGTAAACAATAGTAAGGGGTAAGCCGTAAGGGATGATGATAGAAGATATTTCAGGGTATGTGTCATTGAGGAAGTTAGGGGCATCAGCGGTACACATGAATAAAAACCAAAAGTATACTATCAAGATGCCTATGACACCTAAGGGATTCCACATGACGATGGATATAGTGTCAAGGCTACAGAAACTACAATATAGCGAGCATGACATTCTTACATACCCAACATGCACAAAAGGAATGTATGAGGAGAGAGAACACGGTGACAGGGGCGCAATCACCGGAGAACCAGCACAATGGGCATTGGGGCTGCAACGGTCTCAATTGTTGTCGATTATCCACATGTCACACTTTAGGCAACCTCCATAGGTCAATGTGTGCGTGAAGAAGTTGTTGGCTTGTTTCCATGGTGGGTACTTGTGGTTGGATGCAAAATTCACAATTACGGTTGATTTAATATCACAAATTATCATCCTCCCCAAGGCGGGGGTCGATCCGTCCCAATACTTCCGAAGGGAAGGAAAATGATAAGAAGTTGACATCCATACTTCAGAAGAAAATGGCATCATAAATGACAAAAGGGAATATGTCATTGATACCATCAATGATCAAGCCATTTTCATTACAGCAAAGTTGTTGAAAGTAAGGGTAGTGCAGAAAAATCACCCGAACCAATGCACATCAGGAATTATCGCATCCGCAGAGCAATGCATAGCTGGCATATAGATGAATTGGTCCTTGCTTTTGTTCAATGAGATGATGGAGGACATCGTATTGGTGCAAGAGGTGGGGAAGTTGTTCACTTACTCTTTTTTGTTGATACGTATCACATTGGTTGGTTAGATGGAACCAACACATTCACAGGGAATGGAGGATAACATTGTCAACGTTTATCATGTAGCACGGTATAATAACCTCTGGGCACTTAACGACAAGGAAAGATAAACCAAAAACAATATCCAGTTTTATTTGTATTTGGACAAACTATAGGAAGCAGTAGTGAAGGTACCATGACTAGCAAATGGAGCCGCAAAGAAGTACAAGAAGATTGTGCACTTGGAAATGGAACCACATGCCATACACATTCAGGTGTGGAAATATCCAGAGAAGCAGTGGCTTATAATGCAATACAAGTTGACTAAATAGGAGTTGGATGTAGTTCTAGGAGAATGGCCCGTTGAGTAGAAGGTATTGGTGAGTGATGAGGACCTTTCAGAACCAAGCGATGGGCTACCAGTAGATGTCCCACAAACCCAATAGGTGCCTAAGGATTCAGAAGAGGAAGATAACTCAAAAGAAGAAGCCTCATTTTCACTCTGACATAATCGAAGTTAGAGCGACAACAAGAGGAAGCACAGACAAAGAATCATTTTGAACAAGGGGAAGGGAGAAGTACTGCAAGGCTCTTGGATGCACAAGTGAATAGAGTATCGTCTAGAATTACAATGATTACCAACAAAATCCAGGCAAAGGTAACACAGCACGTAACCGGATACTTCCACCAAGTCACGGGGTTGTTGCAAACACTGAAAAATGCAGTACTAAAGATGAAGATACCACAAGAGGGCGCACTTCAAAGAGTATTCAAGGTGGCTATTGGAAAGAAAGTGTGGTTGGTATAGATTGTATCGCAAGAAATTACAATAGGGAATGAGGATGCATGAGCTACCTTAAAGGATTTCAACTTGATTGGTCTTGACCTCAACGAAATCCCAATAGACATGATGACATGAGTTCGAACCATAGCAAGCAAAGAGATTAGACACCATGATGCGACAATTCATGAAAAATTGGTCTTATCGAGGCACCAGACAGAAAGCACTAAAGAGGAACTTTAGTGCCTCAAGATAGAGAAGGAAGTGAACATCCAGGAGAAAACTACAGCATTTGAGGACAGGAAAAGGCTAGACAGGGCAGTCTCGATGGCCTGTGAAGAGATTCTGGACATTAGTCTAGAAATGTTTGCCGAAGAGAAAATATTGCAACTGGGGAGAAGTCATTGATCTAAGGAAAGAGAATGAGGAGTTATACGCTTGAACAGTTCCAAGCACACCGCTAGAGAAACTGGTAGAAAGAAGAGGAGTGATCAAAGATATTGCAATAGAAATCATGAAAGGTGAAAAGGTAGTCCATACAATTGTAGAAGAGATCACATAATTTTGTGGAAGTTTGGTGCAAGATGAGCAGCTTCACCAACTGGAGGCACAACTTGGGGAAGCATAGGCACAATTGATAGAACTGTGGAGGTCACTCAAAGTAATTCCCCCACTTTTGTAGGTGACCAAGGCAGCGGAGCTCAAATAATTGTAGTAGCGCATCAATAAGGTGCATACAACGCACCAACGGTGGTCAACACAATTGGATGAACTACAGGGCATAGCAAAGCAATTAGCAGTCAAAGAAATGGACGAAATCATGACAACCAAGGCCAAATTGAGCACAGTGCAATGGATGAATGAAGAGCACTCGACAGATCAGGAAGTAGAGTAGTGCACAACAATCAGAGTGAAGTTCAAGGCAGATGTCAAACAAGTAAAAATAGCATATGACGACCTCAAGACAAAGTTGAATGCACCAGTTGTTTGGAGCTTAGGTGGATCGAGGACAAGCCACAATTTTGTGTTGGGGCCTATTGGAAAGGGATTAGAAAGCATAAATTGCACTTCCACTACCAAGAAGAAGGATGTCGATAGGAAAAAGAGTCAACTACAGCAAAGGAAGAAACCAATAAGTGTGGTCATTTTGGTCAAGTTAGTTAGGAAATTTCTTAAGTGGACCATTTTGTAACGGCTTAGTAAGCCTATAACTAGAGTTTGAATATTATAGATAGGTATCAATGATAAAATACAATCATGGTGAGACAATGAATGTATTTTCTGGTCTGAGGCTAATTGACCAAGGGATTTTTTGTCTTTTGCATTGCATTTTTGGTATTAATGCAATGAGGCTCTGTTGATGACACAATCTTGCTTATTGTTTGTTTTTTTGTAAGATTTGTTGCCTTTTGAGTATATTATTATAGTGAATCATGTGATTTATATGATGATGTGATCTATGTGCTTTCTCAGTTCTATCTGAAAGATGCGAAGCCTTGCAGCATGTGTTGGTTTACTGTATGTCGATGTCTTTTCTAATGATAATGTTGACAAGTCTTTGTCGATCTAAATATGAGTAAGTATGAATGTAATGATCTGGATAATAATATGATTGAAACCCTATATCTCTAGATGTTACAGTGGAGTAACAAATAGTATGAAACTCCTCTTCCCTCTACAGAAACTTGGTTCCTGCATCCCTCCCTCAGACATCTCGGGTGAGACTGTACCTGCTTCGCGGTGTTGTTTGACAGGGTAAAACCAATCTAGGATGAAGTTTAGGGATTTTTTGTTGATGGATATCAATATATATACAAATTGAACCCCTATCAACAATTATTGTGTCAACAATATTCTCCAAGTGGAACTTATGCTTAGTTTCCCAAGGTGACCTGTTTGAGGACTGGTTCATCATAGCGAACTTGTACAAAATTCCACGTGTCACTGTTTCATATTCAGGATCTGAAACTCGAACCACATAAAATACAGTATTTTCCCTATCTAAAATATCTTGAAAATTTTTATTTGGACCTTACTATCCCAATATATAACAATTCTCCCTAGGTCACATGTTTAAGACTGGATTCTGGAGAAGGTTGGAACCCTGATTTGGAGGAATCATATCTCCTAAAGTATAGTGAATATGTGGTTGAACATGCACAAAAGGTATATAAATATTTTATATTTTTCATGTCCAATTTTTGGCTCGTTATACTTCTCCAATATCTAGTTATAGGGAAATTCCAAAGCTGACTAGATTTTGTCTTCTTCAGTTTTCAAGCATGAAACCCTAATTTCCAGTAGCTACCATTGTAGTAGTATTTTAGTTGCACAGTGCCTTCTTTAAAAGTGGATATGATACCATGTTATTTTTTCTAATCTAATTAACTTGATTAGGTTCTTTATCTGAAATAATAACAAGCTTAGCAAGATACACAAGACACAAAGCTTTTCACCGGGAAAATCATAAAGGAGAAAACCCTACAAACGTCCTCATAATAGTTCCATCACTAAGACAATATCATGAGATGGAATAAACCAATAAGAATGATTCTTCTCCGTATCCCTCTCTCTCCTCCTTGTCTTTCCCTAACATGTATGACTTCTCCTAGAGAGACTCCAAATATATATTAAATAATATTATACTGGGGACTATTTCCCCGACTTACAACGAAGGTTGTACCTCAAGGACCATGTACAATAATGACATCCCGAAAGGAGGGAAACACATATCTTATGGGGATACAACAACATACAATGATAATATACATCAAAATATCTTATGAAGTTACAAATAAAGCAACATGATCCTTTAGCGTAGGCTCTTTGAAGGTCCCTAGAGGTGGCAGTTGGCATTTATCAAATACTCTTCTCATTCTTGCATGCACATTCTTTCATTTACACAATGAAGCACTAACATCATTTTGAAAGGTTAACCCAACCTTCTAGAAGTTATCAATGGTTGTGTAGTCCAACTGTATTACCTACAAAGTTATCCTTGGAAAGTTAGCGAGAATATTAGTTGTTTGTCAATGTCAAGTTGCAATACACTTCAACTTTTCCTTAACTCTATCGATGATAATATAATGCTCCTGGGTGTTTTATATCACAACGTTAAGCCTAGTGATGACCTTAAGTACTTCTTGGAGCTACTATGTGACCAGTTTTTGTGCATGGAAATAATTGGGTTGCAATGCAATAGCAGATGTGTGAAATTCTACTAAACTCTATTTTTCTTCTCTATATGTTTTTTCCTCACTTTCGAATGCATCCTTTTTCATTCTCTTGGATTTCTATTTGATAAATCATGGCCTCCTTATAAACTTCAAGGCCTTCTACCTAAGTGGTTAGTACTTCTTGGACAGCCTGCAAATATTGTGTTAATTCCTTCAAGCTTCCTTTTCTTTCTAGGAGGGCATTATACGTGTGTTGCAAATCAACTCCTCTTCTAGTTTCCAGTCGACATTGTTCTAAAAGTTTGATCTTCTTTCTAGCTTGATTAAAATAACTCGACATCTTTTGTATGTTGAATTCACTATCCAAAGTGATGGCCACGTACACTGAGGTTATGAATTCAATTTCTTTGTCAATGTGCTTTACTACAAATGTTTCAAGAGTAATATCCATCTCTAGTTGCATAGAAATCTTGTTTTTTTATGTGTCTTCTCCAAAATTTGTTTATTTTTCCTATCAAAGACAAAATATCTCATCTTGTCCACCGAATCCTCTTTGGAAGGAATATACTCTTTTAGTGGGGAGTTTCATTGGATGAGTGGAATGGTGGAACTGATGACGAGAACTTATACATCCATGTCTTGAGGACCACTATTTTTGTTAGATTTTTAACATTTAAGCTAGCACTATATTAGGATCTTTAACTGAGAGAATAACAAGCACAGCAATAAAACACAAGAGACAATGAACACATTGTTTTTCCTCGGGGAAACCATAAATGGAGAAAACCCCACAACTTCCTCAAAGATAGAATCAACACCAAAATTAAAACCCCAAAATAGTAAGATGATCTCCCAACAGCAGTAGCCCCTTTCTTTCTAGCCCCAACAACTTATTCTCCCTCAGCTATGCACTACAACTGAGTGTGAGTGAGTGTGTGGTAAATAGAGAGGCTCACTCTCTATTTATACTAATTCCCGACTTGACAATAACTCACTAGGTCTGACTTCACTAAGAGAGTCTAATAACCCTAGGGCCCCCACAACTGTGGGGACTTTAACCTTTGATCAATAGGAGGATTACCCACAATGACTTGACATGACTTGTTTACATTATAGAAACTCCCGATCAAAACATTAGGGCATGACATGACTAAATTACATTACAAGTACTACCTAGAATAAACATTTGGCTACAATACATAAGATATACAAGTGAATACATTTCGAAGTTACAATTACATCAACAATTTTGTGCCTCCTCTTCCTGTATTTATTCCTCCTATGCTTTCTTTTGAGCTTCCTATTGTGCTTTTAACTCTTCCTCGTCTTTTCTTTAACTGCCTTTTTATTGTTGTTTCTCATCGTCTTTCTTATGGGATTCCTCTTATTGTCTTTGGTCTTCTTTCTCTTTTCTTAGGTGGGATTCATCTTCGGTTTTCTTTTGTAATATTGCTTGTTTAGCTTCCAATTCTTGGCTTTTCTATGCGTAGGATTCTTCTTCAACCTTCTATTATTCTTCCAACTAACGAATTTCTACTTTAACTTTTCTTATATCTTCTTCCTCAACATTCTTTTGGGTCATTTCCTCTAGGCTTTGTTTCCCTTGTTGCTATGTCATTTATGGTTGTCCTATTTTCTGACTGGCAATGGCCTTATTTTTGCATTTAACTTTCTTCATCCTTCTAGCCAAAACCTTGAGAATTTGAGCTTACCCATAGATTTATTTCTATGCAAAATTACTCATATGTGTATATATGTCCAGGTGAACTATATAGTTTCATAGCGATTTGCCACCTTCTTATGATTTTCATTCCTTCACGAAATTTCTTCGCCGAGGAGGAAGATGTTCAAGTCTTTAGTTATCTCCTCAGCTTCGTTTACCTTGTTCATTTGATATGCCCCAATGACTATCAGCAGAGTACCATGTGATCTGTGACATATTTAGGTGAAATGTAGGGTGGTTGTGACCCTCCATATATCCACAAATACGTTCCTTATTTTGTTAGGAAACAATTTCCTAGCTTTATCACCTCACTAATGCCATGATATGCCATGCATTTAGTTGGTTTCCCGTGTATAAAAATGTAAATAGGCATTATGACCTTATCATATATATGTCTATAATGAATGGGATGATTTTTTTCCCGCGTAACTTGACAGTAAACATGCACGAGTGGCTATGAGAGATTCATTTTTTGTCTAATGCTACGAAAATTTTTGACAGTACAAACCATGTCCAATAGGTATGAGGATATGTGGAATATGGACTATTGCATGAGGAGTAATACTTGTCCACTAAAGACTGCATTTTCCATATTGACTGAGAGAACAGCTACCCAATTGAATCTCATGCCAAGAAAGGTGACATGATAGAACAAGGGGGTCCATTCTATATTGAAGTACAATGAGTATAGTTCTCCATACAATTTTCACAAGAGGGTTGTGGCCATTTTGTAACGTTTATTTATCCATTTAGTTTCATATGTATCACTATCCCTATTGTAGAACTACTTTCTTGAACCCCATTCTTGCTTAATGAAATTTATGTAATCGCTTTTGAGTGACTTTACCCATTAATTCGTCATGTTGATATGTTTTGTTGGAAACTTGTAATAGGTATTCATGGTGGATGGATGAAATAAGGGAATAGCTTCACCAATGGCATCTTTGATAATGTGTATTTAGAATCTATGTGGGGAAGCAACCATCCTATCACTTTCACGCAGGGAAACACTTTCGATATGGTTGTTGCTTTTCATAGTCCTTTCCTCTTGATATTCTTGTAAATTGGTATCTCTTCTATGTTGAATGTGCGATACTCCTATGCCTTGAAAAAATTGTACATTTCTACCAAGCGGTATCCAAGATCTAACCCTAAGTTGCTCTTAGTATCACCGTACTAAATTATGAAAGATGGGATTAGTGTTTATTCTATCATATCGTCAGCGGATGATACTTATTCAATAGCCTTAGATTGGTTCTCGGTCCTCTAGTGAGACATAGAATAAGCATGTGAGTCATCAGATACAATGTCATTTTCCATGAGATACAAACTACAATACTCATGAATAAAAACAAACAAAACTATGGATTCAAAGTTTTATTTATATCTCTAGTCATGGTTGCTTTATACTGAGGACTTATCTAAAAATAATTATATTAAAAAATTCAAAGGGATTTCATAGCTATTACAAATATAGGACTGATATTTATGCTTTTGATTCAAAACTCTACAACAGGTTATTTGATAGAAAACATAACATATGAGAGGATTTGAATTATTCTTTTTTGGTGTAAAACCCCCCTCCCAATTTCACTCAATCAGTAAGTATGAGTATGTGTTTAATTATTTCTTAGATAAAACCTAAACCATGAACTAATGATGACTTATTACATGATACAAGATCAATATGGAAGGGATGTGAGCAGGTCAAGGACGAGTTCGGGCGACAGTGCATGATCAGAATGTGTCGGCACCATCATTGGAGATGGTTATAAATTTGTGCTCCCTTGAGGCAATAAATGAGACACTTAGGGGAATTCAATGGGGAATTTCTATACTAGAGGTAGAGGTTGAGTCCCTAGAATTAAGGGAGGGCAAGTGTGTTCATTACTCTCTCAACACACTGCCACCCTCGAGCTAGGCATGACTCCCACAAGGAACTAGGGACAACAGGCTTACACACAACCAGGCCAAAACACACACAGTCAAGCCAACCTTTAGTTGGGTTTATCAGATTGTCCATCCAGGCCAACACCAAGTTGCGTTTATCAGGATGTGGGCTTACAATCCAAACAATGTTGGGTTTGTAAGGCTTACTCAACCAAGCCAATAGATAGTTGGGTTTATCAGACTGTCCATAGTCAAGCCAAATTCCAAAATAAATACCATCCAATCCACCGATGGGTTTATCACGAACTCAGCCAAGTCATCATTCACAGTGGGTTTATCATATTGTCCATCCAAGCCATAGATGGGTTTATCAGGCACTTGGACAAGCCATCACTCATAGTGGGTGTATCAGGATCCCGGAATACAAGCCTAGCAATGCTTGGTTTATCATTCTTACTCATCCAAGACAGCATACAGTTAGGTTTATCATACTATTCACAATCAAGACAACTTCAAAAATAGGGACCATTCAAGCCACAGATGGGTTTATCAGGCACTCGTCCAAGCCACCGTTCGCAGTGGGTTTATCAGATTGTCCACAATCAATACAATATTCCAAAATAAGGACCAACCAAGCCACAGACGGTTTTATCAGGAATCCATCCAAGCCATCATTCACAGTGGGTTTATTAGGATGTCCTTAGTCAAGAATTGCACATGGACACACACCGCAAAACATAGTTGAACACCCCAGAGCCCAAAACGCAGTTCTACCAGCAATGTGAATGAATCCAATGTTTAGCATGATTCGGGAATGAAGGAACAGGAATACATAGCCACACAGGTTTACTTGCTGCAGGAGCAAGAACGCAGCCTCCCATGCTACAGACCTGCAGTATTTCTCAGTCAATCCGTCGAAATTCCATGCCTTGCTCTTCCCAAGGAATTAACTACCTCATCCAACTTCTAAAAGAAATTAATGATTGAGGACAGAGGAAAAAAATGTAGATGGGGGTTTCATGGGTTTCCCCATTGACATATTGTCTGACCCTATTAGCTCAAGGGGTTTGACTAACTTCCCACCCTATCCCTTGTGGAACCATGCCCCCATCTCTTTCATGTTTGCAATCCCATAGCTAGTTGTGGTAATTCTATTAAAATGTACTTACATGATGTTTACAAATGTTCTTGACTTAGCACATGAACCATAGGAATCAACCATGATCACCTATACACAAAATATTAATCAATGACAAGGCCTTGGCCTTGATCTCCTTGATATGATTCCATAGAATATTTACATCATGTACAATCAAAATACCAAGGGGTCAAAACCGGGGTATTACAATCCCCTCCCCCTTCAACAGCACTGTCCTCAGTGATTTGAACAAAAATGTTGCATTGGCACTACCTCAGTGTTCCACAAAATTGAACAAAAATGGATGTGCCAATCGCATGGCATCCTCCAGCTCCCAAGTAGCCTCATTTGGACTATAGTGCTCCCATTGCACCTTTACCTGTCTAATGGTTTGATTTCGAAGCATGGTGACCTTCCAATCAAGGATGTGCAATGGATTGGTTTGGAACTCTCCCTCATATTCCACCTAAATCACATCCCAATCAATCACATGGTTAGGATCATTTACATATTTCTTAAGCAAAGAAACATGAAAAAAATTATGAGCTATAGTGCTAGCAGGTAATGCAAGTCTATATGCAACTAACCCTATCCGCTCAAGAACTTCAAATGGACCACAGTATCTAGGGGACAACTTGGCACAGCTTCCAAGCTTCAAAGAACTCTTCTTTTCCCTTACTCTGAGGTAAACATGATCCCCAACACTGAATTCTCTATCCACCCTATGCTTATCAGCATAGCTTTTCTGTCTGTCCTGAGTTGCTTTCAAATTCTGCCTGATATTTGCAACCTCCTTCTCCATTTCCTTGAGCAATTCTGGACCAAGCACAATCTTGTTCACTGGATTATCCCATGTCACAGGGGTCCTACACCTTCTTCCATAGAAGGCTTCATATGGACTCATCCCCAAGGATGCTTGCTATCCATTATTGTAAACAAATTCGACCAAGTGTAAATAATCCTCCCACTCGGTTGGCTTGTCCATCACATACATGTGAAGCATGTCTTCTAGCACTTGATTCACCCTCTTTGTCTAGACATTAGTCTGAGGATGGTAAGAATTGCTAAAATTCAGCTTTGTACCCAAATCTGCAAACAATCCCTTCCAAAATTTGGAAGTGAACTTGGCATACCTGTCAGAAACTATTGCTTAGGAAATCCATGCAACTTGAAAATATCGTTCATGAATATTTTTTCAATGTCATCAGTCTTATGTGTGGAATTAACAGGTATAAAATGTGTTTCCTTTTTCAACTTTTCCACCACAACCATGATATATTCATGTTGTCTCCAAGTCATTGGAAACCCTGTAATCAAGTCCACGGAAATAACTTTCCATTTCCATTCTGGAACTCGAAAAGGCTATAGCAAACCTAATGGGTGTTGATGCTCAACCTTTACCTGCTGAAATTTCATGCACCTTGAAATATACTCAGCAATGTCTTTCTTCATTCCTGGCCAAAAATACTGCTTTCTGGCTGTAGAAATTGTCTTCTAATATCCTGGATGTCCAGAATATGGAGCCTGATGGATCTCATCCATAAAAAATCTCCTCAAGTCTGCTACATTTGGAATATAAATTATGTTTTTAAAGGTAATAATTCCATCTTCTTCCAATTTATATCCCTCATATCTCTTCTCAAGATACTGCTGCTACAATTTATCCTTGACTTGCACATACAATTCATCTTCAGCAGTATGAATAGCAATCTGTTGACTCAAATCTGACTGGAAAATGCTAAGAGATGCCAAGTGAATTTCATGCACCTTCGTGCTGAGTGCATCAGCCAGTTTGTTCTCTTTTCCTTTTATGTGTTTGATCTCTAAATCAAACTCACATAAAAACTCCAACCATCTAGCTTGCTTAGCATTTAGAGTATGTTGATCAAACAAATACTTCATACCACAGTGGTATGTCCTTAACTCAAACTTTATGCCCATTAAGTAATGCCTCCGCATCCTGAGAGTATGTACTGTGGATGCAAGATCTAAGTCATGAGTGGCATAATTCTTCTCATGATCCTTCAACTTCCTTGACTCATAACACACCACATGTATGTCCTACATAAGATCTCCTCCAAGTACTTGACGACATGCATCAGTACACACCACAAAGTCCTTTTCTGGGTCTACAATATTCAGAATGGGTGCACTTGTGAGAATATGATTTAGTTGCTGGAAGCTTTCCTCACATCTAGGTGTCCATTCAAATTTTATTCCCTTTCTTTGCAAAGAAATGATTGGATGTGCAACCCTGGAGAATCCTTCAATGAATCTCCTATAGTATCCTATAAGGCCCATAAAAGATCTTACATCTATCACATTTCTTGGAGTAGGCCAATTCATAATGGCTTCAATATTCTCAGGGTCTACCGATATGCCCTCATCTGAGATGAAGTGACCCAAATAATGAATCATATATTTCTAGAAGTCACACTTTCTCAACTTTGCATACAACTTATGCTCCCTGATCAATTGCAAAACCAATCTCAGATGTTCTTCATGTTCTTCCTTATTATTTGAATAGATAAGAATGTCATCAAGGAAAACAAGAAAAAACTTGTCTAGATACTACCTTCTGAAAGCATTGTTCTACTTTGATTTAAACTTCTTTCTTCTACCTCCTACATTCTTCCTTCCGCTGCGAATCCTGGGGTACGGAAACGCAATAATATGCCTTGTTCAATCTTTCTCTTTCAGGTTCCCGCCTTCCGGAGGTGGATTCCAAGGGGTGAAACTCAAGGATTCTTACCTTAGCTGCATTTGTATCCATGTGATAAGATTCTAGCCTCCATGAACTTCAAAAAATGCATCACAGAAACACCAAGGCATGTACAAAAATAAAATGCAAGCAAGCATAACAGAAGTAAACCTCTACTTAGCCATCAATAAGCATTCAACATGATCATAATAACTCATAAGAAAATGCATGGCATAAACAAGCATAACAAAGATACTTATCTTATAATAAAGAAAAATCTAGACAACCACCCACCAATTTGTCGAGCATGAGCGTTTTCAAGGTAGGGTATGGTTTTGCCGCTGCTAGGGTTTGCCCCCGACAGCTTGAGCAGGCCTCATCGTCCCTCCTTGGCCCTCCTTTGTCCATGGATCCTTCCGATCCTGACCTTGGAAGCTTCAACAAACGGTTTATGGACATAGTTTCTTCTCTCGCCCCCTCATCGACCAGTGCCCCTCCCCCTTCTCGTTTTGTTAAACGTTCTAAAATCCTGGAGGCCAAGCTTTCTCCAGCAGCATCAAAGTAGAAAGCAGTTACGTTATTAGAGAAAGGTTTGATTGGACTTGTAGTAGGGATTTCTCCTTGCTACAGGGGCAGGAATGGCTCCCTTGTGTCTATAGGACAGAAGCATAGGTTCCTACATGTGAAAATGTTGAAAAGAAAGTGGAATGGACAGAAATAAAATAAAGAACAGAAAGAAGAGAAAAGGCTGGAAACCCCTCTGCAAACACTAGTAGGGTTTAGCTCCAGCTACCTACAAACAACATGTTAGAAACCGAAATACCTGCAAAACAAGTTAGGTAATAAACCTGCAAATAAACCATGGATTAGAAAGCAAAGAAATTACTAAGAAAATATAGAAAATAACAAGCTATACCTTCTCTTTGGGTGGAATGGGCCACCATGCCCTGGCTGGAAGAAAGCACCTCCCTATCTCACTCAACGATGGATGAGGAGCTATGGCTCAATGGGGAGAATGGATGGAGGAGAGAGGGATGTGGGTGGCTTGAGAGGCAAAGGTGTCTCAAGGAATCCATGGGTAGCATAACCGTATGCAAGAGAGGTGTGTGTTTGAGAGTGACCCCCCACCCTCCTGTTATAGCTTTTTTGGGGTTTTAGGGTTTTAAGCCCTTGGTCCTGTCTTTAGCCCCTTCTACCCTAATTTTAGCTCCTTTTAGGGTTTTAGCCCCTTTTTGGGGGCTTTAGCTCCTAGGAGAGTATTTTAGGCTCCTTTTTGGGGTTTTTAAGCCCTTTTCTTCATCCTTAAGCCTTTTTGAGGGTGTGGGGGTCTACTGGAGGGTCATGAAATGGTGTCCTTGGGTGGTGTAGGTCATGGAGAGATGAGTGAGGGATTTTTCGGGTTAAAAGATTACCCCCTGATGTGTGAGGGCAGAAGCTCATCGTATGGCCAATGAACATCATAGGATTTGCTACGGAGAGGTGGTGCTTCCGGGGACTGGGGCATGGTGGCTTTTGGTTTTCGTATTAATATGGTTCCCATCAATGGGTGAGATACAAATAATGTGTGACATGTATATGGACAAGGAGGGCATCCCCATACTCATGACAATGTCAAAAGAATAATTTGATCTATGCTCTAAAATATAAGAGACGATCATATACAACTAATGATACAATGATGGTTGCCTGAATGTGAGGCTGAATAAAATGCAGATCTGGTACATTGGACCCATGGCATTATCATGGAATGTTATATCTTCATGACTGGCAGTGTGTTGGATCTGGAATGGTACATAACTGTATGGACTCGCTGATTGAGAGTTAGAGTCTCTATGGTACAAGTATGCTGCATCAATCGTAAAGCTATATCGAAGCACTACTGGGGCTTCTGAGCACTGTCTCCAATGCAACCCGAAAATCACAAGGGACGTGACCTGTTTAGGTCCTTTGAATAGAATCATCAATGTGCTAGAGTCAAGTGACATCCAGGGTCTTCGACTAAGTACTATGTGGACCAAACCCTGTATGAATCTCAACAGTGCGATGATGTAGTTGGAGTCGAGCATGTGAGAAACAACCATCCCAAGAGGCACTAAGGACTCCTCTCAAGTGGTCCAAGCAACTCATCAATGAGGTTAATGAAACCAGGATACAGGGACCTCTGGTTCTATCCTCTAGAATATATGTGTTGTTGTCGATAGAGGGAGACCTGCCCCTAGTCAAGGCAATGTTGTTTCCTTGACCAGGAGCGCAAGGGAGATAACCAAAAGGTGTGAGACAATCTGCAGACCCACTGAATGGGGGTGGGGGGGGGAGGGAAAGAATTGAACAGGGGAAGGGGGAGTATGGTAGACTCAAACTTCCTTTGTTCAGAGTATGACGGTAGGGTGGACTAGGCAGCAAATGAAACTTGACTCATTGGAATGGGATCATAGCTGTAATACCAGGAATGTCACTACAAATGGGAAATACTTGGAGGAGGTAGACGCTTTTGATATTGATGGGATCCAAGGGAGACACATTGCAAAGTACTCTGAAAAAAGGTGAACCAAAGGGGGAATGCTGCCAAACTATTTTCTGTGGAGTGGTGTTTAGGGACACCGTTATGGTACGATCTCGTGGATTTTTTGCGAGCTCAAGAAAGTAAATGCTCAATGATGCTTTCAATTTTAGAGAGTCTGAAAGCATGAAGAAGACTGCACTGGGGGATCTTTTTCGTTGGTAGTCTCCTATGCCTAAAAAAGGATAAAATTTTACATAGGAGATCTCTTCCATCCTTTGGGGGATGACAGACTTCTTTACCATTGGTAGTCCAATCAGGATGGAAAAGGTTAAGCCTATACTGACTCGATGGTCATTCAGATACTTTTATGAGCATGAACGAAACCAAGTTTGCTTGGCAATATTTTCTTGATGAGAAGGCTGGAAAAGAGCTTAAAGACAACCCGTGGTGAACTTTTTCGTAAGGTGCAGCTCCTCTACCCGAGAAAGCATAAAAGTGTGCAGAGGGGAACGGTCTTGGCTTAAATACGCCAAGGTGGTCCTTTTCATTTAATGGTCTACATGGTCCGCAAAAGGAGGTAAATGAGACGATGTAGATGCCCTTTCCTATACTTTAGCGAGTGGGAAAGGAAGCAACTGCGCTCGGCTATCTTTTCATTGTTTTAAGGAGTCAGAAAAGAGCTTAAACAAAACTTCGGTACGGTCAACCGATTGTGGTGGCATATGTGATGCCCCATGTCGGGACAGTGGACAATGGTCCAAAGATCATCCGTGCAGTATGGACGAAGTAGAAGGCTCTCAAACATACCAATACATGCACGGGATAGATTGCGGCAGAGGCCCACAAGTTGGTGCTTCAAAGGCACGCAAACTGAGGTGGCTCTTGGACAGAGATTAGGAGAGTGTGTGTGTGTGTGTTTTGGTGGATGGACTTGACTACCTGCGATGTCAGTGCAAGTCTGGGGGCACTTCTATGCCAAATACATGCAAGAAAAATAAATCATTTTGTGGACAATGGTCCAGAGGTCCGCGTAAGGTGCGGTGCGTAGAAAAGACAATTATGTGTTAACCCTTAACAGGCGGTGGCCCAAGAACCCGCATGAGTAGCGGTAGGGAATAGTGATATAAGTACAGGTCCACAGACACTTGCATCATCATATTGTGGCTCGTAAACATGAGGCGTTGGTCTCATAAGGAGATATAAATTTGGGCTCGGAGGTGTGAGAGGTGTCTCGAACAGGTTCCGGGTGACTTTGAACTAGTAGCTAATGGTGTTGCCCTTGACTTGTGCTAAAAAACATTGAAAAACAAGAAAAGAAAATGAAGCGACTCATTGGTGATGTTAAGCGTAAAATATCTTGAGGTAGAGCCTATTGCGGGGGTTCTCCAAGAGTTGTCCATCAGAGTCACAGAAGAGGTATGCCCCCTTGCCGAGATGAAGGTCATTGGCAAGGTGGGGTGACGAAATCTAGTCTTTTATGGGAAGAACCGATTCCACACTATGGTTTAAAGGGAATGGGGTAAAACCAAAGGTGGTATTACATGTATCTCCGTCATCACGTAAGTGGTGCCAGGATAGATCAAGTGGATCTTCCAGAGCCGACGAGATGGAAGGGAAACTGGTGCTAGAGATCATGTAAATGGTATTTGTTGTGGCTTTGGTTGTATAGGGCATAACTAGTAAAGCTCACAAGTAAACAAGATATGGAGATGGCGACTAAGGTTGCAGTTTCCATTATTAGGTGATCCAATATCATGGTATGTTTACGATATAATAACAAAGTTAATAGATCTCAACCAATACAATAGTTTCTATGGCTACACAGACCATTGAGAATACAAAAACCAAGCCAGGACCAACCTTGCCCCCAGTCTCTATTGGAGGAAGAGGGGAAGGCCTAGAGACAGGAGGAGTCTTTGATGGACCTGGAGGTAGGTGCAACATCATCTCAATTGGTTGGGAATGAGTCAACACATCTTGGAGCCTTAGAGGTATGGTAGGTGGTTCAAGGTACCACACAGGATCTCCCAGTGTGAAATCCTATAGATTGTGGGTTTCCAAGACAGACTTACTCATGATCTAGGATGGTAGGAAAAGGAAAAGGATCGTGTTGAGTGGGAATGAACCCCACTATTTCCCTGGTAACTGAGGTTGAGGTTGCGACTAAGGTTGTGACTGTGGCTGGGGAAACAATGGAAGAGACAGGTCTGATGGACCATTGCTGATGGTGGAGACAAGAGGGTCTATAGAATTGGAAATCATGTAAATGGACATGGTGTCCGAAGAAGGAGGTGGGGGGTGAACTTCTTCGATCACGGTGATCTCTGATTCAAGGGAATGTTGTCGAAGGTCGGCTAAAGCCATTTGGAACTCAGACAAGTCTTGTTAATGGTGAGAATAATGTCCATACAAACTGTAGAGGGCGCAAGAATGGTTTGTTCTCAGTGACTTGTTTCTGACTATTGGCGCAATTGGAAGTTCAACCACGGGGAGGTTTTCGGTTGTATCCATGGCATCCAAATGCGCACGGATCATTGGAATATCGGGGAAGTTCTGAGTTGGATGGCCCTGTTGCTTGTAGATGGCACAAGGCAGGATTTGCTGAGGTCCTGCGATGGCTTTTGCATTCTTTCCCCTGGCCCTTTTTGGGTGGGGTGGTGCAGGTGCGGGTGCGGTGGTTGGTTTTTACAAAAGGGGTGGGGGATGGGACTCGACTACAATGGGTTGCACTAGGGTTAAGATCACCTAGGGCATTGGTGGTTGAGCTGGTGGATCAAGATACCACACTGGAATTCCCAATGTAAAGTTGGGTAGGCTTAAGGTGGCCATTACCGGCTTGCTCATGACACCAGGTGGGGGAAAGAGGAAGGGGATCATATGGACTAGAGATGAGCCTAGATAACTCCTTGACAGTTGCATGTGGGGATGCGGTTGTGGTTGCGGCTGTTTTTAGTGTTGCGGCTGCGAACGATGTTGTGGTTGTGGTTGGGGCTGTGGCTGCGGTTGTTGTTTGGGTGCAGCGGTGCTGGATGAGACCATGCACAAGTCCGCAGTCTCATTTTGTGTTGGTGGCAGCGACACGGAGGGGAAAGGAGCCGTCATGGTAGGATTGGCAAACAACCCAGGGCCCACATTCAACAATGGGTAGGCTGGTGTGTTTTCAACCATGGTGTTGATTGCGGGGACGACATTGGCGTGTGTAGTCGTCCCTTGTGGCTCAATGGTGGTCATGGCAGGGATAATGTTGGTAGGTGCCATTAACCCTTGCGGATCATGATAAGTGAGTTGATCAACCATCACAATATTCCCTTTGTGAGGGAACATCATGAGACAGAAGACAGTTGATGCGACCGCTCTCGTGGCATACATATAACTTCTTCCGAGGAGAAGGTTATAGTCTAGTTGAGCATTGACAACTTCTATGTCGATCAGCCGCTGTCTTCTCGGCTAATGTGATGGGGACATGGGGGAGGATTCCTTGGGCTTTAGTGGGATGTCCATCATAAGCCCGCAGAGTTGTGGAGGATGGTTGCAGAATTGGTGATTCGAGTTTCTGGCAAACCAGGGTGGACATAATGCACGTGGATGCCCCCTCATCCACTATGCACTGGTGCACAACCAGGTTCCGGATAGACACCAAAATTTGGAAGGCGATGGTGGATGGCATGCGTGGTTCTCCATTCCCCATGTTGAATGTGATCAACTTGGAGTCGAAGGGTCTACTACCCCAAGGGCAGTTAGTAAGGCTTTCCGCTGTGTTGGGCATGTTTTAAGTATCTCAAGAGCGGGCATGGTGGTTGGCGTTTGGGCCAACTCATCCACAATGCTATAGTTGACTGCATCTCTAGCTGTGGCGTTATTGGAAATCCTGCGTACAGGGGGGCGCAAGAATGGGGGTAACTGAAGAGGTAGGTTGACTGTTTTGGATGTTGATGTCACTGATGTGTCAGCGGGTTTGGTGGTGGTACCATACTGACTCCGTCTGGTTTGCATGTTGACCTCTTCAGTCGTCATGGCTAGCAGGTGGTGAACACTAGTTTCAACCATGGGAGGTGCCCTCGGAGCGTTGGTACTAACCTGGGGAGAGGGTGCGGTTTCCACCAATCCTTGGACTGGTAGTGGGTTTTGAAGCACCATGGGGGGAGGTCCTTATGGTGTCGGGTTGGGTTGGGCTTGGTTCATGGCGTTGGTGGTCTGTTGGGCCTCGTTTTGAATGGCCTGCTTAGCACAACCCATGAGGGGCCACTCGAGTGTGTAGTGCCCATAGACCTCACAGAGTGTGCATAGTTGGTTTGCGCGCAACAGGGCGTTGCATCTAGGTGCATTTGGTCATGGGGGGTTTTGGCCGGGGCGATTTGCTATGGCATTGTTGGGAGGGTTTGGTTGTTGACCACCTCCCTGTGGTTGGTTATTGGCTTGGTTCCGGGGCCGATTATTTCTAGATTTCCCTTGTTGATTGTTGGGGGCAGGCTGGTTGGGACAGTTTTGTTGTGAAAATACTTGTCCCAACGAAGCGGGTTGAGCAGGGGCGAGGGCTTCAACTACTTGCACTGGTGGTGCATAATAAATTTGGGTGGGCTGTGGTGCCACAAATGTGGGCATTTTCCCTATGTATTGTTGTGTTGGCCATGCCATGGCCTAAGCCTACTGCGGTGGGGTAGGTTGTGTGTAGGAAGTTGTGGCTCCAGACTCAGGACATCATTCTGGCGTATTCTGGAGTTTGGTTTTGGTAGGCAACACTAGCAGTGTTGCTTGGTTGTGGTGTAATGGCAGGTGGTGTCAGACGGTGCTGTGGTTGTTGGGAGACCGAGCCTATGATGTCGTCCGCGGCATGGGATGCCCCTAGTGCATCCCGGTAGGAGGTGTTTGGATGGGGGGCATCTGGAATGACGATGTACAGATATCCAGACTAGGCGTGGATAAGGTCAAATTGTTGGGATTTCAGTATGGCCTCCTCTTCGAATTGGGGACGTTCGGATGTGAGGTCCTTTGCTATGGGTGGCAGCAAGGTCTTGAGGAACCAATCCAAGAAGATCCTATCGTCAAGTTGGATTTTACATAAGCTGTGATGTCACCGCCACTCATGGATGTGGTCGGTTATATGAGTGGCGGTGTTCTGACGGCTGAATAATAGGATCTCCAGCCCCTCGTCATATCTGACGGGGAGTTGGAAATATTGTAGGAACATGAAATCTAGGGAGTTGAAATCAGGGTACTTGGCTTGTGGCAACTCAATGTACCATTTGGCTACAGCACCTATGAGGGTGCGTTGGAATAGCCTCAGTCTGATGGAATCGTCTACGATGTTGTTTGACGAGCACCATAGATGGAATGTCATTATGTGGTTTTGGGGACATTCCCCTGCTTTTCCTTCAAACTTGGGAATGTCTTATGGCAGCTTGGTTGGCATGGGTGGCTAGAAATCTTAGTGGCAGATGGGGTCATTTGTTAACCATGCCAAATCAGGCAAGTTAAGACGAGCCATGAAAGGTAGGTTTGACCCCAGGTTGATGTGGGATGGAGCTACGATGGTGGTGGGATTTGTAGGTGCATAATGCATCTGTATATCTGGGGATACTTACGGTGGCACCATTGTGGATGGGCCAATGCCCCCAAGTGTTGTGGAGGGGATAGTATGGGTGGCAAGGACATTTTCCCCCTGCATGATAGTAGGGGCAATGTAAGTGGAAGGTCTGCTGCCCCCCTGTGTGGTAGGAGGGGCAGTGTGTGTGGAGGGGACACTACCCCCGTGTGTTGCAAGTGGGCCAACTTGGCTGGTCACTATAGGTGGTGGTAGTTGACTGATGACAGTTTGCATGACTGTGCTTTGGCCACCTACCGAGTTGTGGGGGACAGGTTGGGATGTGGACATGGGTCCATTAGCTATGGCTATGCCGGAAAATGGATCTGGATTTGCACTAGCCATGGGGCTTGATGTTGCTGTGTGGAGGTCTGGTTCAGATTAATGTGGGTATGAATCTGAATCAGAGGCTATGTGGCCTTCTGATGGTGTGTGAGGTCATCAAGAATAGGCTTGACGGTGTCAGTCCAATGTCCTGAATGGTGGTGGTTCTCCTCTTAGGTGTGAGGAAGAGCGTGAGGGATCAAATGTGTTAGATGTTTATCAAACTGGTGGGAATGACATTTGGACCCCGATTTCAATGGCTTCCTATTGGCTATAGGTGGTCACTTGGCCACCAAGACTTCCAGAAGACAGCGCTTGGCTTTTTCCTCCTGGGCGTTTCTACTCAATCAGTGGGGGCCGTTTCCCGTTTCGCTTGGAAATTCCTCTTAGCGGCCAGCTACTTTGGGGTTCCCATGGTACTCCTCACAATGAGTTTCTGGGTAGAGCCCAAGTACTTCCCATGGTTGAAGTAGTCAGGGACTTACATCCTCAAAGACTGCAGATTGTTTGAACTTAGTGTAAATTGATAAATTTTAAGGCTCTCTTAGTGTCATGAACTGAGTTGGGTTGATTACTTGGTATGGTGTATTTGTTTTTTTTTCTTTCTAGTATCAGGTGGCTGCAAATGGTTTATGAATTCATCATATTGTGGTAGATTTCATATCATTGTTGTGCATGAAATGAATAATCAGAAATTTGTAAACAAATACAGTTTTTAACCTTGAATGTTTATGGCCTAACTAGATGACTACCTCACACTGATATTCCTCTTCAACCAAGAGAAGGTGTTCGGCTCTCAACACAATGGGACTAATCCCATCCGTAGATCCATAGGTCACCTCCCAGATGCAAGTTTGGTCAACAGGGAGGTTGCTTAGTGTCGTGAGAAGCCCTCCTTCTCTACCCCCTCTACCTTCCAGGTCATTTGGTTTTAATCGTTTAGAACAATATTCAATGAAGGGCCTAGGACTATACGAGCTTTCCCTTTGTCGTATCCCAGAATACCCCGAAGGGTGATTACTGGGTAGAGGAGGAAGGGTAAGCAAGCATGTTAATTTTACTGTCAATTTTAGTTAAGCTACATTCATTAAGCCATTAAAATTTGTTTGGAATTTACACATTGTTTGTTCATGAATTTGCAGTAAATTAAAACAGAAACTGAAATTGAACTATAATGCTAGACAGAGGCGGCTCAGCCACACTGACAGTCCCTATTAAACTGAAATTTAACCTCTGATTGACATACCACACATTTTGGGTCAATTTCGGCAAGGGGGTCATGAAATTTTTCCAGAAACAAGCGAGGGGGTCGCACAGATTTGACAGACAGAACCGATATGTGTTTCTAAGTGAAGTTGCACCTTTTGGGGGTTTAAGGGCGACCTGGTCGCTCCTGTTAGGCCAACAAGAGCGACCTCATCCCCTATTCAGGCCCGATAAGTGCGACCTGCCCCGGATTTGGGGTTTTTATGATCCTGAGTCAGATCTGGCCGACAGTAACCTCTACTGTGGCCAAACATACTTGGATTTTCCTTGCAAAGGCTTCAGCAA
Organism: Pseudotsuga menziesii; assembly: GCA_001517045.1. Taxonomy (NCBI): domain Eukaryota; kingdom Viridiplantae; phylum Streptophyta; class Pinopsida; order Pinales; family Pinaceae; genus Pseudotsuga; species Pseudotsuga menziesii. The sequence continues at coordinate 604,043 of LPNX010677416.1, forward strand.
CAACAAAAATAGGAAATAAACTAGATTTAACCTAGATCTAACAGGAAATTTTAAAAACTACGGCATAAATTGAAAAAACTTGAAATTTTAAAAATCTGGACCAGGGATCCTGTGGGATCAACCTGGTATGGTCGCCAGTTCTGTAGTAGGGATTTCTCCTTGCTACAGGGGTAGGAATGGATCCCTTGTGTCTATAGGATAGAAGGGTAGGTTCTTGTTTGTGAAAATGCTGAAAAGAAAGCGGAATGGACAGAAATAAAATAAAGAACAGAAAGAAGAGAAATGGCTGGAAACCCCTATGCAAACACTGTTAGGGTTTAGCTCCAGCTACCTGCAAACAACATGTTAGAAACCGAAATACCTGCAAAATAAGTTAGGCAATAAACCTACAAATAAACCATGGATTAGAAAGTAAAGAAATTACTAAGCAAATACAGAAAATAACAAGCTATACCTTCTCTTTGGGTGGAATGGGCCACCATGCCCTGGCTAGAAGGAAGCACCTCCCTATCTCACTCAATAGTGGATGAGGAGCTATGGCTCAATGGGGAGAATGGATGGAGGAGAGAGGGATGTGGGTGGCTTGAGAGGCAAAGGTGTCTTAAGGCATCGACAGGCAGCATAACAGTATGCAAGAGAGGTGTGTGTTTGAGAGTGACCCCCCACCCTCCTTTTATAGCTTTTTTGGGGTTTTAGGGTTTTAAGCCCTCGGTTCAGGATTTAGCCCCTTCTGCCCTAATTTTAGCTCCTTTTAGGTTTTTAGCCCCTTTTGGGGGGCTTTAGCTCCTAGGAGAGTATTTTAGGCTCCTTTTTGGGGTTTTTAAGCCCTTTTCTTCATCCTTAAGCCTTTTTGAGGGTGTGGGGGTCTAATGGAGGGTTGTGAAATGGTGTCCTTGGGTGGTGTAGGTCATGGAGAGCTTAGTGAGGGATTTTTCAGGTTAAGAGGACTATTCATGGATCTTTAGCCCTCACCCAGATCAGTGGAAATTTGGCTCAGTAAAAATTGGAGACCCCTCATTCAAGGAGAAGTGCAGCAAATTTTCTATGGTAAGGTGATTTTGTTTTCATTTTTGAGAAAAAAGATGATTAGGATCTATATTCATAAATGGACCATATTTTATGGGCCCAAGAGGAATGTATCTCAAGAAATGGGATCTCTCTTTTGACCCTAAAAAAGATATCCCTAAGGCGGTTTTGGTTTGGGTCAAGCTCCCCCACCTCCCCCTCCACTGTTGGAATTATGAGTATTTCCAAGTAATAGGGAATACCCTGGGAAAATATATTGACAAATCATAACCAAAAGCCCCCATGTTCTCTTGTGCTAGAATTTGTGTTGAGGTCGATTTGGAGAAAGGACTCCCCGAAGCCATCAATCTTTCCATTGATGGATGGAACAATCTTCAAATAGTAGACTACGAGAAAATCCCCTTTAAATGCAAATATTGTCATGAATATGGGAATTTTTCCAAGTGTTGCCCAAAAAAACCAGAGAAACCTAACTCAAAGACAACCATGAAGAAGGATGGAACATGGCAAGAAGAAAAAACAGTGCCAAATCATCTTTGACGCCACAACCTCATGTCCCTGCAAAGAATACAACCGGAAATAAGTTTGAAGCACTCACTAATGAAGACCTGGAAGCAGAAATCCCAGAAGGTAATGAGGAGGAGGTCACTCCTCAAGAGCAAGAGATTCCAGCAAAAGCAACCTCACCAAAGCAAACGAATCCCAAGGCGAAGGACCTCCCTCATCCAGTCACCAGAAATGAAGCAGCAGCAAACTCAGAAGGCTCAGTCACTCGATCAAGGGCCAAAGAAAGCTTGGAAGGAACCTCAGAAAACTCCAACGAAGTGCAAGAATCCCAGTCCAAAAATGGGAGACGATCAAATAAGACAATACGGGAGCAGGAAGTCGCAAGAGAAAAGGGGCAGGGAAACAATCCAATCTCGATTTTCTGGTAAAAAACTCGTAGGCAAGAAAATATATTCTAAGTGCCAAAGAAGAAGAAAAAGGAAAGGGAAAGGGTGCTCCGTCAACATAATAAATAATGAAGTTGGTCTCCTGGAACTGTCGAGGATTAGGAGGTTCCCAAAAAACAGAAGTGATTAAAATAATAAAAAGACTAAAAAGACTGTGGAAGACAGTCTTTCAACTATGAAAAAATTATGGTCCAAAGGAGATGGGATATCTATCAGTGCGAGTGGAGCCTCTGGAGGCCTTCTCACTTGGTGGGATAAAGAGAAGTTTTCTTTGCAACCAGCCATTGAGAACAAAAAATGGTTGTTTGTGAAGCTAGAAAATAAGGAAAACAAGGAAGTTTTCTGGGTAGGGAACATTTATCGACCCGCGGTTCAAGCCCAGAAATAAAATTTTTGGACCTCCTTGGAGGATCAATGCGAAGGGAAAAAACACATCCCTTGCTATATAGCTAGTGACTTCAATGTTACCATCTCGGCAGCTGAGCGCAGAGGTGGAGTCAAAGTAAGGGATCCCTTTGGAGAAAGGGTGGAGGACTTGTCCATGCTTTGGGGATTAAGAGATATCAAGCCAAAAAATGGGATCTATACTTGGAGAAACAAGAGAATCAGACCGGGACACATTGCTGCTAGATTGGATCGAGTGCTGGTTAGCACCCATCTTCTCAAGAATCTTCCCTTCCTCGAATCCAAGCTTCTTTGCTCAGTAGTTTCGTACCATAAACCTTTATGTCTTTTATTTCCCTCCATGGAGAATCTGGGGCCCCTCCCCTTTAGGTTTAATCATCTATGGCTAGAATCGGAGGGGGTCTGAGATATTATATCCAAAGCATGGCACTGCTTCATCCCCGGTTCACCAGCCTTCATTTGGGAGCAAAATCTCAAAAGGGTAAAGACCGCTCTCAAGCAATGGGCCACCCAACATTACTAGGAGCCCTCTCTCAAGAAAACTAAAATTGTCAAGGAGATGGAAATTCTATAAGAGAACATGGAAAAAATAGAAGTAACCAAAGAGCTCCTACTCCAGGAAATTGAGCTAGAAAAAAGCTTACAATCCATCCTCAAGCAAGAAGAAGAAAGTTGGAGGCTGCGATCCAGAGTCCTATGGCTCAAGGGGGGGAAACAAAACACAAAATTATTCCAAAACCAATGCAGAGAGCGACAAAGAAGGAGCACTATAAGAGAGTTGAAGAAGGAAGACGGCACAACTATAATAGGGCAGGAGGCAATCAGCTCTGATGTAAGAAGTTTCTTTGAAAGTCTTTATAATAATGAAGAGGGTATTTCTCAAGAGAATTTGGAGGAAATCATCAAAGATATCCCCCCATGTTCAACCCCTAGGATTGCCAAATCCTTGAATCCCCTATCTCAGAAGAAGAAATCAAGAAGGCCATTTGGACCCTCCACCCCGATAAAGCCCCTCGACTGGATGGCTTCCTTATTTGTTTCTATAGGATTTTTTTTCCATTAATAAAGAAGGACCTGTTGCGTATAATCCCCTAGATGTCTAAAGGGAAAATGGGAGGAGCCACCAACTCCACTTTCTTAGCTTTGATCCCAAAAGATCCCAACCCTTCCTCTATCAAAATATTCATGCCAATTTCTCTATGTAGCGCTTCATATAAAATATTTACCAAAGTACTATCCCTCATACTTAATAAAATCATCCCTTCCCTAATCTCTCCCAATCAAGGAGGCTTCATCTCAGGCCACCACATTAGTGATAACATTCTCCTGGTGCAAGAAGTTGTTCATTCTAGCATAAAAAAGGGTGAAGTGGGTATGGCCATCAATCTCGATTTAGCCAATGCCTTTGACCGCATAAGGCATGACTTCATTCTATTGGTTTTGGAAAATTTTGGCTTCCCCCCCATCTTCATTAATCAAATCCAATCCTGCATAAATTCCCCTTGGATAGCTCCTTTAATCAATGGGAGACCCACAGATTTATTCAAAGCCAAGAGAGGGATCCGACAAGGCTTCCCTCTCTCTCCCTTCCTCTACATCCTCCTGGATGAATCTCTAAGTAGAGGAATAAATAGGTTCCTCAAACAAGGACACCTCCTAGACATCTCCTTTAAAGCTGGAGTATAACCTATCAATCACACTCTCTTTGTCGATGATACTATCCTCCTAGGCAGTGCATCCCCTCAAATTGCTAGGAATTTTCTTAGGTCCCTTGACCTTTTTCTTCGCTCCTCTGGTAGCACTGCAAATCTGGATAAATACCAGCTCTACGGTTGGAATAGCAATGTGGTCACACTCAAAGACATATCCCAAATTCTCCACATACGCTTTAACTTCAACTGGACTCACTTCATCTATCTAGGCATTCCCATAACTAAAAATACCTTCGCTTCACCCATGTGGGCTCCAGTCATCCAAAAGATCAAGAACAAGATCCATTCGATGGGATCTAGGTGGCTAAATTTGGCCGAAAAAGTAACCCTCATTCAATCAATTCTCTCCTCATATCCCATTTACACCAGCTCGATGAGTTTGGCCCCCAAGACCGTCATGAATAGTATTAGCATGGAAATCAGGAAATTTCTTTGGCAGGGAGGAAAGGTACAAAACAAAAAGTTTCATCTAGTTAACTCTTCCACCATTAAGGCCCCAAAACACAAAGAAGGATTGGGCATTAGAGACCCAGAGCAAATCAACAAAGCGCTTGGTGCAAAAATGGTTTGGAGAATGACTACTGGTAGAAAAGGTTGGTGGAAAGAAGTTATAAGGAAAAAATATATTAAGAAGCCTAGATCCAAAATCCTAAACATCTCTTGGGATGGGAAGGGCACCTCTCTCTAGATCTTGTGCAAAGCCTCTCTCAACCTGATCCATTCTAATTCCTATTGGATCCCAAGTAATGGTAAGAAGATTAAAATTTGGGAACACAATATTTTGGGGCTCCCCCCGCTATCTTCATTTCCTAAAATAGAAGAGCTATCCAAATGGGCCTGTGATAATGGTATAACGTCTCTCTTCGACCTCTCTTCATGGGATCAGAATGGTAGGTGGAATGGATGGAGAATGATTCACCCACGAGAGCATATGAAAATTGTTGAGGAATTCATGTTCACACTTCTGCATGGTATGGCTCTGATCAGCAGATCCTCAAAAGATATCATCAGTTGGGGCAAAAATGGCAATTATACGGTCAAAGAAGGATTTAAGATGTTGATCTTAGACTCAACAATAGCATCCGAAAGCATATGGAAAAATGTTTGGCAATCCGACCGTATCCCCAAGGTTAACTCCTTCTTCTGGTTAATAATGCATAACAAATTTCTTACAGTAGAAAACCTCATAAAAAGAGGGATCGCATGCCCTTCCAGATGTGCTCTATGCAATACTGAGTCAGAGTCGGCTTTACACATCTTCCTTCAATGCAGTGTTTCTATGCAAGTACGGAAGTCCATTTTATTCCCATTAGTTACTCTATTCAGGCCTCCAGATTCTCTCAGCCAGCTCTTAACTAACGGGAACAATAAATTCCTAGGCACTCTCAGAAAGAAACCCATCCTCAAGAGGCTATGGAGCACTATTCCCAAAAACTTTTGTTGGCAGATATGGTTGGCCAGAAATAGAGCAATATTTAAAGGAGAGAAAGTTGTTCCAAATCAAATAGTCTCAAAAATAGTTGGCATGATATCAGAAAAGATAGCCACAAAAGGGATCAGTTATCCAAACTCAGAATATTTACCCGAATTGGCTTCCATCCGGTGCAGCACTTTTCTTAAGAGGAGCTCCCCTCAGACCAATTCTTTTATCTATTATTCTAAGTCTCCTGCCGGCACATTTCCTTGGGGGATAAGGAAAACTCCCAACAAATTTTCTAAATGGATACAAGAAAAGAACTCTTATGCCCTACTCTTTGATGGTTCCTCGAAAGGAAATGTCAAAACCCCAAAAATTCAAAAAAATTTAAAATTTTTAAAATACATATAATTTCAATAAATGCAGTCACTAATTGTTTGATTAGTTATCTGTTATCGAAATTAATTATTTGTTGGTTATGTTTAGCAGTAGAACAGTTCTTTTCAGTTTACTCATTTTGTTCTTTTTGCGACCATACAAAAGAGACTGGCATGTAAAAACTTGTTATAATAATCAAACCCATAGTATTACCCACTTAGACATTAATTCATTTATTTTTGTCTTATTTGCCTAGTTCATGAGTCCCACCATGTGCAAGTTG
>LPNX010677416.1:612200-625540 GCA_001517045.1 Pseudotsuga menziesii
AACTCACTACAGAAGAGCAATACATGGGAGCTAGTGGATCTTCCTCCAGGGAGAAAACTAGTACAGTGTAAGTGGGTCTATAAGACCAAATTTTCTGCTAATTTTTCACCACTGAAGTAAAAGGATAGATTGGTATCTAAAGGCTACTCACAGGTTCATGGCATCAATTACAATGAGACTTTTTCCCCAGTGGCAAAGATGGATTCAATCAGGCTAGCTCTAGCCATTGCAGCATCAAGGCAATGGGAGGTACATCATATGGATGTAAAATGTGCCTTTCTGAATGGTGATCTCACTGAGGAGATATATATGCAGCAGCCCCAAGGTTTTTCTACTGACCATTCTCTTGTGTGCAGGTTGAGAAAGTCATTGTATGGGATAAAGCAAGCCCCCAGGGCTTGGTATGCCAAGATAGATAGCTTCTTGCTATCTCTGAATTTTGTTCGGTGCAAATCATATTTGAATGTCTATTTGAAGGTAATTAATGGTTCATTAATGATCATTGTGTTATATGTTGATGACCTCCTCATTACAGGAATCTCACAGGCTGAGATTGCTTCCCTAAAAGGAGCTATGAACCAAGCCTTCACCATGACAGATTTGGGGCTCTTAAGTCAATTTCTGGGGCTTGAGATTGCTCAAACCAAAGCTGGAATCAAGGTGCACCAGTCCAAATATGCCTTGGATTTGCTGATCAAATTCAGAATGCAAGATTTCAAAGCAAGCAAAACTCCTTTCCTTTCAGGAGTGAAGCTGGAGGAAGATGACTCTCCAGCGATGGTAAACAACACTTTGTATAGACAGTTGATTGGATGTTTATTGTATTTGACACATACTCGACCTGATATTTGTTATGCAATTAGTGTTGCTTCTAGATTCATGGATCAGACCCATGAGATCCATTGGAAAGTAGCCAAGAGGATCCTTAGCTTTGTTCAGGGAACAAGGACACATGGGATTTTCTATAAGGCCAATTATGACCTTGAGTTAATTGGTTTTACTGACAGTGATTGGGCAGGTGATAGCACAGATAGGAAATCCACTTCAAGTTATGTGTTCATTCTTGCAGAAGGGCCAATCAGCTGGTCAAGCAAGAAACAGAGTGCCATTGCACTCTCATCTACAGAAGCTGAGTACAGAGGAGTTGTCAATGCAGCAACTCAGTGTTTATGGTTGCAGGGTTTACTTGGAGAGTGTGGTTTCGAACCTGAATACTCAACTTCCATCTACAGTGATAACCAGAGTACCATTCCAATCTGCAAAGATCCATTTCAGAAGCAGAGAACCAGACACATTGAGATTCACATGCACTACATCAGAGAGCTTGTGCATGATGGCACCATTCACCTACTCTTCTGTTCATCTTCAGAACAAGTAGCTGATATCTTCACCAAAGCATTTTGTGAGAAGACCTTCAGCAATCTCAAATCACTGCTGGGGATTGCTTATCATGCTGTCAAAGCATGAGTGGAGACAAGATTCTACAATTTTGTTTTACATTCCATGTTTAAGGGAGGATTTTCCCAAGTTGGTTTTGCCTCTTTCCTTGGTTCATATGGACTTGCAGTATGTAAAAGGGTGACTAATCCTTATTGCTAGGCCCTATATTTTGATTTATTAATCATAAATTTAGGCTTAAGGGGGGGTGTTAGAATAATCAAACCCATAGTATTACCTACTTAGACATTAATTCATTTATTTTTGTCTTATTTGCCTAGTTCATGAGTCCCACCATGTGCAAGTTGCTAATTGCCTATCCATAGAGGTCAAACTTGCCATCCTTGACTCATGTAGTCCTTGGGAAAGCCTTAGGAATCAAATCTGCTTTATTCCTGGCCTCCTAGGCGCCTTTCTGCTTTTTCTACTTTATTGACTGATTTTTCAGTGTTTTAAGGCACATAGGAAAGCAAGACTAGGTGAGGTGAACTTGTTTTCTTGCCCTTTCATCCTCCACTCTTTCCTCCATGCAAAAGCATGTATGAGCTACCATTTCACCACTCATTAGCTTTCCCATGCGCCCTTGCCAATTCGTGAGCCTCATGACAGATTTGGGATCAGCTTTTTACACCTATGGGGGATTTGCCTATTTTGGGTAAGCCTGCTTTATGCTAGTTTTGGATGCCACCTTATGCATTCGACCTATTGGTGTATTCTATATATACAGCAACCTATGTTATTACAGGGTTGGCTATTGTACACTGAGTTAATATAATTTTGTGTTACAGCTCCATTTTCAGTCTCCATTGTTGACAATTTTGCATGATCAATTGTAATTTGTTGTGAGTGAAATTAATCTATTGCTGGTCAGAATTTCTACAAAACTGGGCTTACTTAGCTTCCGAGCTAATGCAGAGACTTCTTCCTGTTTTTAAAGACTACAGGTAAGAAGCTTTGGGCGCTGCTTAATAAATTTTTAAAGCATTTGATTATAGGATTGTCGCAAACAGTGAACTCAGTAAAGAAATAGATATTTAAACAAAATTCCAGTATTCAAGGTATAATTACTTCACTGTTTCTATTCTTTTACTTCTTGAGAGATAGAAATTAGTTCAACAGTAATGATTGCAACCGTTTCCTTTCTAGTCACAATATACTATAGTCCTCAAAAGATTAAAGAAATGTTTCACGTCTAACATGGTTGTCAAATGTATGATCAAATACTTTAATTAATTTTGTTACAGGTAGAAAAGTAAGATCAAGATCTATTTTTAGTTATCCATCTCACTAAACTATGTCATGTCTGAAAAAGAATACTATACAGTGTTAAAGAGCTTATGTATCCAATTTTTACTTTCATTCTCCCAAGTTTTAAGGTAATTACAAGCTCAATGCATACTGCAGTCAAATAAAAGAAGCTAGTATTAGAGGTTTAAAATTTCTCTATACTATAATTGTTTGGAGAATAGTCATCTATTTACAGTCATTAATACTATTCAAATCTCTATAGAACCTTTACATCTTTAGAGATCTAACAAATTTTCATACAAACCTGCTAGTTCCATACTACATCATTTTACAGTAAATAACCACTATGAATATAGACTTACTTATCATGGTTAGATTATGTAAATAAAGAAATTCTTTTTCATGACTTAATAATATTCTAGTTTTGAATTATTAACAGATTGGCTTAAGGAACAATAGCCAAATCTATAATAAACTAAGTCATAGTATTATGTCTTTATACTTTAACAAGTCTATGGATTATCTTTAAGTTTACCTTCTATCCTCTTTTACTATGATGGCTTCCTTAACTCCTTTGCATGAACAAAAACTATACTTGGTTAAATATAATTCTACTTTGGTTGCTTAATTACTAGGGTATCAAGATAGATATTTGTATTAAGAGAATACCATTATTCCTCGTCTCTTAATTAGACTCTATAAGAACCTTGTTATTTTCATGAATATAATCGTTTGATGATAGCATCGTAATATGGAAAGGAATATGCAAAGGGTATAAGTTATAATACAAGGTAAAGATTAAATTTTGCAATATAAATTATGAACATAATCATAAGGGTCGTATGATTTCCCATACCTTTGATGATTACTAACAAGATTTTGTTGTGACAATATATTGTAGGTTTCATGCTACATGCAATTCAAGATAAGTGAACTATGGATTAACATTAAAATGATTGGAAATCATTTGTGGAATCCTGGACTATACAAAAGTGACCTGAACTGCATAAAAAATCTACATGATAACTTGGCACTTCCTGGTCCATGCATTTGATTGTTAAAAGGCCACAGTCAAACCCTACTCCGTCATTCTTCCTTTGCCTTCGGGCAGTCTCTGTTCTGCTGCGATTTTTCCTCAAGGCACTGTCGTTATTTACTGTGTGACAGCCTCCCCATCGTTGTTCTTCCTTAAAGATTCGTCCACTACCTGTAGAGAGGTGTTACTGTGTCATTGTTGGGTTTTTATGAAGATTGTTGAACATACTTAGGGTTTTTCTCCCTCGTTGTTTCCTTGTTCAAACCCTCGACTGCAACGTCTTCCTCCTTCGTGAGTGTTGAAGTATGGTTCCTTGAGACAGTGTTGGAAGTGTGTTGCGCAGTTAACCCTTTCCTCCCTTTCTGCAGAAGGTTTCCTTACTGGAATTCGTGGGTGCTTCGCAGTTAGATGGTGGTCACACTTTACCTAAAAATTTCTGGTAAGAGGATTGTAAGTCCATAAATTTATTCATTGCTTTGTTTTTAGTTTAAATAGAATCAACTCTAACATTTTTTAAATGAATTTCTCTTGTTGCAGGTCGACCCCTTCCTCCGTTTAGCTGTGCGAGATTACAACAGCGGTTCAAGTTTTACGGTAAGCCTCGTTTTTAACCATGGCCGTTACTATTTGCTTGGTCCATCTGGACAAAATGGTTGCGTTGTCAAAACTATCAACCTTGGGGTTTCAGTTTGCTTATTACTTTCTTTTGTTGTTTTTCTAGTAGTTAATGAGGCCTTTGAGCCGCATAAGGAGGCTCTAGTTTAGGCTGTAACTGTAATTTAGTTCTATTGTGAGAGACTTGGAGAAGCCGTGGCTTAAGAATTCTTTCAGACTCTTTGCTTGGCTTGACTGTGTAAATGCTAAGTTAAAGAATAACTTGGAAAACAAAGGGGTTTGAAACCCTCGACTTTGTAAACCTGTTAGTCTTCTTTTTGTACTTACAGTGCCTTACTGAAACCTATTTATTCCTTTGTTTACTTATTATAATAATAATATTTGGGCTCGGCCGTAAAAGAAAATTTACAAGATCTTGGAATTTTATCTATCTACTGGCCTAAACTTAGGAGTGTTGCATTTACGCCCATACAAAATTTCAAATGGACTAAACTTAGCTAATGCGTGATAGTTATTATTATAAGCAAACTCTGCCAAGTGCAAGTAGTCCTCCCACTTACCTGGCTATTCCTTAACATACATCCTTAACAGATCTTCCAGCACCTGATTTACTCTTTCAGTCTGTCTGTCCGTCTAAGGATGGAAAGAGGTGCTGAAATTCAGTGTGGTGTTTAATCCCTTAAACAAGGACCTCCAAAAATTCCCTGTGAATTTAGGATCCCTGTCTGAAATAATAACCTTAGGTACTCCATGTAACCTAAAAATATGCTTTAGAAATATATCAGCTATATTGGCAGCCTTGTAGGTAGTCTTGACAGGAATGAAGTGTGCTGCTTTACTTAACTTGTCAACCACCACCATAATTGAATCATTCTGATTTTGATTTCTGGGCAATCCAGTAATAAAATCCAAGCTGATTACTTCCCATTTCCAACTAGGAATAGGCAAAGGTTGTAGTAAACCAGCTGGATGTTGGTGTTCAGTTTTCACTTGTTGACAATCCAAACATCTAGCTATGTATTCAGCTACTTCAGATTTCATATTAGGCCAGAAATATTCTTTTCTTAACATGGTGACAGTCTTTTGGTAGCCTAGATGTCCTGAGTAAGGGGTTTTATGAACTTCATCCAGAATCAGCAATTTAACCTTAGGCACATTAGGCACATACAGTTTATCCTTAAATAATAAAAATCCATCTTAATTTAGACTATAACCTTTTATTAGACTTTCTGTAGGTTCTTCTTTAGCTGTAACTTGTAATTTTTTATAAATTTCATCCTGTTTTATCCCTTCTGTCAGCTGTTCATTTAAATCAGAAGCATAAGTGTTGATTGCTGCTGTAAAATTCAGCTTTGCATTTCTGCTTAAAGCATCACCCACCTTATTTTATTTTCCTTTTATGTGTTGGATTTCAAAGTCGTATTCACCTAAGAAGGCTAACCACCTTGCTTGTCTTGCATTTAATTTGGGCTGATCTAAAAGGTATTTCAAACCTTTATTATCAGTCATTAAAATAAACTTTCTGCCTATTAAGTGGTGTCGCCACATTTTAAGGCATGTATAACAGCAGCAAGTTCTAAATCATAAGTAGCATAATTATTTTCGTGGATCTTTAACTTCCTAGACTCAGAGGCAATGGCACGCCCGTCTTGATTCAGCACACCGCCTAAACCATCATTACAAGCATTGGTGCATACCACGAAATCCTTATTAGGATCCGCTATTCTTAGAATAGGCGCAGTTGTTAACAAGGTTTTTAATTTCTTAAAACTTTCTTCACATTTTAAGTTCCAATCGAATTTCTTGCCTTTCTTTTGCAAGGAAGCGATTGGATTAGCTATTTTTGAAAAACCTTCAATAAATCTTCGGTAATAACCGGTAATTCCCATAAATGACCTAACATCTGTTACGTCCTTTGGAACTGGCCAATCTTCGATTGCCCGAATCTTTTCGGGATCGATTGAAATCCCTTCTTTAGTCACTACATGACCTAAGTACTGGATTTCATCTCTAAAGAAATCACACTTACTGAACTTCGCAAAGAGTTGTTGCTCTCGCAACTCTTGTAAGACTATCCGTAAGTGTTCCTTATGTTCTGCTTCATTTTTAGAATAAATTAAAATGCCATCGTTAAATACGACAACAAATTTATCTAAATATTTATGCATTATATTATTCATTAGACACATAAAGACAGCTGGGGTGTTAGTAAGCCCAAATGGCATTACGACAAATTTGTAATGTCCATACCTTGTTCTAAAGGCTGTCTTGAAGATGTCCTCGTCTTTAATTCTTACTTGATGATATCCTGATCTCAGTTCTATCTTCGAGAACACCGTAGCTCCACGTAGCTGATCAAACAGATCATCTATGCGGGGCAACGAATATCTGTTTTTAATTGTCATCTTATTTAGTTGACGGTAATCTATGCATAGTCGCATAGTTCTGTCTTTATTTTTGACAAAGATGACCGTTGCTCCCCAAGGGGACACACTAGGTCGAATGTACTTCTTATATATTAACTCTTTTAACTGTGATTTTAATTCATTGAGTTCTAAAATATTCATACGATACGGAGCTTTCGAGCTAGGTACAGCACCTGGTACCAGCTCAATAGTGAAATCCAGTTCCCTCCTGGGAGGTAATCCTAGAATTTCCTCCGGAAAAACATCAATAAATTCGTTTAAAACAAGAATATCCTCTATTTTTAACTTATCTTTTTCAGATTTACTTGCCTCGTCTGTAATAGTTACAGCATAGGCTTTGCACCCTTTTCTAACTGCTCTTTTAAGTTGTAAGGCAGAAATCTACCTAATTACAGTTTTCCTAGGAATACCCTTAACTGTTATTGGTGGTTCATTATTATTTACGCATGTAAAGGTTTTATCAAAACAGTTTAGAACTACCTTATGCTGCTCTAACCAATCCATACCAATCAATAAGCCATACGAGCCAAGTGGCAGAACATTTAGCTTAACAGTAGTTTTAAAATCATTCATAACTAAAACACATTCTTTCACGTAACAGGTTACTTTCCTTTTTGCCCCAGTGGCTAATTGAACTAACCAGGAGCTATCAAACTTTTCAACAGTCAATTTACACTTTTCTACCATCTGAGGTGAAATGTAACTAAGACTAGCTCCTGGATCTATTAAAATGGTTACATGGGTTTGGTTAACCATACCTTCTACTTCCACCATGGAAGTCTGATAATCAGCTTGGCGGTTCTCCAAGGCTGCATTTATTCTGGGCATAGTCCTCGCAAGTTCTCCAATAGTCATTTCATCCTGCACAGTATGAATATTGTTGTTTGGCTTTTTCCGATTTGGGCAGACCGAGGCATAGTGCGGGCCATTGCACTCCCAGCACTTAACAGGCTCCTTTCATTCAAAATTCTTAGTGAAATTTCCATGATTGTTTGGAACTTCCTTGCCTTTAAAATTGCTGGAATTATTAGAATTATTAGAAACACCATGTCTATTTCCCTGGAAGTTCTCACCATTAGAATGATTTATGTTCGTATTATTCTTGAAATTCTTTTGAGGTATAAATTCTTTCTTTTTAAACTCCGGCTGATTACTGTTCTTTTTAGCCTTCCAGTTGGCTATACCTTCTTTCTTTTTGTTCTGTTCAAAACAGAAATTTGCCTTCCGCATGGCTTCTTCCAGAGTCTTAGGGTTATCATACTCGATTTTGTCCTTGATATGATATGGCAGACAGCTGAGAAACCGCTGTACTTTAGGTTTCTCATCAACTAAATAAGGTACATACCTCAACAAAATTAAGAATTTACTGTTTAAGTCCTTCATAGTCATGGATCCTAACTTTAACTCGTAAAATTCCTTAGCTCTTTCTTCATAATATTGTTCGGACAGAAATTTCTTCTTGAAGTACCTTTTAAAAGTACTCCAATTAACCTCTTTTTCCTTGATACCCTTAACTCTCTTCAGATCTTGCCACCATATGTCTGCTTTTCCAGAGAGATTATAGATTGCCATTCTTGCCTTCAGCTGATTTGAATAGTTGTATATCTGAAAATATTTCCTCATCCCGGATAACCAGGACTCTGCCTCTTCCCCTTTTTCAGTCTCTCCGTTGAAAGTTGGGGGCTTTATTTTTTTTAACTCCCTGGAAATCTCTTCATATGGCCTGTACTTTTTATTTCTGTTATACAATTCAGCCTCACTACTATCACTAGTAGTGTAATAGCTTTGTTGTTCCCTGAATCCTTCAGATGATGAACTGCTTTCAGCTTTAGCCAGTTTCATCTTTTTAGATCCTTTCTGATGGCTAACTTCCTCAAATTCAGATCTTTTGTTCCTTCCTTCCGTCTGAAATTTTTCCATCAAAATTTGATTTAACTCTTCTTGAGTCTTCAGAATCCTTTCATTGTCCTTCTCGACTGATTCCATTTCAGTCTTCAAATCCTTTATAGTCTGCATCAGCTCTGAAGAGTGAGTAGTTACCTCTTCTAACATAGGTTCTCTAGACATTTGTCTTGTCTCGGTGTTTGGAGACTCCTCCTGAGCATATTCTCCTAGATTCTCCATACCTGCCTGTTAGATTCAGAAAAAGAAATTTTCTGCTTCTTTACATAAAACAGAATATAGGTTAGTACATTATTTTTGTTGTTCTGTGGAAACTAGTTGGGCCACATGCAGGCCTAGTATTTGAACCATGCTCTGACACCACATGTCAAAACCCCAAAAATTCAAAAAAATTTAAAATTTTTAAAATACATATAATTTCAATAAATGCAGTCACTAATTGTTTGATTAGTTATCTGTTATCGAAATTAATTATTTGTTGGTTATGTTTAGCAGTAGAACAGTTCTTTTCAGTTTATTGATTTTGTTCTTTTTGCGACCATACAAAAGAGACTGTCATGTAAAAACTGGGCTTACTTAGCTTCCGAGCTAATGCAGAGAGTTCTTCCTGTTTTTACAGACTACAGGTAAGAAGCTTTGGGCGCTGCTTAATAAATTTTTAAAGCATTTGATTATAGGATTGTTGCAAACAGTGAACTCAGTAAAGAAATAGATATTTAAACAAAATTCCAGTATTCAAGGTATAATTACTTCACTGTTTCTATTCTTTTACTTCTTGAGAGATAGAAATTAGTTCAACAGTAATGATTGCAACCGTTTCCTTTCTAGTCACAATATACTATAGTCCTCAAAATATTAAATAAATGTTTCACGTCTAACATGGTTGTCAAATGTATGATCAAATACTTTAATTAATTTTGTTACAGGTAGAAAAGTAAGATCAAGATCTATTTTTAGTTATCCATCTCACTAAACTATGTCATGTCCGAAAAAGAATACTATACAGTGTTAAAGAGCTTATGTATCCAATTTTTACTTTCATTCTCCCAAATTTTAAGGTAATTACAAGCTCAATGCATACTGCAGTCAAATAAAAGAAGCTAGTATTAGAGGTTTAAAATTTCTCTATACTATAATTGTTTGGAGAATAGTCATCTATTTACAGTCAGTAATACTATTCAAATCTCTATAGAACCTTTACATCTTTAGAGATCTAACAGATTTTCATACAAACCTGCTAGTTCCATACTACATCATTTACAGTAAATAACCACTATGAATATAGACTTACTTATCATGGTTAGATTATGTAAATAAAGAAATTCTTTTTCATGACTTAATAATATTCTAGTTTTGAATTATTAACAGATTGGATTAAGGAACAATAGCCAAATCTATAATAAACTAAGTCATAGTATTATGTCTTTATACTTTAACAAGTCTATGGATTATCTTTAAGTTTACCTTCTATCCTCTTTTACTATGATGGCTTCCTTAACTCCTTTGCATGAAAAAAAACTATACTTGGTTAAATATAATTCTACTTTGGTTGCTTAATTACTAGGGTATCAAGATAGATATTTGTATTAAGAGAATACCATTATCCCTCGTCTCTTAATTAGACTCTATAAGAACCTTGTTATTTTCATGAATATAATCGTTTGATGATAGCATCATAATATGGAAAGGAATATGCAAAGGGTATAAGTTATAATACAAGGTAAAGATTAAATTTTGCAATATAAATTATGAACATAATCATAAGGGTCGTATGGTTTCCCATACCTTTGATGATTACTAACAAGATTTTGTTGTGATAATATATTGTAGGTTTCATGCTACGTGCAATTCGAGATAAGTGAACTATGGATTAACAATAAAATGATTGGAAATCATTTGTGGAATCCTGGACTATACAAAAGTGACCCGAACTGCATAAAAAATCTACGTGATAACGTGGCACTTCCTGGTCCATGCATTTGATTGTTAAAAGGTCGCAGTCAAACCCTACTCCATCATTCTTCCTTTGCCTTCGGGCAGTCTCTGTTCTGCTGTGATTTTTCCTCAAGGCACTGTCGTTATTTGCTGTGTGACAGCCTCCCCATCGTTGTTCTTCCTTGAATATTCATCCACTGCCTGTAGAGAGGTGTTACTGTGTCATTGTTGGGTTTTTACAAAGATTGCTGAACATACTTAGGGTTTTTCTCCCTCGCCGTTTCCTTGTTCAAACCCTCGACTGCAACGTCTTACTCCTTCGTGAGTGTTGAAGTATGGTTCCTTGAGACAGGGTTGGAAGTGTGCTGCGCAGTTAACCCTTTCCTCCCTTTCTGCAGAAGGTTTCCTTACTGGAATTCGTGGGTGCTTCGCAGTTAGATGGTGGTCACGCTTTACCCAAAAATTTATGGTAAGAGGACTGTAAGTCCATAAATTTATTCATTGCTTTGTTTTTAGTTTAAATAGAATCAACTCTAACAGTTTTTAAATGAATTTCTCTTGTTGCAGGTCGACCCCTTCCTCCGTTTAGCTGTGCGAGATTACAACAGCGGTTCAAGTTTTACGGTAAGCCTGGTTTTTAACCATGGCCGTTACTATTTGCTTGGTCCATCTAGACAAAACGGTTGCGTTGTCAAAAATGTCAACCTTGGGGTTTCAGTTTGCTTGTTACTTTCTTTTGTTGTTTTTCTAGTAGTTAATGAGGCCTTTGAGCCGCGTAAGGAAGCTCTAGTTCAGGCCGTAACTGTAATTTAGTTCTGTTGTGAGAGACTTGGAGAAGCCGTGGCTTAAGAAGTCTTTCAGACTCTTTTCTTGGCTTGACTGTGTAAATGATAAGTTAAAGAATAACTTGGAAAACAAAGGGGTTTGAAACCCTCGACTTTGTAAACCTGTTAGTCTTCTTTTTGTACTTACAGTGCCTTACTGAAATCTATTTATTCCTTTGTTTACTTATTATAATAATAATATTTGGGCTCGGCCGTAAAAGAAAATTTACAAGATATTGGAATTTTATCCTGGGTTAATAATATATCTCTGTAAGTTATTTTGGTTAAATTGTATTAAATAAATCGTCTTGGTAGAATGAGCATACTATAGCTCTATTTGTTTAATTTATAAAAAATTTCATGAAGTACTTGAGTAACTAACAGTTACTCTCTTTTCAAGTACAAAAATTTTGCTTGATCTTGTAATATTAAAATTGACTAGATTCCCAATATTACTGTTTCTGTACATAGTAATTTTAATTTACATTCATTGTTTATATCATACATATAATAAAAAGAATATTTTGTAAATATAATACTTTATGTTTCAGTAATATTATTCTTGTGATTAATTATACTTAGTTACTTTTATCGGAGAGAGTTGGAATGTTATCATTTAGTTATTATCCTACACTATAATAAGTTTATGTTTTTATTGCAGTAAAATAGATATCTGTTATGAACATCCTTTTAGTATAGAATTTTAGTTTCAGTTAAAGTCTAAATTATAACCTAATACATTGTTTCATTAAATATATATTAGAGCTATGTTATAAATGTTATATTTATTAACTGTATTCTTATGTAGTAATAAATACAAAATAAATTATTATTTATCTATTGTGTTCTTACATTTTCTATATTCTATAATATCTTGTTTTACATAACCAGTTAACAAATATATGATTTATTTATAATAGAACTAATCTGATTACTGCATAGTTAGTATTTTATCCTGTTAATATTTTAAGAATTATAAACTACAGTTATATATTTTGTTTATAAATAACTAGAGAAAACAGAATTTTAGTGAGTAACCTATGTACATTTATATATGTTCGTTTGTAAGAAAATCTTACTAAGCACTGAAGTACCTGTAGAATGGATTCGAAATCTAGCTATTATGTCTTTCAATTTAATTCTTAGATAAAACAGTCATTAAGATTGAAAGAAAATAAACTGTAAATCTATGAAGCAATTCAGGTTACTGAAAGTAACTAAATAACCAGAATAGTACAGAAAAATACTACTCCCAATACCAAGATAATTCCTCTGCAAATAACCCACTAATACTACTCTATAATTTTACTATCATCCTATTCTATATTATCATCATATCATCCTTCTATAATTCTACCCTTGTGCTGGAGTACGGTCTGGTGAACCCAGATGTGGAAAAACACAATGGCTATATATTTTTCATCAACAGATTCAATTGCTGATAAACTAAAACATTTACATTACTAAACTAGCTATCTCTTCTGTCATATAATACAAGCATAACATTCATCCATTCACACTCATTAAAACAAAATAGTTAAGTGACAGAACCTGTTTGAACTAGGACAACTACAGCAATGGGAGGCCGTTCCTCCCTACCAACTCCTAGAGAGCGCTCAAATAGCGACTTTTCAGGACACCCGAGCTTGATCTGGTCTCCCTGGCTGGAACTAGGTCCAGCAATAGACAGATACCAATCTTCAAACTCAATATTAATCCAGAACTTATCAGTAAGTTCTCCCAGCCAATAAGCTGTAATAAACAAGTTACTACAGCATTCCTCTCAGAACAACTTCCTTACTGTTTTTTCCTCTTTCCTCAATGAATTTCCTGAATATCATTCACCTGAATGAATTCTCTCTAGAAAATATCTGAGCAGCCTCAGCTCTCTTCATTGAGTACTTTTAAAAGATTGCC
>LPNX010677416.1:625732-813025 GCA_001517045.1 Pseudotsuga menziesii
ACTTAGTATTAATTTAACATAATGTCTCAGAAATATAATAAAAACAATTAACATTATTTTACAAAATTGGGGTATGTGACAGGAAATCCATGGGAGGCAGGTGCGAGGGGGATCTTATTCGATCCCGGAGGAAAAATGGCATAATCCTTCGCTTGGAGGTTGGGCCACAAGATGAACAATGAGGCTGAGAGGATGGTGCTTATGCAGGGCCTAGAATTCATAGATGCAATAGCCAACTCTAGGATGTTAGTCTTTGCGGACCCACAACACGTCATTCTCAAAATGATCATTGACTACTCTATAGGCTCCGTCAACTGTAGAAGGTTGTACGTCAAAATTACTCTCCTTCTCACAGGCAGAATTGAATTCTTCCACATTTTAAGAACCAATAATTCTCAAGCGGATGCTTTGGCTAAACAAGGAGCCTCCCTCCCTCAAGCTCATATCCGTATAAACAACCTAGACTCCGGCACTAAACCTATGCCCTAAATGCATTGCAAGCTCCCTCCCTTATGGATTTCCCTTAAATTAAAGTTCTCTCTAGTAAATTTCATGAACCTGGGTGTTAGCCACTTGGCTTGCCATGGTGACAAGTGGTATCCACTCTCCCTCCTTTCTTCCTCGCACCCTCTCGCCTTTATTATCACTCCCTTCAGGATTAAATGCCTGTGCAGCCTGCACGCTCCAGCCCATCCCCCTTTGTGTATGATGGCTTGATCCAAAAGTTTCACTTTCCCTTTACCTCCCTTCGACAGCCCATTCCTCATTGTGCCTTTTAGTGCCTCCTCTGCTGAAGTCCTTCTCGCTGCTTTCTCTAATTTTGGAGAAGGGAATTTACCTCAGCAGGACAATGTTCAGGTAATATCTTGGGTGGACTCATCTTGCATTCTGCATAGGTTTGTTGTAAATGAGGGCCTTTCTCAGGCCGGTTTCCTGAATCGTCTTCGCATTTTTCTCAACGTTCTTGGGAGTCCTCCTTTATTGCACTCAGCCACCTCCACTGTGACCGTATGGAGCTTCTTCAGGTAGCTCTCTTCTGAAGGTTATATTTTCATCCTTGTTTGTCATTTCTCTCATCCGAAGGAAGTTAAGATAGGAAATTCAACTCACCATTTTAGAAAGGAACGAGACTCTCAGCAGCAAGCAAATACCTTCCAAGCTCAATATTTTTCTCCTTTCGGCTCTATTCTCAGTAAATTGTCCAGTATTAATTTTTGTTACAGTCATAGTCATGGTAAAATTCAACCTCCTACTCAAGAAATGGACCGTGGAAGAAATAATGTAGGACTCGCAGATTTGAAGGTTAATATCCAACCTTTGTACGACATTGTGTCTATAGGAATTATGGATAGCAGAGAGACTGCTAAGGAGGTTTAAAAACTTATTGATGTGGTTAGCTATGCCTCTTATCATATCAGTAATCATGATGCTAGGATAGATGACAATGAAATGAATCTGAAAGAAATCATGGGGAAAGTAGACCATATCTAGGAGGACCTCCAGATTTTGGTTCAGCTGAATCAGGGAAGTCAAGCCCAAGAAAATCCAGGAGGAGAAATCCAGAACATGGTGGAGGAATATGTCACCCAGCCTGTGGGGCAACCAGCAAACCCATAATGTTCCTCTTTTAGAAAATGTTTTTTTGTATTTTACTTAATCAACAATTTGTCCACTTTTACACTACGTCTGTAATTATTCGAAATACTAGAAATCTCTACGGCACATTAAGGTCTTCTTTATGGCCTAGTTTTGTATCTATTTCCTCAGATCTGCAAGAATGTTTAAGCTGCTATTTTTTGTACTAAATGGTTGTGCACAGCCTGTTTAATATATCTTCCTTTACATTTTATGTTAAAAAAAAAACCAGAGATACTTATCTTGATGATTAAGTTGTCGCGAAACTAGCTAGGTGATTGCAACGTTCCACCCAACCATAGGCCAGTGTGTTCATTACTCTCTCAACACACTGCCACCCCCGAGATGGGCATGAATCCCACAAGGAACTAGGGACAATAGGCTTACATACAGCTAGGCCAAAACACACACACAATCAAGCCAACCTCTAGTTGTGTTTATCAGACTATCTAGCCAAGCCAACACGAATTTGGGTTCATCAAGATGCAGGCTTACAAGTCAAGCAATTTTGGGTTTGTTAGGATTACTCAGCCAAGCTAGCAGAAATTTGGTTTTATCAGACTGTCCACAGTCAAGACAAATTCCAAAATAAATACCATCCAAGCCATCGATGATTTTATGAGGCACTCATCCAAGCCATCATTCACAGTGGGTTTATCATACTGTCCAGCCGAGCCACATATGGGTTTATCAGGCACTCGACCAAGCCATCGTTCGCAGTGGTTTTATCATGCTGCAGGTGTACAAGCCTAACAATTATGGGTTTATCAGCCTTACTCAGCCAAGATTGTATACAGTTGGGTTTATCATACTATTCACAGTCAAGCCAAATTCCAAAATAGGGACTAGTCAAGCCACAGATGGTTTTATCAGACACTCATCCAAGCCATCGTTCACAATGGGTTTATCAGACTGTCCACAGTCAAGCAAATATTCCAAAATAAGGACCAACCAAGCCATAGATGGTTTTATCAGGCATCCATCCAAGACATCATTTACAGTTGGTTTATCAAGTTTTCCTTATTCAAGGATTCCACATGGCTACACACCGCAAAACACAGGTGAACACCCCAAAGCCCAAAATGCGGTCCTACCAATAGTGCGAATAAATCCAATGTTTAGCGCGACTTAGGAATGAAGGAACTGGCATGCATTCCCATGTAGGTTTACTTGTTGTAGGAGCATGAATGTGGCCTCCCAGGATGTAGACCTGTAGGCTTGCTCATTCAAGCCATCATATTGCAATGCCTTGCTCTACCCAAGGCATTAACTGCCTCATCCAACTTATGGAAGAAATTAATTATTGAGGACAAAGGAAAAAAGGTAGTTGGGGGTTTCATCAGTTTCCCCATTGACATATGGTCTCACCCTATTGGATCAAGGGGTTTGACTAACTCCTCACCATATCCCTTGTCGAATCATGCCCCCATGTCTTTCACATTTGCAGTCCTGTGGCTAGTTGTGGTATTTCTATTAAATTGTACTTACATGATGTTTACAAATGTGATTGACTTAGCACATGAACCATAGGCATCAACCATGATCACCTATAAATAAAACATTATTCAATGATAGGGCCTTGGCCTTGAGCTCCTTTCCATGATTCCATACAATATTTACATCATGTACAATCAAAATACCAAGGGGTCAAAACCAGGGTATTACATCTAAGATACCCTAGGGAGGGTATGCAAGGCCATCTCCCTACAGAAACAGGTCTACACAAAAATTTGTGGTAGTATATAGATCATTGGTAGCTAGCACAATATCCAAATCTACAACAGAGACTCATCAGATTGTAAGGAATTATCAAGGACCAGTTGGTAGGGGAAGGATCTCCTCTTAGAGATCTCACCAGTTTAGCTCACCTCCCCCGTCACAGTTTTCTTGTTGGGGTTGTGGGGAGGGACACTATCAGCATGATTGTCTTGAGTTTTGATCTGGTACATTACATTGAGAGGGAAAGGCCCCGATGAGGGGTGGAGGAAGTAAGCGTCAAATCTCAGCAGCTATGAGTAACAATCAGGTTAAACACCAATCCACTATGGTGGGTTCGATAGGTAAAATCAATAAGGTTAGACTCATAATATTGTTTCATAAATTTCTCCATGATAGTTATATTTCTCCATATGCATTAGATAAATTTGGGTTGGCATCCTACGAACACAAAAATTTCAACTCAGTTGAAATGGATTGAGGGGTAAAACAAGTAGTAGGACCTAGTGTTGAAAAATGTATGGTAGATATTGGGGTGTGTTTTACACAAGTCAAAGTGAACATCACCTCACTTGGGACTTATGACCTTATCATAGGCATGAATTGGCTTAAGGAACATCTATCTTTCCTTGATTGTTATGAAAATAGGGTCATTTGTTTTCATGACAAAGGGAAGGCCATTTAGATTCAAGGTATCAAACGGAAGGTGTCCCTACATTTCATCTTGACGATGAATGTAAAATTATGTGTGTGGAAAGGATCCTTGTTATATATCATTGAATCGGTAGGTGATGAAAATGGACCCTCCTTAAAACAATACACGGTATTAGTTGAATTCGGTGATGTTTTCCCCAAGTAAATACCTAGGTTACCTCCTAAGAGAGAATTTGATTTTACCATTGATATTAAACTAGGTTTGGAGACAACTTACAGGATGATGGCCCCAAAGCTTTGCAAGTGGAAAATGCAGATAAAGAAATTGTTAGACCTAGGATTCCTTAGGCCAAGTATTTCTTCATGGGGTGCACCAATAATATTTATAAGGAAGAAGGACTGTTCCTTGTATATTTGCACATATTACAGAGATTTGAACAGATCCACAATGAAAAATATGTACCTAATACCTCAAATCGATGACCTCTTTGATCAACTAAAAGGGGCAAGGGTATTTTCAAATATCGACTTGCGATTAGGATACCACCAACTTCGAATCAAGGAAGGTGATATACCAAAGACAACATTTCAAACTCGGTTTGGGCATTATGAGTTCAAGGTGGTACCCTTTGGCTTGACCAATGTGTCAATGGTATTCATGAGCCACGTGAATAGTGTATTTAGAAAATACATAGATTAGTTTCTGAAATTATTCTTGGATGGTATCCTTATCTATTACAAGAATTAGGAAGAGCACGAGGAACACTTGTTAATGGTTTATTATGCTTAAGAGAATACAAGTTCTACGGTAAGTTGACCAAGTGTTATTTTTATCAAAAAGAGATGCATTATCTGGGACATATAATTTATGGAGAAGGGATTTCAAAGGACCTTGAATAGGTAAAGGACATAATGGATTGGCCTATGCCGAGAAATGCACATGAAGTAAGTAGCTTCATGGTTCTAGCATTGTACTATAGAAGGTTTGTGGATGGATTCTCAAAAATTGTGAAACATATAACTACCTTGTAGTGTAAAGGCATCATATATGAATGGACCAAGGAATGTGATGTATGTTTCACTAAAATGAAGGAATTACTAATGATTGCATTGATTACGGGTTCTAGATATGGAGGATGAATTTACAATTTCCATAGTTTCCTTAAGTCAGGGTTTGGGGTAATAGCTTATGTGTTAAGAAATTTAAAACCACATGAAGAGAACTACCCCATCCATGATTTAGAATTAGCAGCAATGATGTTATCCCTAAATATTTGGAGACATTTCCTTTGTTAGCACTCATAATTTACCCTCGGTTGTGAAAGGATAATCCCAAGGTAACCACAAACCCAATATTTAGGAAGAAAGTCGGCTTCTTTCTTTCCATATAGGGATCTCTCAGTAAATAAACTCACAGACCAGAAATATTTGAAATGAAATCAAATTTAACAATAACGGTGGTTGAAACTAGTGCTCATTGTCATAAATGAGAACAAGTATAATAGTTATTTTGCAATGGAATTTTAAACAGAGGCTGGGTAGCTTCTCATTTACAGTAAAAAAGTTGATTGTCTAGTGGAAAAGAGGAATAAGAAACAGTCCATTAACATGGGCATATAACAAGGATGAATCCAATGCTGACTTTAGTGGGAAAGCTTTGTGAATACTTGAAAGTAAAGGATCAAATCATATGATTATGAATTCTAATCCAATGTAAACTCATTCAAGCATGAAAGGAAAACATAATGGAAAGATAAACAGGAAAACATTCACATAAATAAGGGAAAGTATAGACTGCAAATTGAATAACACAAGAATCTTTGTAAAACACCTGCTCGACTCTGAAATCTTTATTAACTTTGAAACTCTCTTACAAAAAATTGTTTTTTTCTCATGGGTTCCAACCCTCAATACCTTTCAAAATGTTTCTTAAATACATCAAATCCTCCTTGAGATGATAACTACTTATATGCTAAAAATAGGAAAAATAACTGCCTTATTATATTTGTCATTCTAACTCCTAACCAACTAAATGCTCAAAAATTTATTACAATTTTCAAAATAAATAAATCTTCAATGGTCCTTGATATCCCTTCATTGATGTAGCTTGTATTTCTTCCTTCCAAATTTCTCCACTCTCTTCCATTGATCAACAGTTGGCAGCTCTATACTGGCCATTTCTTTAGCCAATACTCACAACTCTACATGCTCCACATATGAAATTGTTGGAAACTGAGCACAAATAGCTTTGAAAGTGTCAATTATCTCAAATTCCATTGATAATTTTTCAATCGTTGTTTTCGCTGATAAGGACTGATGCATGTCTTCAAATATTCTATGATCTAACCTGCATCTGACCAGTTGAGCATGATATTCAACTTGAGACAAAATTTTACCATTTTCCTCCCAAAAGGAAGGTAAGCCCTTTTGAAACAATGGTGTAAATAACCCTATAAACATCTTAACTTGATGCTACATTATGTCAATTTTGGCATGCACAATGCCTAGTTGTTGATGTTTCCCAACTACCTTCCTTGCCCAAGTAATCACTGGAATTCTATCCTTTATTCCCATTGTTTTTAAATCATCTTCTGATAAACCATTTAGAAAACTAATTGTATTATTGGTTGTATCTATGGGTTTCTTATTCAAAACCTCCTTTACAATTGTACAGCTCTGCTTGGCAGCATATATAACTATTTCCTTGTCCAAAATGTAGTTCAAGTAAGTCCTAATTTTTACAACCACGGCAATAATCATGTCCCATATTAAATGTCTTTCTCCCTACAGTGGCAATTGCCCAGTCAATTGCTTTGTCAATTTATCATTTTTATCCAGGAGGTCTTTGCATTTATTTTCCAAGACTCTCCTTTCTTCCTCCTTCTTCAAAGTTGCATCTTCCAGGTTTTTGTTTTGGTTTCTAAGACCAACAATTTCCAAATCCTTCAAACTCACCTCGGACATGGCTTGCACAATTGATTCTTCATTTGTCTGTGAAATGGGTTGAATTATTTGTAACTCTAGCTCTTTATTTTTATATTCTATTTATTTCTCCAAAATAGACAGTTTCTCCTTTAAAACTTTTACATCTTGCACCAAAACAGACTTTTCTTTTACCCACTCTTTTCTTTCATCAATAAACTTCAAAATTTTGGCTTTGCAATCACTTAACTCATCAGTTAGTAACTCTTCTTCTCTTTCTAACCCAGTTAATTCTTATGCTTGGATAAGTTGTGTAGTAGGGATATTTAACTTCTTCTTCATCAATTGAATTGTGTTTTCTTTTTCTGCAAGAATTTTTTGTTTAACTACTCCTTTATTTGCTTCACTATCTATTGCTAGCAAATCCCCTTGGAGATTTTTAATTTGTTGTTGGTGGGCCTTATTTTCCACCTTTTCCTGTCTTAATTGATTTTCTATTTTTGTTTTGGTGGACTGCATCCTAGTCTACGTTTAAAGTAGCATTCAGCAAATCATTATAGATTGCTTCTCCAGTTTGTTGTGCAAGTGGATCATATCTGGGACTGGAATATCTTCTAAATTCAATCTTATTTTTGCAACCCTATTTTTAGTAGCCACTGCTAAGTTCAAAGTATTATTGGAATGGTCCTTAACAGTCACTAAAGAAACACTTTTACTAGACATGTTTCTAACATATGCATATAATTTCAAATATTCATCTAATGTTGTTTCCTTGTTGTCTCTATATCTATCATAGAATTCAGCCTTAGATTTAAATATATTAGTTGATCCTTTGGGAGTCTCTGAGAATGCATATTCTTTCACTTCAAAGGTTGGTCCTCTAATCTTCATTTGATTTTTATTGCCTTCAGTCTTAACCACTTCCACCAAATCCCTTTCAGTGTCAATCTTTTTCTTTTTTTGTTTCTGAACTTCCTTCTTGTTATGTTTCCATTGCATCTGAGAAAGTTCTTTTACCAATCATCTTTGGGTGGCTTGCAATGGGGGTGATAACCTCTATTGGTTTTACCATATCCAATAGGTTTTCCTGTACGAAGTCTGCAGTATTCATTGGTGATGGAAAATTTTGTTGTATATCTTCTTCAATTTGCATTGATGCTGGATAATCAAACCAATTTCCCTTTTCAACCAACCCTTCAACCTCTTGGTGTTCAAAAGGTTTGTTCTTATTCATATGTCTTCTTATTGAGATGATATGATGTGGATCATAGTTCACTACAAAGGTTGTTTTTAATTCCATTCCCTTAATCAAACTCTCCACTACTGGAAGTGTAGCTTTGTTCTTTTTGATAAAGGGTCTAATCACCCAAAGAAATTTTATCTCTGAGGCTTTTCTAACACTGATGAAATGCTCATTTTCAACTATCAGTTTCTGTCTCACCATCTACAAGGAAAAAATCGTAGGAATGAGGAAAGCTATTAGGATATATGGCTCATGAGTAAATCCATATACTCTTATAATTATATACTCTTCCAATAAGATCCAATCTCCTATTTTCTTGTCTGGTGCAAACTGTAAGGCTTCTTTCATTATTGGTACTACCCTGGGTAATTTACTATGAAATAAAACCTGTTAAATCTCTGCCCTTAACAAATTCATGTATTTGAAGAAATTGTTGTTGATTTCATCAATAAGAACCATTTATGGAAGCTGTAAATTTTCTTCATTAAAGGAAAAAAACATTCTAATTAAATAAGACTGGAATCTGAAATGTCTTATGTTGTGGAAATTCACTAGCTGATAGTGAATACTTTCAGCCAAGAACTCACCAAATTTAAGGCATGGTGACTGGGAAGACTGTGACTCAAACTAATTTGTGTTGATTATGAATAAAAGGCTCACCAGCAACTCAGGAATGACCCTATCAGTATCAAGACCTAAAAAATGACTCATCATGGAGACACTTAACCTAGTTTCCTCATTAAAGAGATTTATATCTAAAGGGAATGACTGGTTCTCCAAAGACATGTCTAACCTAAAACAACTGGTGAAAAAGGGTTGCTTTTGTTCAATGGTTTCTTCTCGAAAGGACTGAATTAGGTCTTCCTCATTAAAATATTCTTAACTTAGGGTGAAAGAGGAAGGAACTGTAAGTGAATTTGGTACAACTAAGGCATTAAAAGGACATGGAATTTTGGTTTTGGTTGAATCCATAATCACTCTTTCAGTAGTAGAATAGTTATATGCACACCACTCAACAAAATCTAGAAAATTCAGGATTTGCTCTAGACAAAAGAAGTAAAAGTGGGACTAGAAGACACCGTGTAAGTCTATACCCTGGTCCTTAAATGTTGTTATCTTAGTTTTCAACTGATTAACAGTAACAAAGGACAAAAGAGTATAAAAAATTACAATATCTTTGTCTTCAAGTACTTCCTCAATTTTCTAGAACTTTAAAGCCTAAGCTTATATTTCCCCTCCACTGTCCATATTTAAATAATACTTGTCTAGTAAAATGTGGCCTACCTGGTAAACCAATTACTGGATAATTATCTTTCTGACCTGGCTTCTTCCACGCAGAACAATGCTTTCTTCTTCCAATGGGAAAAAAATACAAATAGCTTTCAACCACATGCATTTCCCATTTTATAGTATTTTCATAGTGTAATTCTCTGCTAAGTTTCATGCAAATCTCACACGCAAAATCCTTCTTGGTCCGTAGATATAATCCACCTTTACTATGAACCGTTGATATTTATTGTTGATTAACCTTCCTTCCCTAATTTTGTTTCCCTACATGTCTTCTATCTTCCCTGCAATTTTCAACAGTAGATATTCTCAACGTCGTAGATCCATCAGATCCTTATTCACCACCAAAGATCTCTTCTCATACATAATCTTCTTATTAATTTTCCATTTTCCATCTAAATGTAAAAAATTGTGCAACTTTCATCAGTGGATCCTCTAATAGCCATTGATATTATACATCTCAAATCCCTGTCGTTGATAAATGTCACCCTTTAATCATTTTTCCAGACTCCAACAAAACATTTAGTGTGCATATTGTCCCAGTGGAGTTAATATTTGCCATTGATCTTGCTAATCAACAATCCTCACCATCGATTAATGTTAGGTTTTAACAAATCCACTGATTCCCGACTTGATTTTCTTCGTGCATCTTTCCCCAGTGGAATCCTCCTACATTGTAGATATTTTTCCTCTTTAAATACCCATTGTAGATCTGTGCGAGTCATAATCTTTTTTGTTGATTGGAAATGTTTGTTTCTCCGCGTATCTTTCATCGGCAAAATCACTCCCCGTCATAGATATTCGTTTGCTCTTTTCCTAACTATAGATATAGGTTATCCTTCAAACCTTTCCACTGATTATGAAAATCCTTCCTCTTGTGCATATTTTGAAAGTGGATTTCATGTTAGCCGTAGATCTTCCTGTTTGGAGATCTGAACCATTAAAATGTTTTGGGATATACCACAGGCACTAGTTTTCACTATTATTCTCTTTCCAAAGTTTTAACCTATGGTTTTTCTAGAAATACAGGCCTTAACTTTGGTTTCAACTCCATTGAACATCCTTTAAGCACCTTCTGAGAACACCTTAGGTCCTATCATCAATTTTTTATATATCATTTATTTATTTCTCCTTAGGCCTGCCAGATCCAACTGCTAATAAAAATGGTGCTAACAACCTTGTGGGGTGAAGCTTTGAGCTCAAATCGGATCATCAAAGCCTAAGGTACCTCTTCACTCAAAGGGACCTAAATGTGAGTCAGAGGCAATGGAGTGAATTTATGAGCGAGTACAAATTTGATATTTCGTACATCAAAGCAAAGGATAATGTAGTAGCTTATGCCTTAAGCAGAAAACCAAGGATTTTCTCTCTCATACCTTCAAAGGTAGATTTGAAGGAGAGAATATTAGGGCATCTAGTCAAATATAGTTGGTACCTAAAGGTCTCTTCAGCACTCCAGAATGGGAGGAAAGTGGAACCTAAGTTCAAAGGGTATGAATTGGAAACAGATGGCTTGTTGTGATATTAGGGGAGAATGTATATCCCTAAGGAAGGTGATATTAGAGAAACTATACTTAAGGAATCCCACAGATCAGTCTATTATGTGCATCCTAGAGTAAAGAAGACATATGCATATATGAAATAACTCTTCCTTTGGGCAGGAATGAAGTGAGATGTGGTTAAATCTGTTGTTAGGTGCCTTGAGTGTTAGCAGGTAAAATATTATCATCGCCACCTAGCGGGATTGTTGCAACCACATGACATTCCTATGTTGAAGTGGGAGGTTATTTCGATGGACTTTGTGGTAGGAATTCCTCTTACCTCTCATAGGCATGATGTCATTATGGTCGTCATTGATAAATTGACCAAGACTACTCACTTTATTCCAGTTAAGGAGACCTATGATGTTGAATTTTGTTATGTGTGTATTAATAAGTGAAATTGTTCATCTTCATGGGTTTCTCAAGAAGATTATCTTGGATAGGGATGATCGATTCACGTCCAAGTTTTGGACAAATTTGCAGTCCGCCTTAGGAACTCAACTAAATTTAGTCACAACTACCATCTGGAAACAAATGGCTAGACAGAGAGAGTCAATCAGGTGATGGAGGACATGCTTAGGATGTATGTTATGGATCAATATACCCATTGGTAAAATCACTTACCCTTAGTAGAGTTTTCTTACAATAAAATTACCACATCTCAATTGGTATGCCACCTTATCAAGCCTTATATGGGAGACCATTTAGAACACCATTGAGTTGGGAAAGGTTAGAGGATCGGGTGATTGTAGGACCTAAGGTTATTCAGGAGATGGAAGAGGAAGTGATTCAGATTAGACAGCAGTTAAAGGAAGCTCAGGATAGGAAGAAGAGTTATGATGATGTGTATAGATTTGAAAAAAACTATAAAGTGGGAGATGCAGTTTTCATATGAATCATGCCTAATAAGAGTACCATAAGGTTTGGGAAGGGGACAAAATTGTCACCCCAATTCATAGGACCCTTTGAAATTCTAGATATAGTTGGACCCATCGCATATCCTCTTGCGCTGCCACCCCATTTGCATAAAAATCATAATGTATTTCATGTATCTATTTTACGACATTATATAGCAGATGAGTCTCATAAATTAAAGTGGAAGGAACTACAGGTTTCGGACGAAGGGGCCATAAGGGTCAAACAATTACGTAAATTGGACCATAAGGTTAGACAACTCAGACATGGTGTGGTGGACTAGGTTAAGGTACAGTGGGACAAGTATGACGTAGAGACAATGCATCATGATTTTCCTGCATTATTCTGATCATAACTTCAGGGAGAAGTTTCCCAAAGGGTGGGTGTATGTAATGCCTTGTTTTTGCCTTATTCCCTAAAAACTATCATTACATATTTATCTGCTTATTAATGTGGAATTTTGTCAGTTTGATGACACTGTGGACATATGGATTTATTATTTTTGCGGAATTTAATAATATGAATTATGGTCATGTTTTGATTAGGTCTTTATCATGAAAATTTAATAGATAATGGTACGTGGATACCAATTTAAGTTATGTATCAAGTAAATGAATATGATTCCATATGAATGGTACAAATGATTATATTGTTGTTAGTATTAACAAAATATGTATATATATGTAGATTATTGCACAACATTTTTTTATGAAACGAATCGACAAATTTAGAAGAGCTTGGGGATAACTAGTCCCTACAAAATGAAAGTACCCCGATGGTATAATTTCCAAAAGATATATGGTATGTGAATGAATCATTATTGATTGTGTATGATTATTGGCTTATTATCATGATGTGTGGGTAGGTGCCAAGTTTCAGGAAAACCCAACTTCCCAAATTGGTTATTTGATGTCAAAATCTGAGTACAACATTCACAACATAGTCACTATGTTGATGTAGACATAGTCCCTTGTTCCATTAGGAGGGTGGAGGCATTACCCACCATTAATCCCTAAAACCTGGAGTCATGGGAGGTTTTTTCTATGAAACACTCCCCAATGTGTGTGATTATGACTAGTGGGTGCCTGCTGGGGAATCTTGGTCAATGGAGTCAACACTTCCGCTTACGGGTTCTAACTAGAATTAGTTCATGTACTTGACGCTCCAGGGTAGTCCAACAAAGAAAGGGTTGGATGTGTAAGTTAGTTGTGAATTATATAGAATGAAGTAGGTAGATAGGAATGTCGTGGTAGTTTTAGAAGGGAAACTGATTAATTGTGTGTCGAAACCCTTTGCTTGATTCTTGTGTTGTGTTTAGCATATTATGTTGGTGTCATATCTTATTATGATATGAGTTAGTGACTAGACATTTCCAATTCATGTTTAAGTATGTGTCGTCAGATAGTAACTTGTGTGATTATGTATGATGTGTGGTCGAGTAGTATAGGTATTCCTAAACGAGTTAAGTAAGCATTAGATATGCTTACATAGATTGTCTACATATGTTGTATGAATTTTCTAATGCACTATCAAAATTATGGGTTGGATGCATAAGGTTGTGAATTATTACATTATAAATATTATTACCTATCTTGGTTATGAAATTATATTGCTACGTCAACATTATAAATCAATGGCTAGTTAATTGTGATTAGGGTTAATTATTATTTATGGTCGATAATGTTAATCATGATTAATAATGATAATAACAATGATTGTTAACTTAATTATCAATTAAAGTGCTTGATCACTAAATGATAAATAAGTAATAATGATCTTAATTGGTTCAAGATCATGTTTATTAAAAATAATAGTGTAATAATAATATTTAGATTATTATTAATTGTTATATTAAAATTAGCTACGTTTTAATAAGGTTAATTAGTGTTAATAAGGTAATCATTAATTTCCTCGGATGCGGGTGATTGACCATCAAAAGGACAACAGGACGTGACCGTCGGGGCACATAGTTGTCCCTCGACATCACCCCCTTGACATCACCATGCATGCTATTAATATGGCAGGTTGGCCTCCATTTCGCATGGCGTGAACTCCAAGTTCTTCATGGGACGCGACCCTCCTCGCGTTACCCTATACTCCACCTACGTCTACAAAATCATTGCCATCCTAATTGTTCCTATGGAAACTAGTTGTCTGGTTCTCGTTAAGGGTTGTTTGTTCTTCATTTCACTTTCCACCTAACCACCTTTTTTCATCCCTGTGAAGTTTGGTCACCCTGCAATTCTAAAGGCGACAGGAAAACGCCACAGACCTCAGCCTTTTGGTCTTAGCCCACCTGTCGTCTCACAGGTGTTGCACCATCTAGCATTTCCCGTAGACCACACCATGTTGTGTAGACAATGTTCTACACCTAGATGTGGTCGTGCAGGATGAGGAAATTCTAACCAGTGAGCCACAATATTTACCTCCCAACCCTGCTCTGAAGGATATGACTTGGAAATCTTGGGTTCCCTCCATCTTTTGTTTGATGACTAGGAAGAAGAACTTTCAGGCTCTCACACAGTGGCTAATAGGAACATTGAGTGCAGGCGCAATTACAGGGTCATCAAAAACCTTCTTTTCCATTTTCTCCTTCATTGTACCACCCCCCATCTTAATCCTTCAACTCCTTAAGTTACTCCTTATGTTCCTCCCTCTATTAACCCCTCGGCTGCTCCCATGGACATCAAGAAACCGTTGCCCCCTCCCTAGAGGATTATGGCCGGCACCAAGCATGGTAAAACCGCCCTCAAAATCGTGGTGGACTACAGGAAAACTGAGCCTATTCTCGTTAAAGGAAACCCCTCCAATAGTGAGGAGGATACCATCACTGACAAAGCTTCCAACAACAAGGGAGGGAGTTCGGAAAACAATGACGGTGAAGCTTCTACAAAGCCACTTGATT
This sequence comes from Pseudotsuga menziesii, assembly GCA_001517045.1. Classification (NCBI taxonomy): domain Eukaryota; kingdom Viridiplantae; phylum Streptophyta; class Pinopsida; order Pinales; family Pinaceae; genus Pseudotsuga; species Pseudotsuga menziesii. The sequence continues at coordinate 640,551 of LPNX010677416.1, forward strand.
CCACTGCGCAAAGCCAACCATGCTCTCAGATAGGCTTTGGTTTTGGGACTCCAATTGAGGAAGAGCCATATTCAAAGCCATAACCCAGGTTTTTATGAACTATGCACTCTCTTTTTTTATTGAGCTTCTGGGGGTTCATATACCCATGCTCACTAATATAGTGTTGAATCAATTTTATACTTGCAAAATCTATAATTTTAGTACTTATATGATTTGTTTTCACTCTCACATGGAGGATCTCTTAGACTATAACAGTCTGAACTCCCCTCAAGGGCATATTGTTTTCCTTCTTCTATTATTTTCTGCTTGCAGAACGAAGTCTCTGAATTGTATTTTTTACTATATTAATACTTTATTTCAAAATAATAGTTCGTGAACTTACAAAAAAAAGGTGATCATTAATTTTATTAACAAATAATAGACAAGTGTTAGTAATGATTATTAGCATTAATAAGATTACTTTTAACTTAATTAATGCATAGTAATTAAGCCTTAATGGTAACTAATGTTAATTGTTGAATAAACCACTAGTTAAGTAAATTATAAATTTTGCTTGAAAGAGAGTTAGGTCAATAATAAATTATAATTAATTAAGTATTAATTACAATTAAATATTTTATACTAAAATATGCTAAATAAATAATCATAATAATGAATAAATTATGATGTCTAAAGGGTCGTCTAAGTAGATTATTATGGTCGACTTAGTGGTGAAGTAAATTATCATGTCATAATTTATGTCGACGTTTATTATTAAAATAATAAACTTTATATTCTTAGGATTTATGTTGAATTGATGATGAAATCGAATGGTAGATCCTTGTGTAGTAAAAGTATTAAATGTTTCATTGATCTGTACCTCAACATTAAAATATAATATTTTTATTAATGGTTAAAGGAGACCTGACCCATGTTGGAGTGGGGGGAATTAAATGGAAAATGTAAAGGGGATTTGGGGATTTAATGAAGGGATAAGGCTAGTAATGAAGGGAAATAGACAAGGGAGAAAGGGGGATAAAGGAAGGGAGATGGAGAGGATGGATGGGTCAAAATATTTTGGATAAAACAACTGAGGAGGCGTGTTTCATTGATTTGGGAGAAAATTTTACAGCACTGGTTGGACTGGTAATACTCAATTTTTGGGCTCAAGGGTTCAAGAAACATAGTTTCTTGAAGCTAGGGAGTCAATGAGGTTGTTCCTAGCAAGCAGGGTGGCAGATTCGTTTGAGCAATTGGGTTTTTCCAAGTTGGGAGAGAGATGCAAGGGAAAAGCTTCAAGACAAAGCTATAAGGCAATTATTTATATTCAGATATTTTCCTAAGTATTTACAAGTTATCCTTATACATGTTGTATGAAATTATACAAGTATTACTAGTTTTTTAGATATATGTTATTTTATATTTAGAATAAAGATGTATTGGTTATTCTTTCTACCCTTATATGTCTTAAATTTTATCATTATATATATATATATATATATATACAGAGAGAGAGAGAGAGAGAGAGAGAGAGGTGGCCAAGATGGATCTCTACGGGAGCGAGGAGTAGAAAGAAGGAAAGACGCAGTTTTAATTTTTTATTTTTGTGAAGGATGAGGAGCAGAGATCAGCCCGAAAAAACAATAGAAGAGCAACCATGTATTCAGACATGGTGGATTATGAGGATGATAGGGAGTATGGACCTATATTGTCCTCCCAGGAAGAAGCGCAGGCAAATCGTGCAAAGGAGAATTCGTTGGAGGGCAATATGACAGTAGAGAGAAAGCCCAATAAAAAATATCAGAGCTGTGACAAGGATGATGAAATAAGGGTACAGGATAACACGAACGTGATGAGCGCACACAGCCAAAAATGGCGAGGGAATAAGCCGAGGCACGGGAGCCTGGAGTTAATCATGTGCAAAGACATATCGTTGGAACAAATACCGGATTATCTCGCTCATGTGCTGGTAGGGAGGTTTAGTGGGAAGATCGTGTCCAGAGCTTCATTACAGCAGTGGATTACTACGAATTGGAGCAATCTGATAAGATACAAACCAACTTTTTACTCTCTGCAGCGAGGCTGGTTTCTGATTAAGCTTCACAGTATGGAGGATAACTACAAACTCCTAAAACACAACTGGAAATGGGGACCATTTGGTTTGATCCTTAAGAACTGGACCATTGATTTCAATGCCTATAAGGAACAACATAACATTCAGAAGGTCTGGGTCATACTCCCTGGACTGTCTATTGTTTTTTGGCAAACACAGGTGTTGGAAGCCATTGGAAATAGACTAGGGAAGTTTGTTTCTTTGGAGGAAAACTGGGAGACTAAATTGAACCGCAGATGTGCCATAATTTTGGTGGAGATGGATTTAAGGAATGGACTATATGAGGAACTAAAGATAGTAATGCATGGAAGCACCTGGAGGCAAAAATTGGATTACTAGAAAATAACTTTCATGTGTTTCAATTGTAGGGAGGTCAGTCACGTATAAAAGGACTATCTAAAGGTGGCAACAAAACCTATATACAAGAAGATATGGATAAAAAAGGATAAACAGTTAACCATAGGAATCGATTCAAACATTTTCAAGAAAACAAGACAAGGATCAGAATGGGAAGCAACCAATGCAAGACATGCAGGAAATCAAGCACAATGAAAAAGGGAAGAATGTGGAAATGGACACGGGGATGTCAAAAAATGACCAGACTAGGAAAGATATCCAGAAAGGTCTGATAGATCACAATTGCACAGACAAAGGGAAGAACATGTTCAAGGACATGCAGGGTGGCGAAGACATGAAAAAGACAGAAACAGAAGAAGTTAAAGAGGACAGTGGCAAAGAAGAGGAGAAAAGTCAACTCAGCAGACCATCAGGATCCTCAATACAAGAAGCATATCCTGCGCAGCAGGACAAAGGTACTTTTCCCTCTCCTTCTGTGCAAGGCCCATCTGTTTCTTTCTCTTCTACAAAAGATAAATCTACCCTATTAAAACCAAAGAAAGTAGAAGTCACAAGATGATATGAACTTAGATCCCGAAACACTGTAGTAGACCAAAAAGATGAAGGGCTCTCAACAGGAGGTTTGGCCCTTAACCCAGCTCAAAAACCCAAACTGAGAAGAAAAAATATGCTATCTAAGGCTCAAGTTCAAGCAGCTATAGATGTGAAACAAGGAAAACAGACCACACTCAAAAGGGCGCTTATATTATTGGACCCTGGAGGGGGCTCTTGATGCTAATTTTATCTTTCAACTCAAGAGGGATAGGGGGCACCTAAAAAAAATCCCTAAAAATCTTGTTTCACAACCATAAAGCCTCAGTCATTATGTTACAGGAAACAATGCTTGCAGGGAAACGAGCTAAAGAAATAATCAGAGGTCTGCTCAAAAACTGGGAAATGGAGAGTCTAGACGCAGTAGGACACTCGAGAGGTTTGATAACAGCCTGGAGTCCAACTCTAAAAAAAAATGAATCAATAAATATGGACTAAGTGATGGAAACAAAGCTTCAGGACCAGGAGACAGGAAATATTTTCACCTTCCTAAATATTTATGGCCCCTTCTATGGTAGGAAGAGATTATGGGAAAAGCTCAGCTTGGAAGGAGTTTTGAATAAACCTAACATTATAGTAGGAGGAGACTTGAACTTAACCATTTCATCTAATGAATACTAGGGGGGAAATGCCAGACAAGATTCTCTGGCCTCTTATTTTCTCAATTTATTTGAAAAAGAGCATTTGGTAGATGTGGCCCCTATAAGATGGAGCCTACATGGCGCAATAAAAGAGGAGGCCCACATGAAATCTCCAAAAGGATTGATCATTTATTGATTAATGAAGACCTGCTAAATCAAAATCTAATCATAAAATCCTCAATGGAAACAGGAGGAAGTTCAGATCACAGACCAATCTCATTATTGATTATCTCTCCTGAGAAGAAGCCACCAGCCCCTTTCAAATTCAATCCTCAGTGTCTGGAAGATGAACAATACAGAGAACAAATTTTAGAAGCATGGAAGCCTATAAGTCTCTCCCCAAACTACAGTGCAATGCAACAGTTTACAGATAATCTACCTAAGGCAAAGAAAATCTCAAAAGAGTGGGACATAAAACACAAGGCCTCTCTCCAGAAGGATTTGAAATAAATAGAGGAAAAAATAAGGGATATGTATCTAAAGAATGAGGAAGGGGTTTTCAGTAGGGAGGAAATCGAAAAGTTGAAAACACTCGAGCAAAAAAAGGATAGACTGTTGGAAAGCAAAGAAACGCTTCTAAGGCTTAAAAGTAGAGCCCTATGGCTCGAAGCAGGGGACAAAAACTCAAATTTATTTCACAACTTTGCATCACACAGAAGGAACATAAATAAAATCTATGAGATAAGAAATCAAGAATGAAATCTAGTGCAGTCTTTTGAGGAAAAAGATGCAGCAGGGTGAGCTTTTTCCAAAACATTTTTAAAGAGCCGGAGGGATGCCCAATTCAAGATATACTTGAAGTTTTGGGTTTATTCCCGAGAATGATTACTGATGAAATGAATGAATAATTGACTAAATAAATCTCAGAAGAGGAAATAAGGCATACCCTACAGACTTTCCAAAAAGGCAAAAGCTCAGAACTAGATGGATTTACAGTGGAATTCTATATAGGGTTTTATGATGCACTAAAAAAGGACATATTGGAAGTGGTGAGAGAATATCAAGGATCAGGGAAATTCCTGGGGAGCTTTAATTCCACTTTCCTAACATTGATACCAAAAAAGAAAAACCCTACCTCTTTTGATGAATTCAGACCTATATCCTGCTGCAATATGATTTATAAAATTATGGAAAAGGTTTTAGCTTTAAGACTCAAACCAGTACTTAGTAAAATCATAACTAAGGAGCAATTTGGGTTCTTAAACAACAGGCAAATTCATGATGTTGTATCCCTGGCTCAGGAGACAAATCATACCATCAAAAAGGAAAAAAGAAGAGCCTTTGCCTTGAAGTTAGATTTATCAAAAGCATATGACAGGGTGGGATGGAATTTTGTAAGACTTTTGCTGATAAAAATTGGTTTAGCACTGGATGTTGTCGAATGGGTAATGGGATGTTTACAATCTACTTCATTTGTAGTAATGATCAATGGAGCACCATCTAATTTTTTCAGACCAACCAGAAGCGCCTTAAGGCAAGGATGCCCTTTATCCCCCTTCATCTTTTTGCTGGTAGCAAAGGCTCTAAGCAGGATCATCCTTAAGGAAAAAATAGAAGGAACAATAAAAGTCATTAAGGTCTCAGGGACAAAGGAAGTCACTCGTACACTCTTCGTGGATGATGTGCTACTATTTGGAGAAGGTTTCATTAGCAATCTAGAGGTTATGAAAGCATTGATAGACAAATACACAAAAGCTACAGGGATGGTAATAAATATTAGCAAATCCAATATCATCCACAATGAGATCCCTGCATAAACAATCCAGAGGTTAAGAGAGCTAATACAATATCAAATCACTCCAGTAGAAGAAGGGTTCAAATATCTAGGTTTCACTTTGAAACCAAACTGCTACTCTTTTCAAGATTGGGTTTGGCTTGTTAAAAAAATTGAAAACATGATTAACTTATGGGAAAATCAATTTTTATCCAAAGGAGGAAGACTAATCCTTTTGAAAGCAGTACTTCATAGTATCCCGGTATACTGGGCTTCAATTACACATATCCCAAAGGGCATTTTAACAAAAATTAGAAAAATGTGCTTCTCCTTTCTATGGACAACCAGCAAGAAATCAGAAGGCATCCCGCTAGCAAAGTGGAAATTTATAGCAAAGCCAAAAGAGCTAGGGGGATGGGGCATAAAAAATTTAGAACTTTTCAACAAAGCCTTAGCTGCTAAGACAATGTGGAGGTGCATACAAAACCCAGAATCCATTTGGGGTAGGGTAATCATATCCAAATATTACCCTGGAAACAATATAACTGAATGGATGAGAAGCCTTGAAAAAACTCACAAAAATGGTTCAATAGGGTGGAAGGCAATGACATTGGCTGTTGGCTGCTATGGGTAGACCTGGGTTTACTATAATCAACCAACAACACCCCTAGATCACTGGCCCTTTTGGCGACAGACCACAACGCGGCCTGAAGTCTCACCCGAAGTGACTCTAATGGGTTGGCCAAGGACTCAAGCGTCTTGGACCAGGTTCTGTGGCAATCCCACTGGTGGCTTGCAGCTCTCCTAGCTGCAGTCTCTCCTCTATGCGTCGCACGATCTCATGTTCGCGTCGCGCGATTTCCTCGCCTCGCAGCTCTTCTAGCCGCAAGATATTCCTTTATACCGTCACGCGATCCTTTCCTGCGGCATGCACTTTCTCAGGCCCGCGATATCTCCAACCTTATCGCATCACCGCGCATGGTGTGACACGCAGTTCCTGCCCAACGCTAAGTCCTTCACCTACGGTATCGCACACCGCAGCTCCTCTGCCTGTGTGGTATCACCTCTCTGTGATATCCTACCTTCGCAGTTTAGCGCACTTAGCGTTGCTCGTGTTGACGTGCAATACTTAACACACAAGGCTATTCGATACTGCAATAGAGACCGTTTTATGCAAAGCATAAATGAACCACAAACAGCGTGCCAAAGACGTTAACCTATATTTACCCTTCTATATTGCTGTGAACTGATTAACACATTCATTCATTAAACTGTAAACAGAGTCCATAAACTGACTGAGAAATGCATAAGTAAACATAACACATAAACCAATCGCATAACACTGATTTTAATGTGGTTCACCTCCAGGATGGAAGTTACGTCCACAGAACTGTGTTTTTATTATAGCTCAAGGGAAGGTAAAACATAGTTCTGCTGCACCGCATATGCAACTTAAGATATTCTCTCTTAGATCTCTTTTCTCTTCTATATTGCTCTCCTACAATATACTCTTCCCTCTCTGTCGATCCTTGCGGATCTTTACATACATATTCTATAAGCCAGCTACTAGTTACCGTAAGATTGCTACCGCTAATAACAGAACCAGAGCTAGGCTTTTACAACAGTCTAATAGTCTGCAAAACACTACTATCGACTGAATGAACCAACTACTTAACTAACAAAATGACTAGCTAGCTCTTTAACCTGCCAACCCTTTTACAATACAAAATATATTCTTTTATAGGCAGCCCGAAGGTCTTGCCATTACAACACTGTGGGCCTGTCCCAACAGTAACCCAAAACCTAACTAGTGACAGTCGGCCATATCTGTACTTGAGGTAGCCGCTTTTCGTCACACCACAGCTCTCTGCAGTCTTCCATGCTTCCCGGCACTGATCATGGGTACTATGCACCGCTTCGCTTTTCTGTCCTTCACCTTCAATGCTTCAGCCTCATTGCTCCTTCTCCTTTATGAGGGTCGCTGAGCCCTCCTGTCTTCCGTCGCTGCCTTCAATGCAGTGGTTGAGCTCTCTCTTCTCGGTCGCTCAGGTACCGTTGCCTTCTTGACTTTTCTATCTTAAAAGTCATGGTTTCCAGCTCTGCTCTCCAGCTGGAAACGTGCTACGGCATCGTAGCTCTGTCTTAACTTCTTTCCGCCAAAACTTATATTTCCGCCAAAACTAGTAGCTTCTTCTGTAGCTGCGGGACCCTGCTCCAACATTGGCCTATCCTCTGATTGGAAAGTGGATAGCATGGAAAATTGGAAATGGAAGCCAAGTCTGAATGGGTGAAGATCCATGGTCTGGTGTTGGATAAAATTACAGGCTATCTCCTCAATTAATCCAACACTTCATATCACGGCAAATCTTAACAATAGCAGATACATGCTGCAACCTGGACACAAGAGGATGAAGGCAGTGGAAATTGTCACATGACATTGGACTGTCAAATGAACTTGCAAAAGAATGGAATAAATACATCAATTTGCTAGTAACCAATTTCATTCATCTGGGGATAGAATCGGATAAAGTGGTATTGACGAGAAACCCAAAGACTGGACAATACACAGCAAAGCTTGGCTATTCGACATCCTCTGAAGAGCAAAAAGACGAAGAGAAGAAGTGGTGGTGGAAAAAACTTTGGCACATACAGAGTCCCATAAAAAATTTGATCACAGCATGGCTAGCCCTGTCGAACAAATTATTGAGTTGGGAAATGCTATAAAAAAGAGGAATCGAAGGACCAATCTTATGTTCTTTATGCATATCAAATGTCGAAACCACCTCTCATTTGTTTGAACTCTGTCCATATGCAGGCAGTGTGTGGAAAGGAGTAGTGGACAAGCTAAATGCAGATTGAGCTCACGAAAGAACTTTTACAACTTTAGAGGAAAGAACCAAATACCGATGGCTCGACCAAAGGGTATGTGCTTATGAAGCATTTCCTATTCTCTATATTTTCAATATATGGGAGGAAAGGAATAAAACTATTTTCAACAATTCATGGACACCTCCTGATATAACTATATCACTGTTAATAAGAAAGGTACAGGAACACAAAAAGGACGTAGCCACTATCAAAACAGGGATAATCAAAGACCCTAAGATAAATAGAGAAATCCCTTGGGCTTTCTTCGACGGGGCCAGTCAAGGAGAACCTCCATTAGGAGGAGTTGGAGCATTCATCAATGTCATAGCAAATAGAAAGATAATGATAAAATATGCAATGGGTTGGGCAACCAACAGCAAGGCAGAACTGTCAGCATTATGGGCAACTATGAAAGTGGCATATAGCAACCGGATACAAGACATACAAATTTTTGGGGATTCTAAACTCGTGATAGATTGGGCAAATGGAAGGAATAATATGCGGGTCCCTTATCTACAACACTTGCTTACAGAAATTCAGAATTTGAAAACATTGTTCAAAAGGATCTCCTTTGCACACCTATACAGAGAAGTGAATGAAGAATCAGACTCTCTCTCAAAACAGGCTCTGGCTTATCAACCGAGGATAATGGAGATTGAAGAAACAGCAGTAGGAACTTCAAAGATCAGTTTTGAAATGATATAGGAGGGAAAGAATATGTTATACGAAGGCCCTTTTTTACTGAAATTTTGTTTTTGTGAAAACATTAACAAATATTGTTTTGACTAAGTGCAAGAAACTAAAATGTAAGAACTATAGATTATGGATAAGACAGATAAGTCTTATGACCGCATGAGCGGTAAACCGGGATGTAAGCTCAATAGAGCAGTTCATGTTTATTCTATGAATAAAAGGTTTTTTCCTTTGGGGAAAAAAAATACATACATATATATATATATATATATATATGTATGTATGTATGTATGTATGTATGTATGTATGTATGTATTGTTGCCTTATACCTGCACATATGTATAGTGAACTTGACTTTGACCTTCAGTTTAAGCCAAACAAACATAGAGATAAACAAAAGATGGAAATTCATTTCAATAAGTTAGAAAATTTTAAGAAATTAAGGACCAGGAGGACAAGTCCCTACACAATCTAGGGTTTAGCTTAATATGTATTGTTGATTGGTTTTTTGCACTTATTCTAGGGATTTGGGATGCCAAGGAGATAGGGACTCAAGCACTTAGTTATGTATGGGGAGAGGAAAACATAGGGTATTTAAAAGTCATACAATAATCTTTTGTTACTAGTGGGCCACTAGGGTTAGAGGGGTCCCTACATCTGTGTCAAAGTAATGGTTGACAAAACTCCAAAGCATATTCTTGATAACTATAACCAAAACTCAAGACATGAGGTACTTACCTCTGATCGCATATTTGGTTGGGTGTTGAATGTTAGGGCTTGTATGTGCTCCACTCTCCTCTTCACTCTTTGTTTACTCCTTGTGGAAAAAACATGAGTGATACCTTGGGCAAGGAGATTTCCTTTTATAGGCAACCATATGGGTTGCTTTCACATCAAGGTCTATTGAAGATTTTTCAACCTTCCCAAAATGACGCAATGAGGTGAGATTAAGGCTTTAATTTACAATGTGGATTTTGACTTTCTCGTTGAAATGCTATGACATTAAAGTCATTTTCTTTTCATCAAACATTGTATCAATGTGGTCGGTGGGTAAGTCAACTTCTTGCTGAAACAATCAGTAATTTTCAAAGTTTCTCACCATGAATAATCTGCTGAAAGGATCAGTGGAGAAGATTAGTTTATGTTGCAATGGTCGGCATGCTTCCAGGATTCTCATCGCAACTATAGGAAACATTTTCATTTCTTTGTTCCAGGTTGTCTATGGATATGGTCGACAGGATTCCCATTTCTTAATCACAACAATCGACGAGTTTTTCATATTTTTGCCACCCAACACCTTTTATTGAAGTGATCAGCGGCTTCTCCAAGTTGTCATTGTGCATTTCAAAAAGAAAGTGTGTTTCTCACCGCAATGTGTCATCATGAAAATCACTTTTTTGCTAAAACACGGTCAACAACAAACTCGCTTTTTATCTGATACACTTATACTTAGCCAAAAGTCATAAGACTTAAGGGATTTTAACTTCTTCCTCTGAAGAATGCACCAATCCTCATAAGAATACTTAATAAGTTTTGAGAAAAATCAAGGGTAGTCTAAGGTAAAGAAAAAATCATGGAGGGAACCCCATCATCTCTTAGGAGATAATGGGAAGGGTAGTTACATGTGCAACACCTCCCAACCTTTACCCCATCCACTACCAAAAGCTTTCAACATCCACTAGGCTTCCTATGTTTTCTCTTAACCTTCTATGTTGTCATTTGTGGACTATGAACTAATTTCCTCCACCCTCTGAACATATTTTTTCCAATTTTGATTCCCCTACCCTCCATAATTCCTAAGGTTTCTCTAGGGGTTTCCTTGAACAAATATTTATGCTTAACTAGTTGTTTTTTCCCTACTTTAGATTCGAACTTTTATCCATTCCCATTTCCTTTTGGCTCATGACTAGTCTCTCATTAGATCCCTTGAGCATGGTATATCATACACCTAAACAAGATGCTCATATAGTAAATATATGTATATATTTCAAACTTGGAATTTCACTCTTTGTGGCCTCTAAAATGCCCTCTATAGTACCTATCTATATAATAATATTCCTTGGGACATGTTGAGATCAAGAGGTTGGATGGGGACAATAATTTCATTCTATGTGGGGAATATGAGGAATATACTTCTCACATGATTCTCCACTATCATTTGACTAAGGAAATATAGGAAATCTCAAGGGGACTTTCCAAATGTCAGATCACATGGGAAATAAATAAAGTCATTTAAGCACTATAGTCTTGGACCAATGGTGTAAAAAAGGAGGACATATTACTAGCATTGGAAATTATGTGAACAATCTAGCTTGCATGTAACGAATGTATCTTTCAAGAAAAAAAACCTGCATTTACTCATTATTCTACAAATTAAAGGCCGTGAGATTAACTAAGAGAGATGTGAAGATCCCAAAAATCCCCAAGTCCTGAATCCTGCTAAGTTTGACCAATCCATTCCTTGTGTATATTTTGATGGGGCTTCACAAGGTAACCTTAGGATAATTGGGGCAAGGGATTGTCTTAAAATATCGAATGGAAATATTTTATCTTTTATTTCTGGAATGGGACACTCCATAATTTATTTCTGGAATGGGACACTCCATAAATAACAAGGCTAAACTAGTAGCAGTGGGAGCTCTATTGAATATCTTCTAGGACACTGGAATCTGAAAAATGGCTATATTTGGTGATTCTTAGGTGTGTATTTAGTGAATCACGTGCAGTCGTGAGAATGTGGATATCTCTCACTATGCAAGGGTGAGGTCAGCAAAGGAAATCATATCTTGGATACAATATACCATTCTTTCTCTTATCTTTATGGAATTCAACATGAAAACATACTATTTGGAAAAAAGGGTAGTCCTTGAAGTGGAAGGAAAGTTAACTATGGAGCATAATTTGGTGAAGATATCCCTTAAAAGTGCTCATATATTCCCACAAACATGACATCATGAACATATGTTGAAACTCATGATGTCTTTCTACCAAACCCCTCTAAGGATTGACTATTTTATCTTAGAAATATCTCCTGATGCATTAGAGGATAACTAGGCATAATATCTACTCCGTCAGGATAACTAGACATAATCCCTACTCCATGAAGCTGAATTAATCCAGAATCACTTTTTCTTGAGTTCTTTTGAACATAATAGAAGTTTTTACCATATATGCAAAACTTCTCTATATAGTGTATATAATTACTCCTTTTACTAATAAAATGAGTATACTTTTTTCATATGAAGATAATAATAATAAAAAAATATTAGCCACTACTTTGTTATCTTTGGTAAACATAATTTATTCAAGATCAATAAAGGTACATGTACTATATTGTCATGAAATCTCTTTATTCCATTCGAGAGGTTGGGTTAGTAATTTTACCCTATTCGATTAAATGGATTTATGTTCTTTTATAGGATCAAAGAAGGTGGATCCCTAATACCATTTCCCATCCAAAATCTTTTCAATGTCTATCCTAGTCTTGAGTTCAAATGCTAAATACCCCTTGCTAAAACAACGAAAGAGACTATGTACCCTAATAATACTCCCCACATCATGTCTATATGAAGTGATAGTTTTTTTTTAATAAACCTTTCATAAAGCCTACTTATTGAATCATTTTCACTTAATGGTAACACTTCATCCATTGTTATGTCTTCTCCTAGAATCAACTACACTCCTTCCTTGCACACTCTCACACACTTCCTTTTCCTCTTAGTTATCCTTATTGCTATGTTCTCCAAACCTTCCAACTTTTCATTAGCTCCATGCAACGCCTGACTTATTTAATCAGGATTAGGTCCACCAGACCATACTCTTCTCCACCACTACATCACCTATCAATTTATCCTCCTCCTTCCTTAATATTTAGGCATGGATTTGGAGATTTGTTGTTTTGTGAATAGAACCCAAAAGTTTGAGGGTCGACTATGTATTATAGTATTTCAAAATGAGAAAGGGACAGTAGATATAATTCAGGAATCAATGGTGGTATCCCATACCTCCTGTGTCATTACTCCTTCCATCCATGTTTAATCAAAATCCCTTGGGTTGAATTCCTTGGCTAATAGGATGCTTCCACTATACTTTGGCCCCTGTATCTTCATTATTCCTTGCTCTAACCTCTTTACTTGAAATCCCAACTAACAAGATTTATCTTTTTCCTATAGCTTGGTAATTTTGTTGGCCTCCTATGAAGACCCTGAAGGTGATAGGATCTCTTTTGGAACCAAGACTTAAAGAAGGAATCAAGGACATAGAATAAATTTCCCTTTCTATGTTAGAACATGGCCATTGCCACAACTTGTAACCCTTCAATTTTCATTACTATAAAAACTCATCCTTAGACTTGAATATCAAATTAAAAGCTTCGTCAGTTTATTCATTCAAGTAGTCCAAGAGTTTATCTTCCTCTATCTTCTTCCCAATTCTTTACTAATCCTTCAGAATTATCATGGTGTGAATGCAATTTGTTTACGAAATTATTTTCTTTGAAAATTTAACAAACATATACATGCAAATAGTATAATAAAAATAACATAGAATTAAGGTTATTAATACAAAAGGCTAAAACGATTTTTAAAGTCTAATTCATGTTTCCTTTCTCCAAAAATTAACACAAAGATAGACACATTTATCATTGTTTCCCACTATTAAAATTTATTTTGTAAATAAAAATTAATCAAACTAATAATATTCTCCACCATTAAATATTATTATGTGTAAATTAAAAACTAGTCAAAATGAGAATCTTCTTTAACCATCAAATATTATCACATAAATAAAAAACTTAATCATGACACTATGTGGGGAAAAAATCTAACAAACATGTACAACCGTTCAAGTATTTTCCAATTTCTAATACAAAACTATTATTTATTCTATTTGAAGGAACAATTCAATGTTTAATCCTTTGAGGTAGACATTTAGAAGGATATATGTTTATGACATTATAGCATAATGTTTAATTTTGTAACCAACATCCCTTTTTTTAATTAGAGTTGGGGCCTTATTTCCCCACCCACTACTAGCATATATTAGGCATATATACTTGGATGGGGTCGGAGTTAATTTCAATGCACTCTTAAACATGCTATTATGAGAGTTTATTTTTATAAACATTCATTACTAAACCACAACTTTATTAATAATATATTTGTTTGTTATAGGTAATATTGATAATAAAATAAACATAAGAATCCGTATAAGTTTTCTATCTCAACGATATTCAAATTTTTAATTTTAATTCTTATTTTATATATCTCATAATTTTATTTTCCTTTCTCATATTTGCATTTGATTATTCGAAGTATAACCTTACCAATCTGACTTTAATGTTGGATGGAAGAACAACCTACCAAGTGGGAAAACTACTATTGTATTTGCACAAGGTATCGAGGTTCAAACCTAGGCTTGTCTTGGTACATTATTGAGAAACCATCGTTAACTCCCATCCTCGACCCCTTGATCACCTCTCATATCCATGACATACATTTTCCTACTGCTTGATAATTTGAAGCCCTCGCATGAATACCCTCAAGGTGATAGGATTTATTTTGGAGCTAAGACTTGAGGAAGGAATCAAGGACATAGAAATTTTCATTGTCTATGCTAGAATCATGGTCATTTCCACAACTTGTAACCCTTAAGAATTTCCATTATCCTAAAATATTTTCCTTAAACTTGAATATCAAATTCAAAACCTCGTCCTCTACAACTAGTCCAAGAGTTCCTCTTCCTCCATCCTCTCCCTAGTGCTTTACTAATCCTTAAAAATTATCACAGTGTGAATGCAATTCATTTAGAAAATATCTTCATCGAGAATTTAACTAGTGTGTACATGCAAAACAATATAATAAAAATAACATACAATTAAGGTTTCTTTTTTTTACCACGATAAATATGTAATTCATCAGAATCACATGGGCAAGGCCCAGGTTCAAATCCGGTTGGATGCCATTATAACTAAAGAGTATATCCAACAACGTCCAAGGTAGATATACCAATAACTTAACTTAGCAAGGGCTGAGATGTTTAAAGACCATGGACATAGTCCAAATCCCAAACTCCAATGAAATGCCTACCCTCTTGCCTTATCATAACAAGCCAATATTGTCTCATTGGGGAATTTGAACCCTAGTGGGGAGAATGAAAATCACTTTATCTGACCATTAATCTTCCAATTCCTTAATTAACATAGAATTAATGTTATTGATACAAAGGGCCAGCTTTCTAGGTACAATTCATGTTGTCTTTCCTCAAAGATTAGTCAAACACAAAGATATACTCCTTCACTGTTATTTACAGCTATTAAACATTATCTTGTGAATGGAAAATTAATCAAACTAATAATCTTCTCCAACCACTAGAACTGAAAATTACTCAAACTAGTCAAAATGATCATCTTCTCTAACCATTAAATATTATCACGTGAACAAAAACTTAATCATAATGACATTATTTAGGAAAAATATCTATTATGAATTTTTTTAACAAACATGTACACCGCTTCAATTATTTTCCAAATTCTATACAAAACTATGTGTTCTAGTGCAGGGAACAATCCAACATTTAAGACCTTAAGGTTAACATTTAAAATTATACATGTTTATCATGTTCTAGCACTTAATTAAAATAAAATAAAAAATTCTTAAACCATAATATCCCTCCCTTATTTTATAGATAGAGTTGGAACTTATTTCCCCACCCGTTACTAGGATATATTCTTATTTATCTTAATTGAGTCAAAGTTAATGTAAATGCACTCATAAACATTATTATATGAAGAGTCTTTATTTCTATACATATTTATTACTAAACCGCACCAATTTGCTTGTTATAATTAATATTGACAATACCAGAAAAAAAACATAACAAATGAGTCAAAATTAATGTAAATGCACTCTTAAACATTTTATATGAAGAGTCCTTATTTCTATACATACTCATTACTAAACCACACCACTATTAATAATATATTTGATTGTTATAATTAATATTGACGATACCAAAAAAACATATAAGTTTTATATCTTAACAAAATTCAAATTTAAAATTTTAATTCCTATTTTATATATCCAATCAATTTATTTTCCTTTCACATATTTATATTTATTTATTCAAAAGATAACCTAACGAACATTAAGGTATTTTCATTTCCCATATCTATATTTATTTATTCAAAAGATAACCTAACCAACATAGCCTTAATGTTGAATAAAAGAACAATGTCCCTAGTGAGGAAACTATCATCAAGTTTTCTCAAGCTATAACTTGGGTTTGTCTTAGGATAAAAAAGAGAACCCACCACTGGCCCCACCCTCAACCCCTTATCACATCTCTTATCTATGACATACATTTCCCTATAACTTATAATTTAATGGACTCCCACACATACCCTCAAGGTGATAATATGTCTTTTAAATCCATGACTCAAGGTCATGGAATACTTTTCCTTTTCTATAGTATAATAATGGTAATTACTACAACCTGTAACCCTTTAGAATTTCCATTATTATAAAAGCTCATTCTTATACTTGAAAATAAAATTCAAAACTTTGTCCTCTACTTCCTTCAACTAGTCCAAGAGTTCCTCTTCCTCCATCCTATACCTAATGCTTTACTACTCCCTAAGAATTATTTTGGTATGAATGTAATTTAAAAAGTATATTCATTAAGAATTTAACTAACATGTACATAATAATAAAAATAACTTAGAATTAAGGTTATTAATTGTAAATTCTAAATAGATTATTTGATCCAATCCATAGATTAGTTAAAAATAAAATATAAACACCTTCATTGTCATTTCCAACTATTAAAGATTATCTTGTGCTAGTCACAATGATAATCTTCTCTAACCATAATGACACTCTCTTAGCAATGAATAATTAAATGTTTAAGCTTTAATGTCAACATTTTTAATGATATATATATTTACGACTTTATAGGAATTTTTGTTTTAATCAGAACCGAGAAAAGTGTCTCTTTTAAAATAATGTTTGCGTCCGAAATTTCCAACCTTTAAGAAAAATTTTACAAACCCAAAGACAATCCAGGAAACCAAAATTTAGAGTGAGATCTATATATGTATCAAATACCTTTCTAATTTTACTATTTCTTTTGTCTACTGAACTAATATAGATTCTAATAAAAGAGTTTCCCCGAAATTTGGTTTTATAATACATAATTTAGAGAAAAACATGAAAATTGTTAGAATTTGGTTTTCCATGCTTCTCCACAGGAGATGTTGACTTTTTCACACTATCCTCCATTTCGTGCAGGTGGGTACAACATTGTTCCATCGTTTCCTCCTCTTTGTCTTTGAGTTAATCCTCTTGACTTGAGCCTACTGAGATCTGAATTATTGAATTAACCCTGCGTATTTGGAGGGGGCAAATATTTTCTCAAGTATTTAATATCATGTTGCATGTTTTGTAAATAATCCTCTGGTTCCTTAATTTTCTCTCTCAGGATTCGGATCTCAGAGGCTAATAGCAAATTTTTATTGGTTTCCTTCTATAATTGATTGGTGAAGTGATTCTACTGCTGGCGAAGAGAGTGGAGCTCCCCTTCGGTAATTTTTTCCAAATCCTTCTTTCAGTTTTCCGAATGGGTGGAGAAGTATCCTACCGAGTTTTAAACTTTGTCAATTTTACACTTGCATCTTAACCAAGAAAAGCATTGATTATTTTTTGGACACCCATGCATTTCCCTACCTCTATGATCATTAGCAAATTTTCCCACCTCTTATCAATTAACTGTATCAATTTAGCTTACCACGTTCTGAATTTTTCCTATGTTCCTTTAATTACATCCCCTTTTCTTAGATTACGTTCAATCCCATGCATAATATTTCATCAATCTACCATCTTCATGGTTCGCATGATGCGGCTTGTGGAAGTACTGCCTCTCCGGTCATGTATTTGTACTCATGAAAGTATTCATGCACATGGGAGTGATGTATGCCATGCATCGATTTTGGGGGATGCAACAAACTCAAATCCTGGAATTTGCACTGCCTTGATATTTCATTATGTGATAGTAAATGTTTGAATCGACCTTAGGAGATGGGGCTGAGGTAATATTCCCCTTCCACCTTTGGTGCCTCGATAGGTCATAAGAAATCCAAATTTGCTTGTCAATCGACCTTGTGATTTAATTGTCTTCTGTCATGGAAGAGTCTAACCTCCTTGAACTGCCTGATGGTTTGGTTGATTCTTTCAACAAGTTTTCCTTTACTAGCATTGTTGGGGAAGGACTTCCACACGAGGCCTTGAATAATAATTTGTGAGTCCCCAATTGCTTATAACTCAGTGGTCGCTTTTGTTTTAGCTAGGTCCATACCCTTCCAAAGGGAAATGGCCTCTGCTTGGTTGTTCATGGATATTCCCAAGAGCTTCGGGGTTGAGAAACACCCCCCCTACACCTACCATCCTTGGATTTCCTTTCGAGGTCTCGTTGAAGAGGATGAATTGTTGTCTTTCCTATATCCAATTATGAAGATATTTTGCTGAAATTCACAAACCGTAGTTCTGAGGGGAAATTCTTCTTGGTTTGTTGGAAAATCAAGTAATACTGAGAGGGGGGGTGAATCAGTATTAGGTATTTGTTTTATTTTTTATCACCTTATTTTTAAAAAGATAACAACAATATAAATAGAACATATAATTTTATCGTGGAAACCCATTGGGATAACCACAAACACTTTCTATTACTACAAAATTATGTTTACAAGTATTTTGCAAGCATCAACTTGTTGGATGCAACAACACCCAATTTTTTCACCTACGACTAAAGGATGCAACAACACCCTGAAATTTCAGCTACAACCGAAGGATGCACCAACACACTATTTACCAGCTATGACTAGAAGGAGTCTTTGACTTCCTACAGGTTTCAGTTGCCTGCCCTTGTTCCTCCCAACCGCCCTTAAGCGATTATGTGTTCTCTGTTTTCTGTACACTTTTACTTTGCAATCTTGTGTGTATAGAGGAACTTTATTTGAAAAGCTAAAGCTTTGTTTATATACCTTAAATCAACCATCTTCTCCTAATAGTCACAATTCTTCATCGTGAACTTTTAAAAATAAAACTAATTTATCATTACCTTGTCTATTTAAACTTGTGAGTTTTAATAGTATGAATATGAAATATCTCGACTTCCCAATCCTGAATTAGACAGATCAACTTCCAACCTATTTATCCCTTTATTTACAATATCTTATCAATTTTGAATCCAATTCATAGATTCTGATGTTGAGAATCAACCACAAAAAAAATATACCGTGTATTATGGTGTTTCTGACTCCATAATTTTGACTTTGACTTTTTCAATTCCAAGTTGAACTGAACTCCATCAATATTCTGACATTTATCGATTCTAATGTCAAACTAGACTCTAACAATTCTGACTTACTATTTCAATGTCGAATGCTAACTTCGACTCAACAACTGAAAATAGTCGACAATAGGTCAACTTCTACTGTCACTGTTCAACAATAGATCAACTGAGTCGACTAGGTCGACTAAGTCGACTTCAAATTCAACTTACAAAGACTCGACCATGATACAACAGGTCGACTTTCGACTTAATTTACACTTTCGACAAGAGTTCGACTTCAACTTAATATTTTCCTTTGTTATTAATGGAAATCTTTGACATCAATGACAATCATACCCAACATTCTCCCCCTTTGTCATTGATGACAAAAACTCTCCAATTTTCTCCCCATTTGAAATTAATTACAAAAGATCTCAACGTCCCCCCTGCCATCGTTTCTTCCCCTATCGATTATATCATATTTTTGTGGCAGGGTACCTTTTCCAGTTTTATCCTAAGGAAGAGGGATAACCCCCAACTTTTGTCTGATATAAGCAAAGTATCCTTGAGTTAACGATTTAGTAAAGATGTTTGTTATTTGTTCCTTCGTAAAAACATAGTCCAGTTTGACAACATTTTGCAACGCTTGTTCTCTTACAAAATGATATTTTATTGGAATGTGTTTGGTCTTGGAGTGCATAACTAAATTTTTGTATATGTTAATGGCACTCGTGTTGTCACAGTGTATCACAATTGGACCCTCATATTTGACAAGTAGATATTCGAATGTGTGTTTCATCAAGATGACTTGAGTACAACATGATGCAATATCAATATACTCGCCTTCTGTTGTCGAGAGTGAAATGGAGGACTGCTTTTTGCTTAGCCATGATACTAAGCAATTTCCCAAATAAAATGTCACTCCACTACTTCTCTTTCTATCATCAACACTTCCTGCCTAATTTGCATTAGTAAATTCCTTCAAAGTGAAGTTATTTCCTTTTGGATACCATAAACCATACTCCATAGTTCCGTTTAGATATCTAAAAAATCTTTTTACTGTTGCCATGTGTGTTTCTTCGGGGGATTATTTGAATCTGGAGATTAAGCCTACATATTGCATCACATCTGGTCTTGTAGTTGTTACATATAGCAGACTACCAATCATTGACCTATACATGGTATGATCTACTTCCAAATACTCATCATTTTTGCTTAATTTACAGCATGTGACCATAGGAGTACTAACTGGTTTTGAGTCTTCCATTTTAAATGTTTTCAACATGTCTTCAATATATTTGGTTTGAGAGATGAAGATACCTTTTTCTGATTGAGAGACTTGTAAACCAAGGAAGAATGTCAATTCTCCCAACAATGACATTTCAAACTCCTTCTTCATTTCTGAAGCAAATTTTACACTCAAAACCTGTAGATCACTTCCAAATATGATATCATCTGCGTAAACAACAACAATGATCATATTTATTTTTTCAAACTTTATGTAGAGATTAGCGGTACCTCTTTTATAACCTTGTTGCTTCAAGTACTTGTCCAGTATTCAGAACCATGCTCATGGATCTTGTTTGAGGCCATAGAGTGCCTTCTTAAGTTTGTAAACATAATCTATGTTTTCTGATAGTAGAAAACCTTCTAGTTGTTCAACATAGAATTTTTCTTCAAGTTCTCCATTAAGGAACGTAGATTTTACATCAATTTGGTGTACTTTGAAGTTTTTATGGCATGCAAATGCTAAGAACATTCTATTAGCTTCAATTCTTGCCACATGTTTAAAAGTTTCTTTAAAGTTAATACCTTCTAGTTGAGCATATCCCTTGCATACTAGTCTGGATTTGTTTCTCTATTTGGTCCAACTCATCATTCATAACATTGATCCAATCATTATTTTTGTTAGCCTCTGCAAAAGTTTTTGGCTCAATCAACGATATTAATGCTTGTTCTTGAAACATTAGTCTTGTTCTTTTATTAACTCCTACATCTTTGGCACCTATAATTAGAGTTTCAAGATGATTCTTTTGAATTATTTTAGATGGAGTTTTTGTGTCATATCTAGGAGAGTCTTCATATTCACTTTCTTCCTTTTTTTCTAAGGATTCCTTCTTTTCATCTTCCTCTTATTCTTTTGTAGATTCCTTCTTTTGAGAATCTTTATCTTTCTCTTCCTTTAAAAACTCCTCCTTTTTAGAATATTCATCTTTACCTTCATCATCAGTTTCTTCTTCATCCTCATATTCTTGAACTTTAATTTTTCTTGGTTTCGTGTCATCAACAATTACACTTGCGCTTTATATGATCTTGTGTGATCTTAAATTGCAACATCTGTATTCCTTTTTGGTAGAGGAATAACCAAGAAATATGCCTTCATCTATCCTAAAGTCAAATTTCCCAAGATTATCATCATCTCTCTTTATGTATCACTTACTTCTAAAAGCTCTAAAGTACTTGACTGATTTTGGTCTACCAAACCATTGCTCATGAGGTGTTTTGTCACTATTTACTCTTAGTTTTCCTTTGTTCTGTATATAAACAGTTATGTACATCGCTTCTCTCCAGTAGTTGTCTGGAAGTTTATCTTCATTAATCATGGTTTTGGTTGCTTCTTGAATTGTCTTGTTCTTTGTCTCAACTACTCCATTTTGATGAAGAGTTTTTGGGGTTGAAAACTGTCTTTTGATACCATGATTTTTGCAATACTCATTGAATTCATTTGCAGTAAACTCTCCACCATTTTCTGACGTTAGACATTAATTTTGAGATTTGTTTCATTTTTTTAACTAAAATGAATATTTTTTTTTATTAAAAAAACTTGTTTGGGCCTTCACCCAATTTACATCTATTCTAAGATATGCAATTCCTTGTTTCCAAAACTACTCATTTCCTAGGTTAGTACTTTTGACATCGCCCATCAATTCTCTCTTATGGAATTTGATGCATCAAGCTAGGTCCTTCATTCAAACTTAGCATTCATGTAGGTAGTTGGCATCCCTGACTAGCTTTGAAGTCCACCTTCTTATTCAATTCTTGAAGAATGTGATGAGAGGTAACAGAGACAAAGTCTAACAAGATGAAATGAATCCTTTGCATAGTCAAATTCAAGCTTAGATTGTTGAACTTTGTATCAAAGTTTAAAGCTTTGATTAGAATTTATGAATCTCCAAATATTTGAAGGTTGTTATCTCCAGCTTCCTTCATGAGTTGATAGGATTTTAAAAGAGAAAATATTTCTGCTTGATTACTCGTGCTTTGTCCTAAACCCTAGCTGAAATTAGTTCCTAACCTTCCTCCTTGGCAGTATATCATTCCCCCTGCCCCGGATTTCCCTGAATTTCCTTTTGATTCTCTATCGAATAAGATTGAGACTTTAATTTTTCTTTGCCACCATTCTTAAAATTCTTTTTCCGACAACCCCACAAGCCAATTTACTTTGGTAAAAGGAATCCCAAAACCCATCTGAATTTTATCTGGTTACAGCAGTCCAAGCCAATTATGCTCAATTGTGAATTTAATGGGATCAATTTTAAATTCATTTCCCACAACTTCCAATAGCATAACCTTTGCTTTTGTTGCTACAATTTCGGGTTTTGTGGGCTTGCTATTAAAAATCAATTCATTTCTTGCTAACCAGAGTTTCAACCATAAAAATTTTGGAATGGCTTGTCAAATTTTCCTCCATTCATCAATGTTTGAGAGATTTCCTAGGTACCTTGTTATCCAGCTTGCAAATAGGCTTACAAGTTCGATATTTGAAGGTGTTGGAACTAGCAATCCACTTAATATATGCACCCAAGCCTTCTGAGTAAAAATGCACTCAACAAACACGTGGTTTGAAGTCTCTGTGGCTTGATTACAAAAGGCAACATCTGAACGGTCCTAAAAATCCCCTTCTTGGAAGGTTTTCAGCTGTTAGATATTTCTTTTGTATTAATATCAATGTAAAAATTTTAACTTTTGGAATACTTGGATAATTCCATACGACTTTCGAAAAAGAATCATTTTGCAATGGAATTGGGTTTAACAGTAATGCCTTAAAACCTTGAGATGTTGTATACTTTCCTATTTTCCCCATCCCCACGCGTCCTTGGTTGATGAATGGACTGGATCCAACCCTATCAATTTAAACAACAACAAAAGTTTTGCGCGTTGAGGCATTCTGGGAGTTATGGGAAGTTCCACACTACCCAATTTCCTATTTTGTCCCAAATTGAAATATCAGCTAGCCTTAAGAAACCTTTGTTGGCAAGCCAGAGCTTAATCTCAGTGATGGATATTTCATATTTTAATGGAACCTGGCCTTTTATATTGTCATCCCATGGTAAAAAAATTCTTCCATTCTATGGAATGTGATATAACTGTTGTTTAAATAATTCTAGTCCTCATCTACATAAATTCCAAGCTATAGAACCTTTGGGAGTATTTGTTACCTATAGATTTCTCAGAGTTCCTCTATTAAGATATTTTTCCATAATATTTGGCTAATGGGGTGTTTTCTGTTAGAGAAAATATGACACCGAAGTTTTTCTCCCATAGCAAGATTAGCCAAGTCCGGATCTCTGATTTGTAATCCACCTTCTAGAACATGTCTTTTAACAATATCCCATTTAACCAAATGCATTCTATTCTGATTTCCTTTTCCACATCTCCAAAGGAAATCTTGAATCAGCCTGGAAATCTAATCCATAATTTCTTTTGGAGTAAGAAGAAGAGAGAATTGATAAATTGGAAGAGATTATAGTATTGACTTAATCATTATAAGATTCCCTACCTTCGTGATCCATTGACCACCCCACCAGGAAAATTTTTATTTTACCTTACTAATTATTTCTAGCCAAATAGAAGGTTTGCTTTGGCCCAGGGTTAATGAAAGACCCAGATATTTAATATTGTCCCATGTTTCATATCCAAAAAATTATAGAATGTGTGATATGTTCACAATTGTTGAGTGATCGGTGTTCCAACCATACACTTCGCTCTTTCTATTGTTGATAAGAGCCCCCGAAATAATACAAAAGTTTTGCATAATTTCTTTAAAGGCTCTTTCCATCCTTAGCGAAGCCCCCTCCCAAGGGTAGTGAATCATCCGCAAAGAGAGCATGATTGATAGAGTCTACCCCACTTGTCGACTTGATGCCCGAAATAATCCCATAATATTTTCCTGCATATAACTTTATGCTCAAAGTATCAACCATCATAATATACAGGAATGGCGAAAGCGGGCATCCCTGTCAAAGACCCCTAGTAGCTTTAAAGATGTTTGTTGGTATGCCATTTACTAATGGTTCTATCAAAGGTTTATCCATACAATCTTTTATCAAATTTACAAATGCAGAGCTAAATCCAAACAAACGAAGAACTTTGTAAAGAAAGGATAGCTTTGCCCTATCAAAATCATTTTCCATATCAAGTTTGATTAGTGTGGTCTTCTCATGTCTTCGAAAGTTGGAATGCATGGCTTCCTGAACTTGAATCACATTATCCAGAATGTGTCTCCCTTTGACAAACCCACCTTGAAGAGGGGAGATCAACTTCCCTAATAGAGGCTTGAGTCAATTACCTAAGAGTTTAGAAAATATTTATAAGAGGAATTACAAAGTGAAATTGCTTTGAATCGATCAAAAGTAGTTGGATTGACTTCTTTAGGAATTAATGCAAGGAAGGTGGAGTTGGTACATCCACCAACTTTGGATTTTAACTGAAATGATTTGATCATCCTGAGTAGATATTTTCTTATTACTAACCAACAAACTCTATAAAAATGAAAAGAGAGTCCTCCTGGAACTGGGGTGTTATCCAGTTCCATAGACCATATAACATCAATGATCTCTTCCTCCATAAAAGGCTTCATAAGCTCTCCATTTTCCTCCTCGATGACCAAACAAGGAATATTGGACAAAAAAATTTAGGTTAAATCATTTTCAATTAAACCATCCTCTCTAAACAGACACTGAAAATGTGTTTCAGTCGCCTACTTTATTTGAGAATGCCTTTAAAAGTTTCACCAGGCAATGAGGATATTTCTGAAATATGATTAAGGGGTATTATGGCTCCATACTGTTTGTGAAAAAATGAGGTATTATGATCTCCTAATTTCAACCATATGCTGCGAGACTTCAATCTCCAATATTATTCTTCCTGCCTAAAAGCTCGAAAGGAGTTAAACTGTGTTTTTTGTTCTTTTTCAAGTATAGCAGAGGTGATTTCTTTTTCTTCCATTTCCATTTAAATCTCCTCCAATTTTTCCAGAACCTCTTTTATGTCACTGATTGGATATTTAAGAGAGTGTTTGACCCATTCCTTGCTAATTTAGTATATTTTAATTTTTTATCCCAAACATAATTTGGCGATCATGTGAATGGGATAATCCATGACTTAATAATTGTATTCATAAAACCTTCCCTGTCTGTCCAAAGTGAACTAAACCGAAAGGGAATGGGGTCGAGATCTTCTTCGTCATCAAGCTGTAGCAATATTGACTTATGATCCGAAGAAAGTTTGGGAAGAATGTTGGAGGAGATGATTTTTTTCTCCAATGGAAAATTTCTTTGAACTACGAAGCGATCAAACCTTGCTGAGATGTTAGCTGCTCCTATTCAATTGTTAGTCCAAGTGTATCTGCCTTTATTTGGCTTAAAGTCTAACAAATCCCACAATTGAATGAAATTCTCCACTGATTTATGCATTGGGTCCCTCCCACAGACTCCTCCTTTTTTTTCTTTGGGATCCAATGTAATATTCAGATCGTCAGCCACAATGATATTTGAGGGTGTGTATCTAGCAACAAAATCTACAAGGGAATTCCAACATTCTTTTTTCTCTTGAAAATTTATAGCCACATAAAGATTAAAAATAGCCAGAGAGATCTTACTTGGAATATGTTGGAGCTCAGTAAATATCTAATGTTGTGTTTCAAATGAGTTTACCATTGAAAACATTTCCTCTATCCATAGGGTTGCAATTCCACCAGATGAACCTCGTGCACTCACATCCTTCCCTGTATTCTTTTTCCAATTCTTTTTTCTTAAGGAAAGAAGAGTTTACTCTTCTATTTTTGTCTCTTGGAGCAGTAGAACATCGGGTGAAGCCATTTTTATAAGATCTTTAACAGCTTCAGATTTCGAAGGATTTCACAGCCCCCTGCAATTCCAGGAGACAGTGTGCATTATTTATTAGTGACAAAAGGTAGAGGGCCTCCTTTTATAGGTCTAGCCTGAGTATTCCTGCCAATTGACATATCTATTGTAGCTTGACTTCCTTTCATCTTCAGACGTTCAAATTCTTCTTCCCAAACCTTCTTAAGATATTTACGCCCTTTTTTGGAAGACCTCTCAAGGGGTTCTTCTTCAGATGATCCAGAGTTATCCATAGGTTTCTTCTTTTCCATTTCTGCATATGTGGGGGATGAACCACCCGTAAGAGTACTAAGATCCTGCTTAGCTGAATCTTTATTTTCTTCTCTTATCAAATGTTGATATTGTTGAACTTCACCCTCTTCAATCACTGGGAGCATGTGTTATTCTGGATTGCTCAACACTTCAAAATTGTTTTGTGATGTTATTTCCTTCATAGCTATCCCATTTTCATTCTGATTCTTCCTGGTGGGATTACTACCCGACCCCATTTCTCCTATTTTTCCTTTTGATTTATTTCCCTGCTTTGCAGTATTTGTTTTTTGAATTTGTGTCCATTGTTCTCCCTTCTCTTTGGCAGCTTCTTCCTCCGCTTTCTTCTTACATGATCTAGAAAAATTCCCATAGCCATCACAGTGCCTACACTTAAAAGGAAATTTCTCATAATCAATATCCTGCACATGCGACCAATCTTCTACTGTCAATTTAATCGCTTCTGGAATAACTACCTACAAATCAACTTCGACACGTATTCTGGAACAAGAATATTGTTCTCTTATTTCATCCCTATCTTTATACTTCCCCAATTTGTTCCCTATATCTTATAAAGACTATGGATTCTAGCAATGAAGAGGAATAGGTGCCATCCTAACCCAGACAGAAACAGCTGAAGGAACATCTTGACTCGAATCAAAGTTTGACGTCCACTTGTTCAAATACAACCCTTGAGGGCCCATGAAATATGGACTGTTCGTAAATATTAAATCTCTATCTTCTGAATTTTCAAAGAGAAATATGTAATATCCTTTACCTACCAGATTACTGTGAATGCCTTCTGAGATAAGGGGCTTACAATTCCTATGAACCCACCCATCGATTGCCTTGGGGGATGGAGAAAGACCAATAAGTTGGTCAATAAGACCCCAATCTGCAATATTCATGGCTTTTCGGCAAGGGTGTTTTGTAGGTAAATCAACCGAAGGAATATTGTCTAATTTCTTGACAAATTTCTGTTGATTCGGACCAAGCTTCCTCTTGTTGCTTGCTGCTACCAAGGCTTCTGAAAGCAGTGAGTTCAGGGGGAGGGGAAGAGCACCCTCCTGCGTCCATGGAAGCAACACTCAGATTGTTGCTAAGATCGAAAACCAACAAAAAAAACTTGTTGAGATTCGTGGATGAGACGAGCTTCACCGCATCTTAGTTCAGTATTGAAAATCTTCTTGGAGCGAAAAAGCGAGTAGGTCGTATGGTGTTCTATCGTTCAAACCGTCAATTTGACTTGACTTGTTTTACATTTGAAATTTGTTTCATTTTCAACTAGTGATTTAAAAGCTTTAAACTTCATAAAGGATTCTTATTTTTCTTTGAGAAATGTCATGCAAGTCATCCTTGTATGATCATCAATGAATAACATGAAGTAACACTCACCCTGCATGTTTTTAGTCCTTGTAGGACCACATAGTTCAGTGTGAATTGTTTCTAATTTTTGTGATGTTGTATGCTCTTTAATCTTGAAACTTTCTTTTGTTTGTTTCTCATGAAGGAAATGTCTCCAAACATAGCTAGGAGGTTTATGATCTTTGGTAAGTTTTCGATGGCTCTTTTCTTACTTATTTTTACAATATTGTCAAATTTTAAGTGCCCCATCCTTCTATGCCACAACATACTCTCATCAATTTGTTTGACTCATGTTACATTGTTATTCATTTTCTAGGATGTATACATTGCTTGAAGTTCTCACAATAGTCCCAACAAGTTTTCCTGAATTTTTCTTTATGATTTCACACTTCTTTGAATCAAATATGCAAATGTGCCCTTGATCACAATATTGACTTACACTTAGGATATTAGGTTTTAAGTTTTCTACTAAGAAAACATTTTTTGCTTTAACCTTGTTCCTAAGAGCCATTGTTCCCTTCTCCAAAAGTAACTCTTCCTTTTTTTATCTCGTTTTAGGCTAATGAACTTGCTTGGGTCTCTTGTCATATGCTTTGAACATCCACTATCCACATGCCATAGATTTTGGTTTTCTGTGGTACATAGAGCTGTTGAACATTTTTCTTTCACGTCTTCTATTCTTTTCTAAGCCTTTATTTTCTCCTTGTCTCTGGTTGTGGATCATTTTTTCAATCGAAGTCAATGGTTTACAGTTTCTAGCTATATGTCCATAGTTACCACATTTGTAACATTCTTTGTCATACGTTTGTAATGGTGCAAAATAATTATGATTTCTTCCTGTTGGAGGATTACCAAAATTGTCTTCTTTGCAGGGAGATTCCTGATTATGTTTTTGGTTTATCCTAAAATTAAATGTTTTATCCCCAAAATTGTTGTGAATGTAGCAATTACCCATAAAAATTGCATATTTATGTTTTTCACTGGTCTTCTTGGCATTTTATTTGTCCTTTTTTTCATTTTTACAAGAATCAGATTGTTTACTATCTCCCTTTTTAACTAGGTCTTTGAGTACATCGACGTAACTCCTTTTGTTTCCATCTTGTATTATGGGAGAGGGTTGTTTTGACTTCATTCCTTTTCCATAGCCCAAACCAGTTTTATTACTGGATGATCTTTGGCAACTTAGTATGTCATATAGATTTTTTGAGTTGCTCATAAATTTTGATTGAAAGGATTCTTCATCAATATTCTTTATAAGTGAGACTATTTCGGCCTCATATTTATCTAATTCTTTCTCTATTTTCTTGAGTTGTTGTTATAGACTATTTCCAACCCTTTTAGCTTCCTGAAGCTGATTTTTTAAGTCATCAATAATTCTTTATGTATCATTGTTTTTCTCTTCAACCTATGTCACTTTGGTTTTTAATTATTTGTACATATTTGTGTACTTTCTTAATTCTGCAAGAGCACTTATGAGTTTTGCTTCAAGGTCTACCACTCCTTTTGATTCTTCTTCAGTGTTTCGCTCGTTATTCCCATTAATAGAACTTTTGTTTCTTCATCTTCATTGGACTCATCTAAGCAGCTATCATCCATAGATAAAAGGTCTTCTTTTCGTTTTTCTTCCTATATTCCCATTTGTTATTCTTTATGTCTTTAGGGCACTCATCATATTATTTATGTTGGGGATATGGGAATTTGAAATAAAAATGACCAACTCCCCCATAGTTGAAGCATTTTAAGGGTAATTTCCCTTTGTACATACATGTACATTTCTTAATATTTTTAACAAGAAGTGCTTCTTCATCATCAGAGTCTTATGATTGAATCTTTGATTTTGATTTATTGGCTACTTTAGATGCTTTGAAAGATGCTTCCTTCTTTTTAGAAATATCTTGTCCAATCCTCATCTCATAAGCTATGAGGATCCCATATATTTCATTCATGGTAAATCATTGGAATTAATCTTATCACTTTTTCAACTATTTCATTTTTTTCCAATTCTTCTCCTAGCACTTGAATTGCATTAACAATTTTGTCTATTCTCTCAAAGTATTAAGATATGTTATGTTCTTCCTTAATTTTTAGACTTTCAAATTGAGCTCTAAATGTTTGGAGTTTGGCCCTTTTTACCTTTGTATCTCCTTCATATATAACCTACAACTTGTCCCAAATCTCCTTTGTTGTATTGCAATGCATTACTTTGGTAAAAATTGTTCATTTTAAATTAGCCAAGATTGCATTAACAACTTTTTCATTGTTCCCAAATTGTTTTATTCCTTCAAGATCTGTGGGAGGAGATTGGATATACATACCCTATTTCTATCGATGACCAAACTTCAAGTCCAATAGACATTAAATGAATTCTCATCCCAACACTCCAGGACGCATAATCTTATCCATTGAATAGTGGAACCTTGGAGGTCATTTTTCCTTGTTGATCCATGGTGATAAACGATCTCTCTTCAAGTGATTAAACGTTTAGTGAAGAGACATGCTCTGATACCAATTTCTGGAAAATAAAGTAGTACTGAGAGGGGGGTGAATTAGTATTAGGTATTTGTTTTATTTGTTATCACCTTATTTTAAAAAACAGAACAACAATAGAAACATAACATGAAATTTTATCGTGGAAACCCATTGGGAAAACCACAAACACTTTCGATTACTACAAAATTATATTTACAAGTATTTTGCAAGCATCGACTTAATGGATGCGACAACACCCAATTTTTTCAGCTACGACTAAAGGATGCAATAACACCTTGTATTTTAAGCTACAACCAAAGGATGCACTGACACCCTTTTTACTAGCTACGACTGGAAGGAAACTTTGACTTCCTATAGGTTTCAGTTGCCTGCCCTTACGCCTTCCAACCTCCCTTAAGTGATTATGCGTTCTTTGTTTTCTGTACACTTTTATTTTGCAATTTTGTGTGTACAGAGGCACTTTATTTGAAAATATAAATCTTTGTTTATATACCTTAAATCGTGCCTCTTTGCCTAATAATCGCAACTCTTCATCGTGTCCTTTTACAAATAAAACTAATCTATAATTACCTTATCTATTTAAACTTGCAAGTTTTAACAGTATGATTATGAAATATATCAACTTCACAATCCCAACTTAGACAGATCAACTTCCTCCCTATTTATCCCTTTATTTACAATATGTCGTCAATTCAAAAAATCGACTGAATGATTTTGATGTCAAGAATCAACCACAAAAAATACACTGCGTATTCCGATGATTCTGACTCCATCGTTTCGACTTTGACTTTACCAATTCCAATTTGAACTTAACTCCATCAATATTCTCACATTTATCGATTCTGATGTCAAACTAGACTGTGTAGATTCTGACTTACTAATTCAATGTCGAACTGTGACTTCGACTCAGCTGACAATGGTCGACAAGATTGACTTCAACTGACAATAGTCTACAGTAGGTCGACTAGGTCGACTTCGACTATCACTGGTCGACAATAGATCGACTGGGTCGACTAGGTTGACTAAGTCAACTTCAACTTCGACTTACCGAGACTCGACAATAATACAATAGGTCGACTAGGTAAACAAGGTCAACTTTCGACTTAATGTACACTTCTGACAATAGTTCAACTTTGACCTAATCTTTTCCTTTGTCATTAATGAACATCTTTGACATCAATGACATCATACCCTACATGGTTTCACCAAGGGGAAGGAGGGGGAGGAAATAATGGAAGATGGCCATTCTTTCTCCCCATTATATAGATCAAATGTTGCTTGCTTTGAAATCCCTTTATACTTAACTATTTCAACAAGAATCCCCCATGCTTGATTAACAACTCTACTGGTTGTGATTCTCTCTTCTCTAAATATCGTCAAGTTCCTTGTTAACCATACTTTCTAGAAGATGAACAATGGGAGGGCCTTCTAAACTCTTTTTAGTAAAGGTTTTGTTTCGAAGCTTTTGGGGTACTTCTTCTGCCAAGAGACAAAAGTATCCTTCCAATTTATGGGAATGGTGACTCTCAGGAGGAAGGTTGTTAGAATATTTATCCAAACATCCTTAGAGAAGGCACATTCCAAGAATATATGGGATGTCATTTCTTCTAGTCCTTTGCACATATAGAATTAAGAGGGTCCTTAAAACTCTCTCTTTTTTATGTTTTACAAAGTCAAGATTTTCCCATGAGAAAGAATCTAGCTAAAGGCCTTTATCTTAGGGATAGCTTCACGCAACCAAATTACCTTCCATATAGAATATTTTGTGAGTGCTTGTCTCTGGTTCATTTGCAAGTTATATCCATCCTTCACTATGGTATTCAACAACTTTTGGTGATGGATCAAGTCTTGTCACTGAGAGGGGGGGTGAATCAGTGACAGAAATTTAAACACGTTTTATTTTATTTTAGCAAATGTAAAAACAAATTTGGACATAATGTTTTAACATGGAACCCAATAAGGTAAACCACCAACACATTTATATTATTTGCAAAATTTTGTTTTTATAATGTACACTAGAAGGAAGAGGTCTTCTTCCCTTTTAGATCAGCACCAACTAACCAAAATGTGCCCACGCCCTTATTTAGTCAATTACAAATTGGCAAGGAAACACCTACTCCCTTGCATGCACCAACCTTCCATAGCTCCACCCTTCCACCCTTATTTTATTTTTATCAGTCTTCTATTAACTTCTTGGACTTTGTCCTTCATAATAATAGAGACACTTTATTTACCATTTGATCTTCTGTATATATCCCCTTCAATCATCTCTTCAAGCCATGCTCATGCCCTTTCAACATTGTGACTCTTTAAATCTATGTTCAAACCATCACACCTTTATAAAACATGCTTCATGCTTTTCTCCTTCACAGCTCTTCGAATCTCTTGTTTATAATTCTTTTTTAATTAATTAGTTAGTTAAAAACCTTTATTAATTAAACTAAGCATCCTTTCAGCCACACTTCTTCGAATATCTTCCTCATGCATCCTCTTCCCCACAACACAAGCTTCCACACTTCCCTGGTTTGTGGACTTCATTATCTCTGACTGTTGGGCATGTTTTTTCTCCCAAAACGTGAGTTTGATTTCTCTTCTATTCGTGCCTATGTGTCTTCCTTAAACCTTCATTCAGCATCTCTCTTAATGTGGGCATCTTTCTACACTAGCCTTTCTACACTGGCCTTTCCGTATGCGGATGGCGAAAATCGAAAAACACCACTTTCCAATTTTCCAAGCTTTTTCCTTTCCGCTTTTTCGCTTCCACAATGGTCCTTTCGTCATTGTATTTCCGCACCAACTATTCTACAACGGCCTTCCTGCAATGCCTTTTCCATAATACGGAATGTGGAAATCGAAAACTCAACTATTCCAATGACCTCAACTTTTTTCCTTTCACGCCCACACTTCCACTGCCGCACGAAAATTAGAAACTCAACTATTCCAATGACCTCGACTTTTTTCCTTCGGAATAGCCAGATTTGTTAGCTAGAATATTTCACATTCTGTGAATAGTAAGGTGTTCCACTGGTCTGAATGATTCAGATCCAGAACAAATGAATGACAAAGGTTGAAGACCCTCCCTAGACGCCGTAGATACCTGGAATGTGAAGCTTCAATAGTAACCCTATGTACCTGGAATCAGATTAAACACACAAACACATCAAAGCTGGCAGAATATAATCTACTGATCCATGTTAGTGACTAAGGAATCTAACAACATATACATGTGAAATCAAACAACAAAAGTAATGTGGGACAGAAATCAGCTTTGCATTAAGATAAAAATGGAGAATTTTACAACCAATCAAGCCTTAGTGTTAACATGCATCTCCATGAAACCAAGCACTCTCATCCCCATAAGCTCCGACTTTAGCTCTCTATGCTCTCCAATGGCTTGGGCCAAGTGATCAATCCAAAATTATAACAATACCTTAAGATTTCTCTCCCTCAACCATAGATATGAGCTTGTATTTATAAGGCTCAATGGATAGGGATGGTTGAGAGATTAGTGGATGAGGTGGCCTCTAAGATCCTATAATGACGGATCTCGAGCTCAATTGACCCAAAATGATAGGGATAAGGGAGGACACGCGGCTGATGATCTAGAAGCCTCGAGAAACTTCTCTTTTTCCCTGTTTACCCAGGGTACCACGTTTCTCCTTCAATGACAGAGCGGTTCTGGTAAGAAACACTTATGGACTAAGGGCCATAAGTGGTGGCACCACTTGTGGACAACAAGGGATAGGCGATGCGAACAAGGTATTACTCCTGGACAACAGGGAAAGCACAGTGCTAGGAATTTTCATGAAAGATTGACAATTAGCATGGTTTTCCACTCCAAGTGTTGGGATTAAAGGCAAATAGGTATGTCAAAGGTCTTATCACATGATGATGACAGGATTTTGGTATAACAGGATGCCCCCCAAAACATGAGCCTTAGAGGGATACGATAAATAAGAGCTTTGAGAGAACAAGTCGTTGATACGAGGTGAAAATGGAGCATCTTGTCAAGTAGGCATCTGTAGTACATCATTATGTTGACTCATAGACACAAGTAACCAACTCATGGCTGCAGACCAATACAAGGTAGATGTCACATACCCCAATTTTGTAAATGATTTTAATTGTTTTAATTATATTCCTAAGACATTATGTTAAGTTTAATGCTAAGTAGGAACTGATGACTCAGCAGAGTCAACAGAAATGGAATGTAATTCAGAATATTTTATTATTAATAAATAAATTGTGGAGACAACAGCATGGGAGAGCTGTTAAAAAGAGGTTACTGGTCAAACTGGTGGATGGAACTAGGTGTAGGGCAAAAGACAAGTGGCAGCATCCTCAAACACTTCCTAAGTTGCAGATGGAAACTTCCCTATATTTGGGGTCATGATCCCCCAAGAAAGTGGGATCGGAGCAAGTGGCTCATTAAATGACAATTAACCCAAAAATACCTAGGCAATCTTTTAAAAGTACTCAATGAAGAGAGCTGGGGCTGCTCAGATATTTTTCCAGAGAGAATTCATTCAGGTGAATGTTATTCAGGAAATTCATTGAGGAAAGGGGGGAAAATAGTAAGGAAGTTTTCTAAGAGGATTGCTGCAGTAACTTGGTTTATTACAGGTTTTTAGCTGGGAGAACTTACTGACCAGTTCTGGGTTAATACTGAGTTTGAAGACTAGTATCCGACTTTGCTGCACCTAGTTCCAGCCAGGGAAACCAGAGCAAGCTCGAGGGTCCTGAGGAGACGTTGTTTGAGCGATCTCCATGAGTTGGTAGGGAGGAACGGCCTCCCATTGCTGTTTTTTTCCACAGTTTAAACAGGTTCTAACACTTGACTGTTTATGTTTTTAGTAACTGTGAATGTTTGAATGTTACGTTGTAGATTTGATGAAAAGGCTTTGCTGGTTTAGTAATGTAAATGTTCTTAGATAGAAATAATAGAAATTGTTGATGAAGAATAAAGACCCACAGTGTTTTTCCACATCTGGGTTTCACCAGACCGTACTCCAGCACAAGGGTAAATTATAGTAAAGATAGCATGATGAGATTGTAAATTGGTAGATTGTTTCTTATTTTATTATCAGAAGGAAGTATTGTTTTACTAACAGCTATTTAGGCTCATAGATAAACTTTTTCCTCCTACAGTACTTCATTCTCAGTAATTCTGTTATTTGAAAAGAACAGATAGAAGATTTTAATAGTGGTATTAAAGAAAAGTCAGACTAGGTTTACCTACGGTTTTAAAACCTTACAATGTTTCTGTTATTTCCTGTTATTAAAGAATTTAACTTCGATATGCTGGAAAGACAGAGTAATTAGTTTTTCAAAGTTATCCTACAGGCATTTCAATTCTTAGCAGGATTCTTATCCAAAAGAACACATACATAAGTATTTAGGTCATTCTTTGATGTTCGGTCTTATCTAGTCATTTATAAACCATATATGCAACTGTAGTTTTAATTCAAAAAAAAAAGGATTAACTGGGTAACATACTAACTAAGCAGAAATCAGACTAGTTCCATTATAAATAAATCATATATTTGTTAACTGGTTATGTAAAATAAGATTTTACAGAATATAGAAAATGTAAGAACACAATAGATAAATAATAAATTTATTTTGTGTTTATGACTAAATAAGAATACAGTTAATAATATATATAACATTTATAACATAGCTCTAATATATATATATAATAGAACAATGTATTAGGTTATAATTTAGACATCAACTGAAATTAAATTCTATACTAAAAGGCGGGTTATAACAGATATCTATTTTTACTGCAATAAAAATATAAACTTATCATAGTGAAGGATAATAACTAAGGAAAACAATTCCAACTCTCTCAGATAAAAGTAACTAAGTGTAATTAATCACAAGAATAATAGTACTGATACATAAGATATGATATTTATCAAATATTCATTTTATTATATGTATGGTATTAACAATGAATGTAAATTAAAATCACTATGTACCGATATAGTATTATGGGGAATCTAGTCAATTTAATATTACAAGTTTAATGCATAAATTTTGTACTTGAAAAGAGAGTAACTGTTAGTTACTCAAGTACTTCGCCATAAATACAAATTAACAAATGGAGCTACAGTATGCTCATTCTACTAAGTTGTTTTATTTAATACAAAATAACCAAAATAACTTATGGAGATATATTAAACCCGAATAAAATTCCAAGATCATGTAAATTTACTTTTGCAATCGAGCTCACAGGTTATTGTTATTATAATACAAGTAAGAAAAATAAGAAATATAATAACAACAAGGAATAGCAAGCTTAAGATAACTAAAAGGACTATTAACAACTTGTGTATTAAGTTAGGGTTTTAACCCTGTAAGTACAAAAAGAAAACTAACAGTTTTTTTTTTTTAAAGTCGAGGGTTTCAAACCCCTTTGTTTTCCAAGTTATTCATTAACTTAACTTTTACACAGTCAAGCCAAGCAGAGAGTCTGAAAGACTTCTTAAGCCACGGCTTCTCCAAGTTTTCTCACAGCAGAACTAAATTACAGTTACGGCCTGAACTAAAGCCTCATTACGTGGCTCAAAGGCCTCTCTAACTGCTATAAAAACAACAAAAGAAAGTAACAAGCAAACTGAAACCCCAATGGTGACAGTTTTGGCAACGCAACCAATTTGTTCCAAATTGACCAAGCAAATAGTAACGGCCATGGTTAAAAACCAGGCTTACCTATAAACCTTGTTTTTGCTGTTGTAATCTCGCACAGCCAACCGGAGGAAGAGTCGACCTGTAACAAAAAGGATTCATTAAAAAATGTTGGAAATAAATCTATTAACACTAAAATAAATCAATGAATTTTTTGGATTGACAGTCCTCTTACCAGAAAATTTGGGTAAGTGTGACCACCATATATCTGCGAAGCACCCACAAGTTCCAGTAAGAACACCTACTGCAGAAAGGGAGGAAAGGATCAACTGCGCAGCACACATACAACACTGTCTCAAGGAATACCTCAACACTCACGACGGAGGAGGAAATTGCAGTCGAGGATTTGAACAAGGAATCGGCGGGGAAGAAGAAAACCTAATTATGCTCATCAGCCTTCGTGAAAACCCAAACAACGTCACGATAGCACCTCTCTACAGGCAGTGGACGAACCTACAAGAAAGAACAACGACGGGGAGGCTGTCACACAGCAAATAACAACAGTTCTCTTAGGAGAATCGCAGTAGAACAGAAACTGCCTGAAGGCAAAAGAAGAATGACGGAGTTAGGGTTTGACTGCGGCCTTTTAACAACCCAATGCACGGTTCAGGAATGGCCACGTTACCATGTAAATTCTTTTCCGCAATGTGGGTAGTTTCGTATAGTTCCAATAATTCTAGCATTTCCAAATGATTTCAATCATTTGACATATCCAAAGTTACGCAAAGTGCATGGTAAACGTAGTTTTGGAACCTGTATAATCATGTTACAAATAGAACTTATGAGTAATCATCAAAGGGGTGAGTACACTTACGACTTTATGTTTATGCTTATTGTGTTACAATCCAAAGTATATTTCTTCACTTTATCATAACTATAACTCCTTGCATTACAACGATATCATCAAATGTTATAGTTATAAAATGTTAAGGGCCTTATAATGTGTGGCTTAAGAGAAGAGGAGTAAGGTTACTCTCTTAGTAATAAATTTACTTACTTGCAACTACCTGGATATGTTAGTGATGGTAAGTACCCCAAGAAGATATGTTATTAAATCAACTATAGTTGTTTTTATAAAGGAGTTGAGACCTTAATGGTAAAGAGGATAGAATGTGAATTTTAAAGACAACTCATAGACTTGTTAAGTAACAAGATTTATATTATGACTCAGTTTGTTCGTAGTTTTGGCCATTGTTTATTTAGCCAATCTTATTAAAAATCAAGCTAAGATATTATTAAGTGATAAAAAGAAATTCTTCAAATTTCTTAAGCTAACCATGATAGATAAATCTATAATTATGGTAGTCACTTACTAAGAATGATTCTAGTATGGAACTAGCAGGTTGTATGAAAGTATACAGGTCTCTAAAGGCTTAAAGATTTTCTTGAGATTTGAATATTGTTACTGATTCTAATAGACCTTTATTTCCCCAAGTAATTATAGTAGAGAGGAATTTAAAAACCTCTATTACTAGCCTCGTTCATTTGACAGTAGTATGTAATGAGTTTGTAATTTCCTTAAACTGGAGAGCAATGAAAAGTAATAATTTGATACCGAAGTTCTTTAGAACTGTGTGGTACTCTTTCAGACATGGTATAGTTTAGTAAGATGGACAACCAAATGTAGACCTTGATTTTATTTTTCTACCTGTAAGAATGATTTAGAATATTTATTCTCACAGTTGACAATCATTGGTAGACGTGAAACAATTCTGAAGCTTTTAAGGATTATAGTATTCAATGACTAAAAAGAAAACAGTTGCAACTATCACTGCCAAACCACTTTCTATGTTCCTTAAGAATTAAAAAAATAGAAGCAGTGAAATGATTATACCTTGAATACTGGAATTTTGTTTAAGTATCTTTTACTTTACTGAATTCAATGTTTGCGACGATCCTATATTCAAATGCTTATAAAATTTCTTTAAGCAGCGCCCGAAGCTTCGTACCTGTAATCTGTAAAAACAGGAAGAACTCTCTACATTAGCTCGAAAGCTACGTAAGCCCAGTTTTTACATGACAGTCTCTTTTGTCTGGTCTTAAAAAGAACAAAATCAGTAAACTGAAGAGAATTGTTCTACTGCTAAACATAACCAACGAATAATTAATTTCGATAACATATAACTAATCAAACAGTTAGTGACTGCATTATTGAAATTATATGTACTTTAAAAAAATTTAAATTTTTTGGAAATTTTGGGGTTTTGACAGTAGATCCATGAGAGGAATAAACAAGCATGGCTACTAGTATACAGCGTAGATCCATGTGATAGAGGACTCAAACTTGGACATAGCTACCAGATATACAAATGTAGATCAATGTCATACAGACGCAAATTTGAGCATAGCCACGACCATACAAATGTGGATCCATGCTAGATATACAAAACTCCATCGCAACCTGGGGAAAACTAATGAGCACTTTAAACAAATACCCATGGTCTTCGTCTCATCTTCCACAAAGTACGATTCTATCCATGTGATTACAATGATCTGAAGTCGAACATGGTAGAAACCACTTGATTACCGGCCAATGATGTGAACCATTAACAAGCGCGAGAGAGATCACCATTAATGTTAATGATTCCCAAGGTACCCTAGTACAATCTACTAGGTGTGAATAGATGTCCTAATGTTGAACACCCAGCCGATTCTATCGATCAAAGGTCAATGATGTGAACCTATGTCGAGAGTGAGAGAATCTGTCATTTAAGGCATACAGATCTCAAGGTACTAAATATTGTTTCTAAGACTATTTCCCTGATGATGAGCTGATGTCGACGGGAAAAGTCTCGTCGAAGGAGGGCCATGATGGGTCCCACATCGACGACACGAAACTTGGAACATAGTTCTGGAATAATGTGAATGTAGTAACCATAAGACTGACTCAAAGATACTGACACAAAGAGACTGTGTAGAATGCAGAGGTAAAAATTCTTCAAATCCCCTTTGAACAGCGGGCGGCACGACAAAAATACTTGGCAGCATGACTAGACGGGACATACACACAATGCAACAGTGGAAAATGCATTCTTTTGAAAGACTCAAAGGAGTGACATGACTCATGAAAGTGGATCAACACAGAGATCAATTGAATACCCAATTGACTGACATGATGTGCAGACAAGTGCCATGTTCAAAGGTAACGACAAACAACTGCCAGTATTTACAAAATGATTCCCTTCCCATTTCCCCCATCATGATCGATGAGTGCCTATTTTCGGTTTTACGAGTTCAAAGAGGGTAACAAACACTCGATATAGCTCATTAGAAGACAAATCCAAACTCATATGTTTTACAAACCTAAGAGAGGAGGGGTTCATTCCCAAAATGGGTCTCTCAATGTTTAATTTAACGAGTCCACTGAAAGAAAACTCGGTATCATTCATGTTTAGAGAGTCTAAATGAATACAGAAGAAGACTCCAAAGGGGTCCTTTTTCGTATCATTTAGTCTCTAAGGCCCGAAAAAGTGTAAAATCATACCTTAGAGAACTCTTCCAGTCATGATTGGATGGAGTGTTCCTTTTTCGTGAATAGTCCTATCCGAACCAAAAAAGAGATAACCTACCGTTGCACAGACAACTCTTCAAATATTTTAACAAGCGTGAAGAAGACAAGATCACCCGACAATCTTTTCATATTTATGGAGCCTAAAAAGAGTTTAAAGAGAACTCCATGAGGTTTCTTTACACAATGTCATTTTTTACGAGCCTGGAAAGAATTGAAAATGGGCTCGACGATCTTTTTGTGTTTAAGGAGCCTGAAAAAGAGGTGAAAAGAAGACTCCATGATGCTTCTTTACACAATGTCAATTTTTTACGAGCCTGGAAAGAATCGAAAATGGACTCGATGATTTTTTCATGTTTAAGGAGCCTAAAAAAGAGGTGAAAAGAATACTCCATGACGCTTATTTACACAATGTCAATTTTTTACGAGCCTAGAAAGAAACTGAAATGGACTCAGACCTTTGATACTAGGTTTAAAGAGCATGACCAAAGTGTCGTAATGAACGCTCATTGACCTTTTCCGTTTTATGAAAGTGAGAAAAAGCCATAAACAAACTTCCAAAGATTCTTACTATGGTTCTCTTATCCTGCAATCCACTCAGAAACAAGTGTTAAATGCATTTAAAACTAGCATTAAGGGATTACGACAGATAAACTTTGACTAAAATGTGATTTTATATCAAAACTATAGTATGTCAGACCCAAAAATGCCTATACAAGTCATGTAAATAGTAAAAAATCAAATCATTTCATTATTTACCCATAGTGGAGAGCATTTGGAGCACTTTCTTAGCCAGATCTTCAGCAGCTAATACCGGGAGTTTCCACCGTCTGTTTTTAGCACTGTTAGTTGCAGGTAATAGCTAACACCCTATTCTTTCATTTCATAGTGTTTATTTTGAGTTTTGGTGGGCTTTTGGGCTCATATGGGGAGCCCTAAAACCTTAAAAGTGGGCATCGCACCTACCCCTTGCGGGATACGCGGTACCACCCAAGAACCGTGCCTATAACATGGTTGACAGGCTATGCCGCTACCTGTCTCCAACAGTGCACAAGCGGTGCCACCACCTGTCTCCAATGGTGCACAGGCGATGCCGGCCGTGGAGACTTTAAACTAACAGGATGAGCAATAATAAGTCATTCTTTTGATTTTTAATGATTAGGAATGATTCTAATGCATGCTATGATTGTTTTTGGTGGGTGTTGGTTGCTCAAAACATGGTGATATGGAAAGAAAGAACACATGACAATGATGATGCTTTTGCTGAGAGAAATGCGGGTTGTATTGCCGCATTACAGGACTGTGGGCTCCTGAAGTTCTTCCACACCCCAAGCATGGTGTCACATGAGTGGTTACTGGAACACATACTGCAGATGTGGAATCCAGAGCAGTAGTATTTCAAGGTAGGGGGCCATATTCTTATAGTGGAAGTAGAGGACATCTACTTCTTGACTGGTCTCTCGAGACGAGGTGCCCCCATCTCACTGACAAGTTCCCGTGGAGGGGGTATCACCACTTTAGATCTTATAGATCATCACTATGCTCCAGGGACAAGCACATCAGGGAATAAAATCCCCATCAGAGCAGTGACGGATGGGCCCCTACGGACCGTCCTATTTACTATGCAGAGGGTGGCTGGGAGTCAGGGTGTGCATTAGGCTTCTAGGGCACACATGTTGTATGCCATAGAAGCCATGGCACCCACGGTATTCAAATGGGTAGAAGCCATGCTTCCAATCTTCAAAGATCAGCTGACTAAGTGTCGGCAGGGAGAGCTAAAGCAATTTGGCTTTGGTTCCATTTTAACCTGCTTCTTCTTCGAGCGGGTACCACAGATGAGACCTCAGGTGGTCTTCCGGAGTCTGAGAGCACAGGACCCCCATATGCTGAGGTGGGTCTAGGTCATGGCTCGTACAAGAGTAGGTAGGGAATGGTGAAGTTCGGTGATCTGTTCTTCAGATGGCTCCTAGATCAGATCCTCATGGTTGAGGATTATGCTTATGTAGGTACGGACTTCACCGAAGATCCTGACCTACCACTCCCACCTAGCGAACAGTGGGGCGACATCAGTAAGAAGCAAGAGATGAAATGTTTTTATGTTTTTTGATGTTTTATATTTTTTTATGTTAAGTGACGAGACCTGTATATTCTCATGCAGATGTTGGAGCAACGCGACCTGGAGGAGCTTCTCCGTTGGACAGGCGAGCTGGAGCCCGCTTTGTACCACAGGGTGATGATATCACCAGGGAGATAGAAGAAAACCTGGAGAGGTTGGCCTTGGATATCCCAGATGCTGACATTGAATACCTCCCGATGAGATATCAAAGATCCACAGCGGGAGTACCGGGTCGATTCAGTAGGCTACTACGTAGGGTAGCTCGAGCAGTGATGTGCTATCACGAGCACCACTAGTGTATGAGATATGTATTGAAAACTGACAGCTTCAAGATTTTGTATGATGATTTTGCCTAAAATACTACGTGCTTTAGATAAGGTCTCGTGACCTATTTTTTGTAATATACATACTTTTACACGGTGTTTATATGTTTCAAATGGCAAATGCATTTTCTATAAGTTTTATGTGTCTTTGAATGTTTATTTACAATGTACCATGTTCAATTTTCATGTCATGAATGGGCAATATGCCAATCTAGGATGTAATTAGCTAATGAGTCATCAACTACATTATCTTCCCTAGGGATACGCCTATAAGTGATGGTTTCAAATGACCTTTCTAGTAAACGTACTCTCCAGAAGAGGCGAAGGAGCACGGGGTTTCTAATGGTGTAAACATGGTTTAAATGACAAA
This sequence comes from Pseudotsuga menziesii, assembly GCA_001517045.1. Lineage (NCBI taxonomy): Eukaryota > Viridiplantae > Streptophyta > Pinopsida > Pinales > Pinaceae > Pseudotsuga > Pseudotsuga menziesii. The sequence continues at coordinate 684,089 of LPNX010677416.1, forward strand.
CCATGAGTCATGAGTCCATCAAGACTACTAGATCACGAACATCCTGGGAGGCAGCTTCAGTCAAAAGACCAATGACTGCTTCATACTCGGCGATGTTATTAGTAGCAGGACCTATACAAACCACTCCTGAACTGACCAAATATTCAGCTGGGGAATAGAGAACCCAAGCAGCCGAGGCGATATTCAAGGTGTGGCGGCAAGCACCATCAACGAAGCCGTAGAAAGCCATATGCATGACCAAAACATGGTATAAACAGATGCGGACACTAAACTCAAAACCATCTTGAAAATACTAAAATCACACTGAAAGTCAATCAATATACATATATACAAGATACTATCCAAGAAAGACCTAGGCATAGTACCTTTTCAGGTACAACCCATTGCGAGGTTTCCCCAAAGGGATTCCATCATAATCAACGAGCTCATAAGCTCCTTTCTCTAACACCTTAGAAATAATAAAAGGTCTGTACCACATGGACTCGAACTTACCCTTCCCTAGTTTGTCATATCTCTGATCATAAGTCAAGACTAGGTCACCCTCTTTAAAGACACGAGTTTGGACGGATTTATCATACTGCAGCTTGACGTGTTTCTTATGTGCCTCATTATCCAAGACAGCATCTCTCTGAGTCTCGTCAAGGTTACTCAGGTATAAAAATATTTCTTCCTCTACGGAAGTGTCTGGGAGAAGTTCGACAACAAGTTGTAAAGATGGAATCTGACATTGAATCGGTTAGATAGGTTCAAGTCCGTAGACAAGCTGGAATGGTGTGAAACCAATGGCTGTTTTCACAGAATTCTGATAAGCCCAAAGAGCGGAGAAAAGAACGTGGTTCCAGTTGGATTTATGATCTCCAACCATCTGATGAAGCATAGTTTTCAAAACTTTGTTAATGGCCTCTACCTAACCATTAGCTTGTGGATAATATGGCGTAAAGTTTTCATGGCGAAAACCTAGCTTGGAACTTAGTTCCTCCATCATTTGATTACGGAAATGGGATCCATGATCAGTAACGATGGGCTACGAATGTCCAAATCTAGCTATGATATGATTGAATAAGAAGAGAGTGATAGTCTTACCATCTTCTGCATATGTAGGCATGGCCTCAGCCCATTTTGTGAAATCATCAACGGCTACGATGATGTAACCATGCCTCCTGGCTGAGGTAGGCTTACAATGCATTAAGTCAATTCCCCATTTGGTGAATGGGCCAATGGAAATGACAGGGTGTAGTGGAGCAGGATGGGTCCGCTTTTTAGGATAAAAGTGTTGACAAGGTGGGCATTTCTTAACAACCTCATGATAGTCTTTGAAGACAGAAGGCCAAAAATAGCCAGCACGAATGATTTTCTGGGCTGTAGCCATCCCAGATAAATGACCGCCACATGCTCCAAAGTGGCAATCATTCAACACATGTTCATCCTCCTCATGGGTGAGGCATCGTCGGAGAATAGAGTCAATCCCATGTCTGTACAAGGTATCATTCAGGATGAGATAGTATTTCACATTGTGATGGATATGGCGGTGATCATCGCGGGATAAATGCGGTTGAAAACTTGTGTTTGGAGATAACTAACAGATCTCCATACCAAGGATCGGTAGTGCTAATCAGGAACAAGAATTCATCCGAAAATGAATCGCTAGGCTCAGATTCCATCGAAGCACAGGGAAGATCACACATAAGCTCCACAAAGACCAAGGATTTCTTTGATGTGGCTTTGGCAAATTCCAGATCAAACTCCTAAAGTATGACTATCCAATGGGAGTACTTTCCCCCGAGCACCTGACGAGTAAGGATGTAATACATCGGGTTCTGGTCTGTCAATATGGTGGTAGTGCGGAGTAGAATGTAGTGATGAAACTTTTGTACAGCAATGACCTTGGCCAATGCTAACTTTTCCACATGTGAATAGCGTGTTTCGGAATCCATGAGATTCTTACTGGCATAATAAATCATGTGCTCCTCACCATGGAGATTTTCCTACACTAAAACCATAGCGATGGTAGTAGCGGAGGCAACAATATACAAGAGAAAGTCCTTTGAATAATCTAGGGGGTGTATCACGGGTGAATGCGACAAAGCGTGCTTAAGATTATCAAAGGAGTGTTGGGCCTAGTCATCCCAAAAGAATGGAGTGTTATTCTTAAGGAGATGCATGTAACCGTGCATTTTCTCTGCAAAATTGCACATGAAACAGTGGAGAAATTTTTTCTTCCCTTGCAAACGTTGGAGGCTAGTAGATCTAAAATGGCAGCAATTTTCAAAGGATCAATCTGGATGCCATCTTTGGATACCACAAAACCTAGCAGACGTCCCGTCTCAACGCAAAAAACACATTTATGCAAATTGAGACGTATATTATAATGACAACATCTCAGGAATATCTCTCTAAGATGACTAGGGTGGTCCTCCCGTTGCTGTGAATGAGCAGGGAGGTCATCAAGGTACGGTTCAACAATATGTTTAATATCGTGAAACGCATAGGACATCGCACGCTAGAACATGGCTCCAGCATTTTTCAAGCCAAAAGGTAACTTCTTATATGAAAAGGTTCCCCATGGGCAAATGAATGTCGTCTTATGTTAATCGGAGGGTAATATCTCAATCTGATTATAGCCAGAGAAGCCATCCATAAATGAAAAGATGACACTTCCAGCACATTTGTCGATAATCTGATCGATGTGTGGGTTAGGAAAGTTGTCCTTGGGACAAGCTTTATTCAAATCCCTAAAGTCGATACAGACTCTAATGGTGCCCTGTGTTTTATTGACAAGGACAACGTTCGATACCCATTCCGTCAGGGGTACAGGATAAATAAACCCAGCTTTGAGAAGTTTCTCAATTTTAGCTTTAATAGCTGTGGCCTTCCGAGGATGGACTTGCCTTAGTTTTTGTCTGACAGGTTTAGCCGTGGGATAGGTTTTAATCTCATGGACCATAATGGATGGGTCAATCCTCGGCATCTCTTCATAGGACCAGGAAAAAATATCACAGAATTCTTTAAAAAGTGTCATGTATGCTTCAGATTCATTTGCCAAGCAGTTCTGCCCAACATGAACATGCTCGATAGTATCAGGCTTGGTTGATATGTCAACCAGATTTGTCTGAGTAATGTTGCAAAGGTTTCCTTCAAAATCTATATCTTGCAACAATATAGGACTTTGGGGTACGTTGACAATATCAGTAGGAAACAAGGATGCAAAATCATGGCTAACCGAACTAGTGTTGGGGAGAAACATGGATCTATGATGGTGATCCTCCCAAATGGATTCATTCGTATTCATGATCTCCATAATGGACTCATTGGAAGGAAAAGTATCAAAGAGATAATCTAGAACAGGAAGAGAAGGCTCTAACTAGTATGGTAAATGGTAAGGATCTGAAGCCACTGGATGAAGGTCATTCGTGCGATCATCGGAAAAGGTTTGAATGGTGTCATACATAGCTTCGTGTGGACTCAAAGAGGTGGACTCAACAACTTTTTTACCCTTAGGCTCATAATCAAATGAGGTGATCATATGGACTATTGCGGTATCTGTGCCAGGAGGAGTGGATGGAAAAATCCCCATAAGGGATGAATCCTTCAACATGCCTACCCCAATCGACTGGTAAGGAGGAGGGGACTAGCCTAACATGGGGATGTTATTAGCCGTGGAGGTAGTAACATCCGGTGTATAGAAATCAAGCTGATCAATAGTAACAATTCTTCCTAGATACGGAAATTGGACTGTTCAGAATACTGTTGACGCGACAGCAGTCATGGCATAGAACCAATTTCTTCCTAGAAGGAGGTTGTAATCTAAAGGGGCATCTACCACTTCTACTTGAATGGAAATGGTTTTTCCCCCCTGTTGTACAGGATTATGCACATAATAACCATAGGTCCGGGGTTACCAACATACTCAATTACTTGCAGGCAATTGACTTCTAAAGTGCAGAATAGGAAATAGGAGGGTTATAAGAACTTACTTGTTAAACGAAGGTCGATCCTTGCTTATCCTCTTCCTCTCTGTTCCACTTCCAAACTATTCAAGATTGCTCATCTTTCACCTGTCAAGAAACACTCTTCCAGATACAAGATGATTCATGTACATATAAGCAAGTTAGATAAAACACATATCATAGTGAAATGTAAACATTTATCATACCACAAGATATGAAACACATATGGAAGAAGTAATCTCTTTATTATCAATAATGGAAAGAGTTTAGGTTACAACCCAACGTCTGAGACAAGAACTCCTCTGCAACCAAAGGATTCTGAGTTTCACTGCTCCAAATACTTCTGTAAACAATCCACCAGCATAACTTTGCTCTCCAAGAAGTATCTCCAACACCCTCCCCAAGGCCTGTATTTATATGGGTGAAATAAGGCAGTTCTCGAAGGTTGGGGAAGTTGTAGCAGTTAAGGAAATTAAGTTAAATGAGTTAACTAATCTCTCATTAGCGCGTGTTTTCTGTTTAAATGTTAAGAGACACATTCGTGAGTATGTAGTAGAGCAACCCGAGAATGATTTGCAACTTATCATAAGGGCAACCCGCGAATACATAGATTCGCGACTTGCATCAACCGGGACTCGCGAATGACTCGTGAGTTGTATAAAAGAAGAGTCGTGAATACAACTCAACATAGTAAAATAGCAAAGTAACTAGCTGGGTATATAAGGAATGTATTTCATCATAAGCCAAGCTATAGTGTTTTGGGCAAACCTCTATCCATAGATGTCCTTTTGTGTGCCAACATGAGGGATGTCGGCACTCGGATGGAGAGTTGCCACTCAGGTGTATAACAGATGCCCCCTAATGTGTGAGGTCAGAGGGGAACGATGGCCGAAATACATTATAATATTAAGCTCTGGAGAAACTCAGAAATCCAATGGAGCAGAGAGAGTACCTGAAACAAATCCATAGTAATGTCATATACAAAATTACATTTGAGGATGCTATGTTCAATTTACTGGAACACTAGCTCCTTTACAATATTTGATTACATCATATGATACAGGTATAAAACCACGTATATTACAAAGGTGGATTGAAGCCACAATATACAATAATGATGAGTCTTCAAAGATTTGGAAGCTATGTAGATGAATAGAACATAATCTTGCGCAACTTAGTCCATAAGTGTGAACTAAGGTCTTCATAAAGGATCCCAAAGAACCAGTACAATCCAAGCCATGTGAATAAGGGTAAGCTGAAGTCGAACATGGAAAGGATTCAACAGTTTGTCAACCAATAGGGGATAATTGACAACTGAAGCAAAGGAATTCACCAATGATGAAAATGAATCCTGAGGTACGATCGTCAAAACTCTAGGTCTTCGCCATCAGGAAGTACTGAAAACGGAACCATGCTGTGATAAGGAAGGCAACAGATCCTCCAACGGATCACAAGAGTGACTAGGAATTGGGCAAAAGAAGGGAGACACAAATAGATAACAGATATAACAATGATGGGATCAGGCTATAGATTAGACATTGGGAAAAGTCCTTGAACAGTGAACACAACACAGAGATGACCCAAGGCAGCGTATAACTGATAGATAGAACAACTAGACTTATCTGTCATGTAGGAGACATGATCAGATTCCCCGGGTATAATGGACAAGAGGAGCTGAACACAAGTGAACACTGAAACATGGATATCAGAAAGCAAAGAGTGCTATGTTCAAGGATGACATGCTGCCATTACTGAAAACAAGAGAAAACTTCTTCCTTACCTTCCCTGTTAAAATTTAACGAGTCCAGGAAAGTAAACTCGGTTCCCTCTTCATTTTTTAACAAGCTTGAAGAGATGGGAAAATAATGCTTGATAGTATCACTGATTCGTGGATTGAATGAGCTCGAACTAGTACATGCTCAGCCGGTGTTTTCACATTTAGAGAGTCTAAAAAACGCCAAAGAAGACTCCAGGGGGGTCCTTTTTCGTCCAATTTAGTCTCCTAAGGCCGAAAAAGTATAAAACAAACCACAGAAGAACTCTCTTAACTTCTGAAGAAGAAAAGGTGAACCTTTTTTGTACGTAGTCAGGGAAGTCCGAAAAAGGTTAAATTACCACCTACCCAACACTCCTTCCAGAACAGCATAATGTAGCTTGAGTTTTACGAGTGTGAAGGAAAGCAAGATCACTCGGAAAGATCCATTTGGCTACGAGAAATGGGGCTTACAACAATAAACTCGTTGCTTTGTTCTTGAGTGTTTAACGAGCATGACAAAGACACAAAGTACACTCGGAATCTTTTTCATATTTGGGTCCAGAGCACGAAAAAGATAAAACTAAGCTCAAACCGAGTGTTCCTTTTCCGTAAATTTAGTCCCTCAGGTCCGGAAAATTGTTAAACCTATACCTGAGAATACTCTTCTCAATTCAAAAAGAAAAGAGAGTGATCATTTCTCGTATTATTCCGCATGGTCCGAGAAAGAGATAACCTACCACCAATGCGGATGCCCGTTCACATATTCTTAACGAGCTTGAACGGACGAGATAACTCGGCAGTCAAGTCTGTTTTGAAGGAGTCAGACCTGGGCCTAAAGAAACTCCATAAGGACGGGGGTCCTATAAAGGGATAGCTTGTAAAAAGAGATTCAAAAGAAGCTCTATTTGGCATGAAAAACAGCTAAGAGGACACCCCTTAACCTGGAACTGTGGCGGCATGAGCATCAAAGGATGACAGTGGCATATAAAGATGATACTCATGAAATAAGGGCCCTAGCCACGGAAGAACAATGGTAGAGACAACGGACTAATGGCTTAGAATACCATAGTCCGTGGCAAAATGTTAAATACTAAGGTTAATGTGGAATGATAAGATGCCAACATGTGTTGGAAATAGAGAAACCACCCTATTTGAGAAACAACATTTTGTAAAAGTGGATAAACCTGTTTCAAGGTACAAAAGGGTGATATTAGTGAATTGACATTTCAAACTATATAAAAAGACCCACTTTATGAAATATTATTTCTATAAATAGCTTGAAAATTAAAACATTTCTCACCATTTGAACTTTTTGAACCAAAAAGGAAAGTTTACCCTCTACCTTTGATCAATCACCGTGGACAATTGGACCGTTAGAATTGGAATCCGTCAACTTCAGGTAATTCTACACCCTAAACTCGTCAATTTGATCCAAACAAATATTAAATTTAATGGTGAATTCAGTATTTTTCATCATCCCAAACTACATCAGTGCGCATTCGTGGGTTGATAAGCATGAAAGTCGCGAATACGCGTTTCATTTGCAGGTTGTCTAACTAGACAGCCGCGAATGATCCGCGACCTGCCCCAATGGACAGTCGCGAATGCTGCACGATGGGGAAAAACTTTAAAAATATGCAATATTTTCAAAAATTTATTATGAAATACTGAACTCAATTACTTGTATTTGCCAGGAAAAATATGGTGCTGGAGTGGAGAGAAAGGGAGCATGAAATAATGGATCATGCGGCGTTCCAAAGCGCGCCCACCATCCAAGCATTGAGGACTTGTGGCCTGTTGAAATTATTTTGTACATCGCCCATGCGGTCCAATGTCCGCATACTTGAGTTCATGGTCAATTATTGGGATCATGAGTTGGGGATGTTCAATATTCAAGGTGAAACCTTAGAGCTTACCGTGGAAGATATATATTTCATTACTGGGTTGTCACAACAGGTAGCATCGGTGAAATTGGAAGGCACTAGCAGGGGCGGTGACCCCTTAAGTGTCCAAAACTATGTAGATATGTTCTGTTCACTGGGTACTCAGAAGAAAGGAAGCAGCATTCTACTAGCAGATATCCAAGATTTTACTCTTCAGGTATTAGCTAGTACCATTGTGAGACTTGCAGGATCATCAGGTTTACATATGGCCACCAGGAATCAAATGAGAGTGGCAGTTGACTGTTATAGAGGTGCTCTCTATGATTGGTGCTCGGGAATTGCCCCCATCATGAAGAGGCAATTATCCGATTACAAGAGAGGAAGACACAAGAATTTTGGCTATGCTAGCATATTGGTGGCATTCTTCTTTGAGAGAGTACCAACCATGAGTCCTGCCATACCGCTACCAGTTAGGTCTCCACGTCAGCCGAGGCTGAGCAGGTGGGGAGATATATTCCTCTGTCAAGGAGGAGGAGACGTAGTACAGAGCGTATATGATGATGATTTCTACACATGGTGGGAACGACAGCTGTCGGCATTGGAGCAGTTTCCATATGCCGGGATGGATTTCCGAGGCGACCCCGACCTTATCCTTCCTCCAGGAGGAATATGGGGCGAGATGGGTAAGTAATTTTTAATTTTTTATCATTTTCAAATTTTTATAAATTTTTCAATGATAGATATATACATATGTACAAGTCTTAATCCTATTCCTATGTCAAAATGTAGATATTGGACCAGTCCGCTTTGAAGGGCACCCTCGTATGTACGTTCGTCCGGCTGCAGGGGGAGACCCAGGATTGATCAGAGTATTAGAGGGGAAGCTGGCCAGGCTGACCCAGCGAGTACCTATGATACGGATTGAGCATATCCCTACAGCCATGCAGGAGTTTGTTGTGGGGGTTCCACCGATTTGGCTACATCTTTTCAGACGAGTAGCGAGAGCAGTGCTCGTATATAGAGATGCGGTGGAGGCTGCTGAAGCCAAGGAGGCTGAGGAAGCCAGGGTTCATAGAGATCATGGGGACCAAGGAGGTCCTAGCGGCGAGGGCAGCCGGGATTAGTTATAGGGCATTTTGATGGACTATGATCCACATTTTTGTATATTTTGCATATGACGGGATCTACGGATCAGACTCGACCTATCTACAGACAGATATTTTACATATATATATATTGATGTTGGTTGTCGGCTTATTTACAAGTGTTTTTTATATGTTTGCTGTATATTTTTATGGAATGTGTGTGAGATGCCAATCCAAGATGTAATTAGCATATGCATCAGTTAATGAATTTTGGTTTCGTGGAATATGATTGAAAGTAATTACTTCAAAATGTCTTTCCAATAAACGAATTTGCATGAACTGACGTAATAAGATAGGATTTCGTACCTGATAAGCTCGATTGAGCTGGGAAACCACCAACTGAGAATCCAAATGGACCTCGAGCTAGGTAATGCCACGTGACAAAGCATCCCATAGGAGCTCAATTACAGCCCTATACTCAGCAACATTATTAGAAGCAAGACCTAGACATGCGCCTCCCGCGGCAACAAGTTGTCCTGAGGTAGAATAGATAACCCATGCTGCCGAAGCCAGGTTACAAGTGTGACGGCTGGCGCCATCAGCGAAACCTATATACATTTTGGAATAAATCTGCAACAACCAGCAGATAGTATAAAAAACAAAAACTGACAACCTAATGTACATAAAAATACATACAATAAATTACAAGAAAAAGTGCTAAGCCTAAGCATAGTACTTCTTCAAGTAGAGCCCATTTCTAGGCTCGGGCAGCTTATTCCCATCATAATCAACTATTTCATATGCGCCTTTACTTAATACCTTTGACACAACATAGGGTCCTAACCACATAGCCTTGAATTTTCCTGCGCCCAGAGGTTCTTTATCTTGGTCCCAAAGCAAGACAAGTCCCCCTTCAGAGAAAACCCTAGGTTTGACTGATTTATCATATGGAGAATTAACCCTATTTTTATGAGCCTGATTAGCAGTCAACGCATCTCTACGTTGTTCATCAAGGTGTTCTAAGTGTACCAAATGTTCTTCAAGCTCAGTCGTATCAGGTAACACGTGAATGGCTATCTTCAAGGATGGGATTTCGCATTCAATCGGAGTAACTGCTTCCACCCCGTGAACGAGTTGGAAAGGGGAGAAACCCGTGGCAGTATTAACGTTGGTTCGGTAAGCCCAAAGAGTAGGATATAACATGATGTGCCAATTAGAACGGGCTGCATCAATTGTCCGTTTAAGGATAGTTTTTAAAGTCTTGTTGACAGCCTCAACCTGACCATTTGCTTGTGGATAGTATGGAGAAGAATGTTCTTGTCTAAATCCGAGCATTGTAGTCAGTTCCATCATCATGTTATTTTGAAAATGACTGCCATGGTCAGTGACAATCACTTTGGGAATACCAAACCTTGCAATAATCTAATTGAAAACAAAGAAAGTTGTTGTTTCCCCGTTGTCTTTGAAAGTAGGCATTGCCTCTGCCCATTTCGTAAAATAGTCAACAGCGACAATGATGTATTTATGCCCCCCAACCGAGACTGGGTTTCATGTCATGTAATCGATCCCCCATTTCATGAAGGGGCCTACCGAGACAACAGGAAATAACGGAGCAGGATGTGACTGCATTTTCCTGGTGTAAAGCTGACATGGATGACAGCGCTTCACTGCTTCCACACAATCTTTAAAGATCGTGGGCCAGAAATAACTAGCACGCAATATCTTCCGGGTCATTGCTAACCCGGATAAATGACCCCCACATGCTCCGCTATGGGAATCATTTAGGACAATCTTTGCTTCCTCATGAGTAAGGCAGTGACGCAAGACAGAATCTACCCCTCGTCGATATAATGTATCTCCTATAACGAGGTAGTTCTTGGCATGAAGGCATAACTTACGTCATTCCTCCCTAGAGGAAGTTGCAGGGTACTTCAAAGTATGGAGATATATAAGAATATCCCCGTACCAAGGATCAGAAGTGGATATTAGGAAGATGTGCTCATCTGGGAATGAGTCATCCTCAACCGCTACATTTTCTTCAGTAGGAAATTCTGCTATAAGCTCAGCAAAAACTAAGGACTTTTTAGACTTAGCGGACTGGAAATCCAGGTCAAACTCCTGAAGAATGATGATCCATTTATTAAATTTTCCCCCAACAATACGTCGGGATAAAACATATTGGAAAGGATTCACATCCGCCACTACTGTTGTGGTCCTCAGTAAAATATAGTGGCGCAACCTCTGCACAGCGTAAACAGTTGCTAAGGCTAACTTCTCGACGTGGGAGTATCTAAGCTCAGGTCTTGCCAAAGCACGGCTAATATAATAGACAACATGCTCAATAAGCTTGTCATCCTCCTGGACTAGTACTACCCCAATGGTCGACTCCGACGCAGCCAGATATAATATAAAATCCCTAGAATAATATGGTGGACGTAATAAAGGTGCCGACAACAAAGCTTTTTTCAATGCCTCGAACACAAGTTGTGTGGTTTCATCCCATGCAAAAGGAGTGTCTTGTTTGAGCAAGTGCATGAAACCTTTAGTGATCTTGGCATAATTAATGATAAAACATCACAGAAAGTTAGACTTTCCTTGCAGGCTTTGAAGTTGCCTGAGAGAACATGGAGGAGGCAGATTTACAATGGCCTCAACTTTCAAAGGATCCACCTGGATGCCTCTACTAGAGACAATGAATCCGAGTAATCTCCCTGACTCGACGCAGTTTACACACTTGTGGGGATTTAAGCGAATTTTATAATATCTGCATCGTTCAAATATTAACCGTAAATGATCTAGATGTTGGATCCTCTTGCGAGAATGTGTGGGCAGATCATCCAGGTAAGGTTCAACAATGGCTTTAATGTCATGAAAAGCAAAGTTCATAGCCCGTTGAAAGGTTGCCCCAACATTTTTCAATCCAAAGGGCATTTTCCTATATGCGAATGTACCCCAAGGGCAAATGAAAGTAGTTTTATGCTGGTCTTCCGGTTTGATTTGGATTTGATTGTAGCCGGAGAAACCATCCATAAACGAAAACACCTCACTCCCCGCACAAGCATCTATGATCTGATCTATAAATTGTGTGGGGTAGTTGTCCTTAGGACAAGCTTTATTAAGACCTCGAAATTCTGTACAAACACGGATAGTCCCTTGATTTTTATCAACAGGAACAGGGTTGGATACCCATTCAGTCAAAGCTATGGGATATATGAAACCAGCTTTCAACAGCTTTTCAACTTCTGCCTTCATAGCTGCCGCTTTACGCGGGTTCACGGATCTTAATTTCTGTCGAACCGGCTTGGCATCAGGATAGGTTCGGATTTCATGTTCAACTATAGATGGATCTATGCCTGGCATCTCCTCATATGACCAAGCAAAGATATCGTGGAATTCCTTAAAAAGGGTAGTGTAGATAGCAATCTCCTCCGGAGAGCAGTTTGCACCTATATAGATGTTTTCCATGACATCTGGGTTCACAGATATGTTGATAGGTATAGTGGCGGAAATGTTTGCCATATTCCCCTCAACAAACACCCCTTCCCTAGGCAAGGGATTGATAGGTATATCAACATCATCTGACAGTCTCACGTGAAACTCTTGGTTTTCTATTCTGTTTAGATCTAGAAGAAAATATGATCGATGATGAAGATCCTCACAAATCTTATCACGTCCACTCATGGCTTCCAGAATAGCTTCATCGGAAGGTAAAACTGTGTCTAAACAATCCATAGAATTCGAAGAGTTTTCTGCCCATGTAGGCAAATAGACTTCTTCCAGATCATCTGAGACTGTTAGAGAATATGAAATGGGATCAACAGTGGCTTGAGTGATGGCTTGATAAGCTACCTCCACTGTTGACAAGGTCACTTCCGGTTCATGGGGAGTTGGGAGGACCCAAGGATCAGTCCTATCGACAACCGTAGCGATGGACTTCCCCACAGTAGTAGAACCAATGTAATTAACCGGGGCTGGAAAATCGAATGTGCCCATCAGTGATGTGTACATTCCAGCCCCCAAGCTCTGTGCAGCAGGTTTGACCTGATCAACCAATGGCACAGCGGACTCATTTGACTTTAAACGACCTTTTCGGGTAAAATCAAGTTGGTCAATAGTAACGAACTTGCCCTCATGTGGAAAAACCACGACACGCAAAACGGCCGACGCAACAGCGGACATCGCATAAGTCCAATTCCTTCCCAGAAGCAAATTGTAGTCCAAAGGAGCATCAATCACTTCTACTTCAACAGACACTGCTTTTCCTACCAACTTAAGCTCGAAAGCCGGCAAGATACCATGCGAACGGAAAGACCTTCCATCGAAAGCAGTAACCAAAGTGTTTGATGGGACCAGCTCTGGGGATCCAAGAGCTTTCCAATAGGCCAGAGAAGTAACACATGTAGAGGCCCCTTCAGCAACAACTGCCCTTCCAATGGTCTTACCACAATGGACGACATCTATTGATAGGGCTACATGGTAAGGCAAGCGAATTTTGACATCAGATAAATTGAATTTCGCCATGAGACTCAAAGAATCCATGCTGCCTAAAGCCGCTAAGAGAGCAACCGGCTGGGCAGGACAACTCTGTAACACCTCTAAAGCTGACATTGCACACGGAGTTTGAGCTAAATCTTCAACCACAGAGTATTTTGAAGCAGCCCTAGCATTGGGGTTATGCAAGGTCTTCTTGAAAACACCTTTCGGTATCTTCAGCATAGTTTCAGCAGGTTTCTCTATTGTGATAGGGTTAGAAGTTTCACCTACAACTTTACCCTTCTCAGGAGTCTCTTTCTCATAGTTTTTGTTCCTGGTCTGCAACAAAGTCGAAGATCGAACCATGTTGATATAGTTTGGGTCAGGGACAGTTTGGGTGCCCCCTGCTGCATTAGAAGCTGAAGCAGAGTTCTATCCTTAGGGAAAAGGTTCCTTCAAGACAGCTGGTTGTTGAGCTTTGAGCAGCTTCTGGGCTTGATCCATAAGGGGACAAAGGTGAGTAAGGTGGTCCTCTTGGCACAACTTACAAGGGAACTTGACCTTCTTCTTTTCTTTCTTACCCCCATCAGCATTGTTTGTGGGCTTTGGCTTATTTTGGTTTCCCTCCCCTTTCTTACCTTTCTTTTTCTTTCCGTCGGGTTGCTGATTGCCCTTCTGAGAGGTTTGTGCGAAGATATTTGCATTATGGGGGGAGGGGGCAGCCTTTGCTGCCTCCGCCGTAGACTATTTGACAGACAATTGGTGAAGTTGTTTAGTCAAAGACTCTACAGTGGGAGAGTTAACGGAACCAACCACACCATCGGCATGGGGTCCAGGCTTAGGCTTCTCCGCCTCGTGCAAAGGCCTCGGTGCCTCAGGGATGATCTCATACAAGATCCCGGACTGTGAATAAATCAAGTCTAACTGCTAGGCCCTGAGTATGGATTCTTCTTCATTCGTTACTCCTGATGTGGAAACATCCTTAGATATGTATGGCAGCAGTGATTTAAGGAACCATTCTAATAGAAACTCAGGAGGAATGGTGGCTTTGATAAGGCTCTTTCGCCTCCTCCACTCTTGGATATGATCCGAGATGTGGGTAACCTTGTTTTGTCTAAAAGTAGAAAACAAGTCCGTTCCGAAATCGTATCGAACCGGAAGGTGAAAGTGGCTAAGGAAAGCACTGGCCAAGTCCCAGAAACTACTGAAAGCAGCAGAAGGCAGCTCGATGTACCATTTTTCCGCAATGCCTGTCAAGGTTCATTGGAACAGCCTCAATCTCACCGAATCTTCATTCAGCGAATTGGAAGAATGCCATAAGTGGAAAGTGGTGGCATGTGCCCCAGGATCTTCACCAGTTTTGCCTTCGAACTTAGGGATGTCCGACGGTAACTTGGTGGGAAGAGGTGGCCACAAAGGGTCATGCCTCACCGGGTCATTCATCAACTTTGAAAAGTCTAGCAAGTTTAAAGTTGCCAGGAACGGAAGTTTGGGCCTAACCGAGGAACTAGATGTGCCATCTTGGGGATTAGAGGGACCTGCCCCCGAATGCCCATGGGTAAAAGTGGGGTTGCCCCCAGCCACCGGTTGTGAAGTGGGAAGGTTGCTTTGAAACGGATTCCATCCGTAAGCCACAGGATTTTGGGTGGGAGGTGCAGTGTAAGTGGTTCAGGCCATCCCCATATAAGCAGGGGTCTGAAAGACCAGAGCAGGTATCCCTCTGCTAAACAATGAAAAGGGAGAGCTCGTGTATGAGACCGAAATAGGGGTTTGGAAGCTTTTCCCATAAGAGGTGTTTCTCCCGAACTGCACTCCTACATATGAAGGAGATGGACCTACGTATAAATTGGATGGGGGAATGTGCCCCCCATTCCAAGGAAAACCTTGAACAAATGTCGAGTATCCTACTGGACCACTCTGGGTAGTGTAAGGGAAGGAAGAAGGAATGGTAGGTATACTGGGGATCCCAGTAACCATGTCACCAGAAGTACCTCCTATGTTGGAGTGAACCGGTGGTTGAACCACTCGGCTCGCTGGAGTCAAAGGTGTAGAAGGTAAATTAGATCTAGGGGCACTGACCGAGGGAGGTAGCACCCCTTCAACCGGAATGGTTGAGGTGAATACAAAAGGACTTTCTTCCGCCGAAGACATGGTCCTACCCACAGGGACACCTAACACTGGTGAATCAAAATATCTAACCTGAACGATCACAGGATCGTTTAAATCAGTCAAGGGGGTATTAAAGTTTCTTGCAAACTCGTCAGTCTGCAATTCTTCTATCTCAACTGTGTAAAAATCAAAGCATTTAGCTATGAGTTTCGGTTCACCAAGAACCTCACTTATCCCTACTGGTTCAAATGAACCGGCAGTGTCTAATCTCCGCCTTTGGTGTAAAGGTGGAGGCTCCAATGTGGTGAGAGGAGGAAGGTTTCTCAACCTTCTTGACCTTCTAACAAGTTGGTCCTCCAGAATTAAAAATTTGACAAATCACACCCTAATATCGACTAAACAAAGGCAAACCACAGAGCATACACTACAAAAATCCTAAAGCCTCAAGCAATCAAACCAGGGTAAAAGATATACTTTCCCGAAGAGAGCTGATGAACGATTACTTGGCGTCCTTGAAGTGGTTCTTAGGCACAAGCGGAGGAATCACCCACCGCCCTCCTACACTTTCAATAAGGGTTACCTTCCAAGCCCGTTCAAGGTGAACCAGAAATAACCTTCCAGTTTACATAGGTATGAACCCTAAAAGACAAGAGACTAAAGGCTACGTTGGTAATACCAACAGTCTGGGGGGACATTCGTCAGCCGAACTCATACGCATGGGCAGGGTAGCTGAGCCCGAAACTCTGTCTAGGACAGAATCCCCAAATGCGCAAAATTCCTGAGTTACGCTTTGACAAGGATTCGGGGGGTTATCCCCTCTGTCCAAGCCTCCATGCGTCCTAGTGCTTAACTCCCGTTTGAGAGGAGCTTCCCGGATACAGTGATAGAGTCAAGGATTTACCTAAAGAAATGTCCACTACGTCTAAGTTTATAACTTGTGGGAAGTTTACACTCCCTAGTCCACAAGTCTAGCCTAAGCTAGTAGTTGAAAGGCCCCTAAAAATAAAAACTTACTAGTAAATTTTAATTTATGCGTTTATTTTAGAGGGTTGTTTCTTACTCAAGAGGAAATGGAGTGGTATACTTTATGGTGTTTTGACTCAATAATAAATAAATGAAAGTAAAGGTGTATTCAAAGCAAACTACTACTATAAAACAAACTTCTTTTCATTTTTCAAAAATGTAATGATGAATTAAATGCACAATAAGAGAAACTAAGCCTATATTTTTGTATATTTTGAGATTATATTTTTAAAATGAAGCAAACACTACTTATGCAAACTCACAATGCAAAAGGTTAACTATGTTTTCTTTACACGTTTAAAAATACTCAAAAATCTACTATGCATCTACAATGCACTCTACTTGAGTAAACTTGAAACTTATAAACTGTATAAAAGCAACAAATTGAAGCAAACAGGCTGACAGAACCAACAGACCACCAAGAAGAGGAAGGCTAGGAACCCTAGCTTGGGTACAAACAATGATAAAAATCACTACAGACTTACAAAGGCAAGTGACAACCAGCCACTGTCAGAAGACAAACTGGAAAAAATAGAGCCCAAGACCCTGATCACTGATCTAGACTAAGACACTTTAACCCACAACCCAAACAGGCCAAAATACTTCAGGATGCAAACAGTAAATAAATCAAGCAAAAGAGACTCAAGGGCTTTCAAAAAGCACGAAGTGTGATCACTTGAGGCATTCAAACAAACTCTCCAGCATTTTTAAAGAAAATCTTCTCAGAAAACAAGGATTATACCAGGAAAAGAACAAGCAAACTCTTACTTAAAAATCCCAACTTCCAGGAGTATCCGCGACTGTTTATAAGGGCAACTCGCGAATGACTCGCGACTGTCCAGTATAGCAACCCGCAAATGCAAACTTGTATTCGTGACTGTTCAGAAGAACAACCCGAGAATGGGTATAAAAAATTTCTCAAAAAACAAAAAAAAAAACCCGAAGACTTTCAAATGCTGAGGCAAGTAAGAACCAGGATAAAAATCATGAACAGACTTCCAAGCAAAGACTGGTCAGGGGGACAGAAATGACCTACAGTAGTCTAGGCTTCCCCAGCGGAGTCGCCAGTTCTCATATCAGCTCAACATCTAGGGCTGATATGAGACCATGGGGTTGGAAACCCCATCCGTCAAAGGCCTTGAGGGTCGTAGGTGATGCTACAAGCTCCGGAGAGCCGAGAGCCTTCCAACAAGACAGAGACAAAACCGAGGTCGAAGCTCCTTCATCTAGCACCGTTTGAAAAAATGTATTTCCCACTACTTTCGTAATGATCTAAAAAGAAAGTTTATGCGATAATCTAGGCTTATAGTTCTCAACATTGAAATGAATCAAGTTAGTGTTATCTGGGTGTAAAGCTCCTAATGCTGTCAACAAGTTTTTACGCTGTGTAGGGCAACTTTGGAGTACTTCTAAGGTAGATATTGCACAAGGTGCCTGAGCGAGGTCTTCAACCACATTATAAAATTGAGCAGCTCGGGCATTGGGATTAATGACAGCCTTTCGAAGAGTACTCTTAGGTGGATGCAAAATCATGTCAAGAGTAGGCTTCTCGATAGATAAGGGGACAGTAGACAAGGATTCTGGAGAACTAATAGAGGGAGCTTTCCCTGAATAAGGATGATCTACTTTCTTATCTGTAGGTTTTTCATAATTCTGACTTCAAGTTTGCAGATTGATGGTATCTGAGGACATCATACGAATTTCCTATGATGAACTAGAGTTACCCTGATTAGACATGTGGTCTATCAGTTGTTGTTGAGAGGGGAAACGATCTATAAGTACTACGGGTGTGGGATTAGACTTCAGAAACTGGGAGATTTCATCTCGACAAGGGGACTCCTTTGAAAAATGGTCACCTCCACATAGCAGATAGGGATATTTTGCCTTCCTTTTCCCTTTATCGTTATCGTTGTTGGTTGGTCTTGGAGTCTCCTATTGGTTTCCAGGTTTTTTATTTCTATTTTTACCTTTCTTTTTATTATTACCCGAGGTTTGAGTACTTTGAATAGAGTTTACCTCGGTGTAAACCTTAGGAGTCGAAGGAGTAGGGGTGGCAGTTTGGGGTTGCTTGACAGGTTTCGTTGCGGACGGGGACTGGATTGAGCCAACAATCCCATCAACAGGTACTTCTGCTAGTGGATTGGCGGGATCAGTGTTGGGGCGAGGAGCTTGAGGAATCAGGTCATAAAGAGTTCCAAACTGGGAATAAATCAAGTCTAGGTACTGAGCCCAACTAATAGCCTGCTCTTTAGTAACGGCACCGCCCATAGACACATCTCGGGAAATAGGATGCAACAAGGATTTGGTAAACCAATCAGCTAATAAATGATCCTGAATAGGGGCCTTAATAATCCTTCTCCACCTTCTCCACTCATGAATATGATCGGATATGTGGGTGGAGGTGTTTTGTCGCAGAGAAGTTAAAATATCAGTGCATGTTTCATAACGAATAGGGAGCTGAAAGTGTGTAAGAAACACGGTTGCCAACGAGCCAAAATCCACAAACGAATGTTGTGGGAGTTCAATGTACCACTTTGTGTCTGTATCGGTCAAAGATCGTTGAAAGAGTCGTAACCGAACGGATTCATCCATGAGGGAGTTTGAAGAACACCACAAATGGAATTTCATAACATGGTTCTTCGGATCGTCTCCCTGCTTCCCATCAAATTTCGGGATATCCGATGGTAACTTTACTAGAATGGGAGGCCACGAGGGATTGCATCGAATGGGGTCATTAATCAACTTGGACAAGTTAGGTAACTCCAAAGTTTCTAGGAAAGGTAACTATCGGTTGGGTTCCACATACTAGTAATATTGATATGGCATATAATTACCAGTAGGACCATAAGTTGACTGAAAAACAGGTTGTCGCGACGAAGAACTAACGGAAAATATGCCCGCAAGGGATTGATTTACGGGATCAGGACCTTTAGGACCACTAGGGCCTCCCGGAGGAGGACCACCAGGGCCACCGGGACCACCAAAACCACCAGGACCACTAGGACCACCAGGAGGCAGACCACCAGACCCTCTAGAGCCACCAGGAGGTAAACCTCCAGAGCCTCTGGAACCACTAGGCGGAGGGCCACCAGACCCTCCTGAGCCATAAGAAGGAAAGCCACCAGGCACCCCAGGACCACTAGGACCACTAGGACCG
Organism: Pseudotsuga menziesii; assembly: GCA_001517045.1. NCBI lineage: Eukaryota > Viridiplantae > Streptophyta > Pinopsida > Pinales > Pinaceae > Pseudotsuga > Pseudotsuga menziesii. The sequence goes on from LPNX010677416.1 coordinate 703,522, forward strand.
AAAGGAGAAAAGTTTCCAGATCCTTCGGGACCATTAGGCCCCCCAAGGGGAGGACCTCCATAAGGCGGTCCTCCGGCACCTCCCACAGTATGTATAGGTATCCCTCCCATAGCTGGCATGTAAGACCAGTTGGGTTGCCCCCATGGCATAAAAGTGTTACTAGGGTATGGAATTCCAGCATACGGCATTCCTATAGGATTGGGTGGATGATTACCTGCAGGTATTTGATAACCATAACCTCCAGAAGTTTGAGCGGTTACAGGTTGTGCCCCCAAGGGATGACCTGAACTGGATTAACCACATTAGTATGGCTAGGAGGGACATAAACTGTAGATGGTTCTATGTTAGAGGTCTACCCTTGACTAGGTATGATTCCAGTGCCAGATAATGTAGGTCATGCTGGGGGTTGCCCCCCGGCACTAGAAATTACTGACAAAACGGGAATTGAAGGTTGGGCCCCAGGTGCAGAAGACCTAGGAAGATTGGGAACAGACATAACATGAGAGGTGGTGGGGGTGGTAATTTGACCTGGGTTGTGTGGTGTTACCGTACGATCTATAATCGGTTCAATGAATCTCATAGAATCGACAAGTGAATGATATCCCACAGGAACAGATGTGGAACATGATGGTGTCGAGCCTAATAGTTCATCTATTTTCGTGTCAATCTCTTGTGCATGGAGAATGGCAGCACGGTATTTCCTACTCTCTTCTTCATCTTCAGAAGAGTTTAAACGGGTGTCAAATGAGGCAATGGCCTGTCTTATAGAGGTATCCCAAAATGGAGCATTGGGACCATAATTCGGACGGGTTGTATCGTCAACATGACCTTCCGTGGGAGAATGGAACAAGGTATTTCCCCGAGAAGGTTGTTGGACCAAGGGAGGCAAGTGTGAAGAATATGGTATTCCACTTCCTGTAACCACATTATCTCCCACTTGGGAGGTGGTAGCAGCTCCTTGATCAATAGCTTCCATTGGATTTTTCTCTTGAACCAGGAGTAAAATCGAGTGGCAAGCCCCATACTCTTCTGGACTGTCTTAACTCAGCCAGTTTGTACAGTTCCTATCTAACCTAGGGTCTGAAAAAATAGAAAACACACCAAAACATTTCCCTACACAAGCTATAGGTCAAAACAGGCACACTTAAAATGATAGGAGGAGTTCAAAAAGTCAGGTCTCTCACCAGCATTGTCAAGAAGGTGCCACTTGCGATATACCTCGAGGGTACGTGCGTGGTAATCTCCCCGAATCATGTTTTCAGTGTATGGCTCCAAGCAAGATGGTTAAAGGGCTTTTCTCAGATGGATAGGGTATCCTAGTGGGGTCTCCTGATATACTCAAGGTACGTGGGAGCTCGAATCAGTAGTAGTGTTGTCTAATGCATAACTGTACACAAGGGGCCTTCTGATATACAATCGAGTACATGAAGTACCTTTCTATATACCTCAAGGGTATGTGAAAGGTCATTCGATATACTGATGATACGTGGAAGAACCGCACGAGTCCTGAAATGTAATGCAGACAAATAATGACAGTTCCTACACTTAATGACGCTCGAACACATCTCTAACCTATCACTCCAATTTCTACGTAAATTTTAACCTATAACTACCATTAATTTTAAAGTGGACGGTTAGGTGAATGCATGATGTTTTGATAGAAAAGTAAAACCATGCAGTATGCTTGTGCAAATATTTCACTTTACCGTTCAGTATGCCTACTTACGGGAGGGAAAGAGAGTATTTTATTTTGTTTCAAAACCTAAAAAATACTTCTAAACAACAGTCTTGAACACAAAATCAAATACAAGAAGTACTTTTCCAAACTAATTTCTCTTTTCTGAAAGCAATGAGAAGGGGAAGAATCTCTTTTCCTAAAAGAAAAACAAGAAGCACACTATATGCAAATGCACTCTATTTTTTAAATTTTCTCAAAACATAAGCAAATCTAACTTAAAACTACCATATTTTTTTATTTTGATTGAGATAGTTGTAAATGCATTAGAGACGAAAGAACATGAAGATCCTGAAAGCCTATGAAGCCAATCAAAGAACCAATGTCCAACACTCAATGATGATAACCTAGTCTCAGTCAAAAATTCTCTTTTTTAAAGGAAGGAATAAGAAGTTTACTATGCAAACAAGAAATGAAACCTAGAAGCTAATCTAGTGTTCTTCTTTTAGTCTATATAACAGAAACAAAAAGAGATCATACTAATAAGCTAAGCTTTTCAAGAAACAAGAAATCCTTTTGCAAACACAACCAACAAGCACCAAAGTGAATGAACAATCAAAAATCCTAATCTAGCTTTTGAATTTCCTAATCAAACCAATATTAAACCATACAATTTCAAGCCACAAGCATCAGATTCTGTCACACAAGCCTGACAGTGCAGGACTGAAAGCAACACAACTCAATTTTTTACAAAAAAAAAGAGGAAAAAGGGCCTTGGAATGATGCCTACCTGGAACCACGCTTCTCAGGTGTTGACAGGTCAGTTCTATCCCAGCATCGCTTCTCGCCAACGAGATACAGGCGGTGGCACCATGTGTTGCGCACTCTGTTCAGGCAGTGGCACCGCTCCTCATACACTGCATGGGTGTGGTTCCCTATAAAATTCCAAAACACAAAGAGAACGATAGATCCAGTCAAAAAAAGACTAGATCAAGGTCAAAACTGCTAGATTGAGTATAAAAATAGAGCACAAAAGGTCGAAATGATTCAAATCTGAACAGATCTAGAAGTTTCAAACCCAAAAGGACTAATTCAGAAAGCAGATCTGACTGAAGAGAGTTGGACAAGGAGCCTATATTTGGACAAGAGTTGAGAACTAAGGAATATCAGAACAACTGATACATATCTCTGATCCCCAGTGGAGTCGCCAGATTTGTTAGCTGGAATATTTCACCTTCTGCAGACAGTAAGGTGTTCCACTAGTCTGAATGGTTCAGATCCAGAACAAATGAACGACAAAGGTTGAAGACCCTCCCTGGACGTCGTAGATACCTAGAATGTGATGCTTCGATAGTAACCCTATGTACCTACAATCAGATTAAACACATAAACACATCAAAGCTGCCAGAATATAATCTATTGATCCATGTTAGTGACTAAGGAATCTAACAACATATACATGTGAAATCAAACAACAACAGTAATGTGGGACGGAAATCAGCTTTGCATTAAGATAAAAATGGAGAAGTTTACAACCAATCAAGCCTTAGTGTTGACATGCACCTCCATGAAAACAAGCACTCTCATCCCCGTAAGCTCTGACTTTAGCTCTCTATGCTCTCCAATGGCTTGGGCCAAGTAATCAATCCAACAGCATAACAATACCTTAAGAGTTCTCTCCCTCAACCATAGATATGAGCTTGTATTTATAAGGCTCAATGGATAGGGATGGTTGAGAGATTACTGGATGAGGTGGCCTCTAAGATCCTAGAATGAGGGATCTCGCGCTCAACTGACCCACAATGATAGGGAATAGGGAGGACACGAGGCTCATGATCTAGAAGCCTCGATAAACTTCTCTTTTTCCCTTTTTACCCAGGGTACTGCGTTTCTCCTTCAATGACAGAGCGGTTCTGGTAAGAAACGGTTATGGACTAAGGGCCATAAGCGGTGGCACAACTTGTGGACAACAAGGGATAGGTAGTGTGAATAAGGTGCTCCTGGACAACAGGGAAAGTGCGGTGCTGGGAATTTTCATGAAATATTGACAATTAGCATGGGTTTCCACTCCAAGTGTTGGGATTAAGGGAAAATAGGTATGTCAAAGGTCTTATCACATGATGATGACAGGATTTTGGTATAACAAGCAATCCCATTTTGCTGAGGTGTTCTAGCAGCAAAGAATTGTCTCTTAATTCCATGGGTTTCACAGAAGAGATCAAACTCTTTAGAGGTAAACTCACCACCATTGTCTAATCTAAGACATTTGATTTCTGCCTCTATTTCATTTTCAACAAGGATTTCAAAGGTTTTGAACTTGTTAAAAGCTTCTAATTTTTCCTTGAGAAAAGATACCCAAGCCATTCTACTAAAATCGTCAATGAACAACATAAAGTAGGATTCTCCTTGCAAAATTTTGGTCCTTGTAGGTCCACAGAGGTCAATGTGAACTAGCTCTAAAGGTTTTGAGGTTGAGTACTCTTTTTTTTAACCTTATTCTAGTTTGCTTCCCTAATTGACAATGTCTACATATAGAATTTGAAGGCTTTGTGATATTTAGTAAGTTTCTTACTGCCCCAAGATTGCTAACTTTCACTAGATTATCAAAGTTAATGTGCCCCTACCTTCTATGTCATAGCCAAATTTCATCCACTAAATTCATATGACATTTCTCAGGTTGTCTAGTATTTAGTATGTATACATTTTAGGGAGTTCTCGAAGCAACACCAACCAATTTTCCTGATTTCTTCCTTCTTATCTCACACTTATGAGAATAAAAACTGCAAATGTACCCCTGATCATAGGTTTGGATGACACTTAATAGACTAGGCTTCATATTTTCTACAAGTAACACATTTTTGGCTTTGTCTTTTCCCACATCCACGGTGCCTTTCCCAATAATATTACCTGAAGCATTGTCACCAAATGTAACTCTACCCTTTTTTTAAGCTTAAAAACTTGTCCTTATCTCTTGTCATGTGTTTTGAACACCCATTGTAAACATACCAGAGATCTCCTTTATTTTGTGTTCTCAAGGCAATAAGGCATTCCTCTTTTAATGTTCTTTCTTCCCACAACTTCTTTTGCTCTCTAATATCCTTTAGTCTTTCTAAGATTTCCATTAATCTGTAATTCCTTGCTTTATGTCCATAGTTATGACAATTGAAGCATTCTAAATCCCTTTTTTATAGAGGTGAAAATGAGTTGTAATTTCTACTCTTAACTTGACCAACTGTTTGATTGTCCTTGAGGTTATAGTTTTTAACCTTCAAAATTTTCCTTTCATATGATCTACAATTCATAGCTTTGTGTCCAAAGTTGGAGCATGCAAAACACTAACCAAGGAAAATGTGAGGATACTTGTTTTGATACACCTTCCTTGGAGTTGTCTTGAATTCCTTCTTGATGGGTGGAAATGATCTTCTGGAGTTCTTAGCTTTCCTTGTCTTTTCTTCCTCTTTCTTCTTAAATGTATTGAGAAGAGCAGTTGCATAAGATTTTGAGCTAACTTGATTTTCTTCTTGAGAATAACATATTCCATTTTTGTTACTTCGATCTCTTTGTGTGGTTATAATCTCATCTAAAATTTTAGAGTTATTTTCATATCTAGTTTGGATCAATTTTGCATCAAGATATTTTCTTAAGTGAACTAATTCTGCCTCCATTTTTTCACAGATCAATTCTTTTTCTTTAAGAGATTTCTCCAGCCTTTATTCTATCTTATTTGAATCTTGAATTTGGTGTTTCAGATTGCTCATGATTTTCTTCATCTCTTTTTCTTTCTGTTCATGCTCTTTCTGTTGTTCAACTACAAAACTTTTCAGCTATCTATATTTGTTTTTGTATAATCTTAATCCATCCAAAGCACTGAGTAGTTCTTCTTCCATATTAACCTCTACTTCATCTTCTAACTCTTCCTTATGCTCAATTTCTTTTATCTCATTAGACTCTTCAATACCTAGAAAAAGGACTTCATCATCAATGTCACTAACCTCAGATGAACTGTTGTCTTCTTCTTTTGAGTATAAATTCTTTTTTTCTTTGTAATTTTTCTTATAGTGGAATTTTCCCTTTTTCTTGGATTGTTTGTTTTTTTTATCTTCATCTTCATATTCTTCCTTGGGATAAGGACATTTGGCTTGAAAGTGCCCAATTTTGCGGCAATTAAAACATTTGAAGGGCAGCTTTCCTTTGTACTTCCATAATCCTTTCTGAAGTTTTTTAATAAAATGGGCTTCTTCTTCATCAGGTTCTTCATTATGGCTAGTCTAATGTTTTTGCTTCTGGCCTTTTTTTTCCTGATCACCTTGAAAGCTGCTTCTCCTTTTGGGAGATTATCAATACCTAGTCTTAATTCATAGGCTATGAGGATTCCATACAATTCATCCATGGTAAGATCTTCTAGCTTCTCTCGATCTTCAAGAGTGGATACTTTGGGATTATATGCCATAGGAAGTGTTCTTAGTATCTTTTTTACTAAATCATAATATGGCATTTCTACTCCCAAAACTTTGATTGTATTAACAAGATTATCAAACCTTTTGAAGTACTTTGAAATATTTTCTTCATCCTTCATTTTAGACTTTCATATTGTACTTTGGGAGATTTAAGTTTTGTCATTTTTACTTTGGAGTCTCCTGCATTTATGTTTTCCAATTTGTCCCAGATCTCTTTTGCACTTTTACAGGTTAGTACTTTTGAGAGAACGTTCTTACTTATTCCAGTTTGTAATGTATTTAAGGCCTTTGCATGTTCCCAAAATTTATTCCTGTCTTTTGCTTCTATCGAAGTGATTTTTGGAACATTATATCCTTCTTCAACTAATGCCCAAACTTCCAATCCAATGGACATCAACTAGTTTTTCATTCTAATCTTAGATAAAACATAGTCTTCACCATCAAATATGGGGAATCTTATTAACATCTTCATCTGTTGATCCATAGTGATTTTAATAGGATCTTCCTTCCAGTGGTTAAACTCTAGTGAAGAATCTGGACCTGATACTAATTAATGGATCATGTCTTCTCATTGAGAGGGGGGGTGAATTAGTGATAGAAATTTAAACACAAGTTCTTTTATTTTAGAAAATGTAAAAACAAATTTGGACACAATGTTTTAACATGGAACCCAATAAGGTAAACCACCAACACATTTCTATTATGTCAAAAAATTTGTTTGTACAATGTACAATAGAAGAAATATGTTGTCTTCCCTTTTAGATCAGCACCAACTGATCAGGATGGATGCACCCACACCCTTATTTAGTCAATTACAAATTGACAAGGAAGCACCTATTCCCCTGTAGGCACCTACCTGCCCTAGCTCCACCCTTATTTAATTTTTATCAGTCTTACATTAACTTCTTGGGCTCTACCATTTGCAATAATAGAGACACTTTGCTTACCATTTGATCTTATGTATATATATCCTTCAATAATCTCTTCAAACCATGCTCACATTCTTTCAACATTATGACTCTTTAGATCTCTATTCAAACCATCACACCTTTATAAAACATGCTTCATGCTTTTCTCCTTCACACCTCTTTGAATCTCTTGTTTATAATTTTGTTCTAATTAATTAGTTAGTTAAAAAAACTTATTCATTAAACTAAGCATCCTTTCAGTCACACTTCTTCGAATCTCTTCTACAAACATCCTCTTCCCCACAACACAAGCTTCCACACTTCACTGGTCTGCGGACTTCATTATCTCTGACTGTTGGGCATGTTTTTTTCCCAAAACATGGGCTTTAGTTCTCTGCTATTTGTGCCTATGTGTCTTGCTTAAACCTTCAGCGATCATATCTCTTAATGCAGGCATCTTTTCACAATAGCCTTTCCACACACGGATGGTGGAAATCGAAAACCACCACTTTCCAATTTTCCAAGCTTTTTCCTTTCTGCTTTTTCTCTTCCGCAATGGTCCTTCCATTGTTGGCTTTCTGAACCAACCATTCGAAAACGACCTTCCCGCAATGCCTTTTCTGCATTGAGCGAAAATCAGAAATTCAACTATTCCAACGACCTTAACTTTTTGCCTTCCACAGTTCTGCACCTGCACTTTTGCTCCCACACGGAAATAAAAAACTCAACTATTCACGACTTCGACTTTTTGCTTTCTGAAGTTCCATACCCACACTTATGCTCCCACCATTTTACTCTCACATATCCTTCGAACCATTGATATCTTGTGCATGCACTCCTGATCGTCGATCTGATGAGCGATTGGATTTCTGATTAACTGTGGAATTTCACCTCATTCTTCTGCCATTTGCAGATCTTATACCCAACCGTTGGATCTTGTTTGGGAAGATTCCTAGTCGTTCATTTTTGAACTATTGTGGAACTTTACTCCTAGACATGATTTCCTTGCGTAAATTAACTACAGTTGTAGATTTATCTACGGCTTCAATATACACCTTCAATCTACTTGAATCTTAGCCATCGATCATTTGGTCCAATGATCCCTAAGTCTCCTGCCTGATTGAACCGATTTAGCTCATCCTAAGCTCTCTGCACAACTCCTCTGTCTTCAAAATACAGGATCTTTCATCTTCAACATGTGGGATTCCTTCTCTACTGGCTTGTAGGCTTCCTCAATTTCCATCAATTCCAACCTATATTTCCATGTTGGCAACATTTGGCCCCTAGCCTCATTTATCAATTGATGTCCTTTTTAGCGACGATTTACCCATTTCAAGTGATATTGCAGGATTTTCCACTGTGGATCAATGTTTTTGGAATTACAAACACCTGACAGTATCTCTATAGATTATGATGATCCCACTGGGAAATATCATAAAGGGCTCACAAACCAGCTCTTTCCATCCACTGCCTCAAAGGAGAAAGCTTCCCATATGATTTTAGGGGGTTCTCTACCATTATTTGATCTATCCATATCCTAAATTTGTACCCATTTCATGGGATCCAATAAAGTTGTTATTTGATCATTGATAAAGATGACTTGCACAGATTCTAGATGGGGTAGGTGGGATTGTTCTTTATATCTTTAATGAGGCTCATCAGACTATTTGGAATGAGATGTTTCTTCATGATGACCGATTTACACCAAGATTTTCTCCCGGAGATGAGTCTCTAGAGGATATTTGTGCCCAAGACTTTGTTCATCAAAATAGGCTCTTTTAAAACTAATCCACTATGCTCAATAGGGGCAGAATGGCTCCCCATTTTATCAAGTGGAAATTTTTGGAGTTGGTATTTCCCCCTTTCCGTAAAAAATTCATGCATAGCATGGATATCTATTATAACACCCTTTTGGGATCCAAAGTGGCTGAGATTTGGTATAAGGGTAAAGCAATAAGGGAAATTTTTAATAGAACTATGCACCTTGCTAAGATTATCCACTTTGTACCCCATTTCTCTATCGTTGTTTTTGGTCTTCTGAATGATTTTTTCCAAACTGCATACTTGGGGTTGCCTTGGAAGATTGGAATTCCTAGATAGTTAAACGAGGTCCAATTTGTTGTCCATTTAATTCAAGTTTGGAATTCATTAAGCACAAGCATCTTGCATACACATTCCAACCATAGAGGAAACATTACATTTCCCTTTGTTGGAAATTCCTCTTGAGGCATTAAGATAAAATTCTAAAATTATTTTGTAGCAAGAAGCAATTATATGGGAGGCCCCTCCTAGAAAAAGTGTGTCATTTTCTAATTGAGAGTTATTTACCTCCTTTGATCCTCTAACTATCATAATTATAGGGAGATGTCAAAACCTTAATTCAAATTTAAGTTTTCGACTTCGGTATTCGGCCAAGATCACATATAAAAGGGAATATAACATGCACCCTTGGTGAAGGACCCTACTGCTTTTGAAGGAACCTATTGGTATCTCATTAACTAACATAGCAATCTAAAGCCCTCCTATATAAGAGTTTACCCATTGAATAAAATGATCAGAGAACCATTTTTTTAAACAACTAAAAGGAAGGAGTGGCGTACCAAGTCAAATGCATTTTCCATATCCAATTTCATTACCATCCCACTTTCTTTCCTAATTTTTCTCAAGTGGATTGCTTCTTAAACAAGGAGAATATTGTCGACTATTTGTCGTTTTTTAATAAAACCCCTTTGGTTTTGAGAAACAATTCTTGGAAGAATGACCTTGAGCCTATTGGAAATTATTTCAAATAATATCATGTAGGAGGAGTTACATAGTGAGATGGGTCTAAATATGGAGAAGGAGGTCGGATTGGATTCCTTTAGAATGGGGGTCAAAAAGGAATAATGGGTAGGCACCCCCACCACATTTTTTTCCTCGCCATTCAACCATTCTAACATGATATACAACTTGGCAAGAACTTTATATTCAAAACGAGAACTCTAGCCATAAAAACTCCTATTTTTGTGAAAAAAACACCAAAAACCACCTCCAAATCAAAAAGTGGTGCTACAGGTAGCACCACTTTTTTTGGGGCTAAAAATGTGGACATGGAAAAAAAAGTCCTTAATGTTTTTTAAAATAACCTTAAAACCAAGCCCCAAATTTAAAATTGATGGTATTGGTAGCACACTATTTCAAAAAATGGCATAATTATATCATTTTATCATAATTTAAAATTGTATTTATTAAACCTCTTAGTAACACTATATAAAACTTGCACTATATTAAAGAAAAAATATTCAAGAAATTATTAGACCACTCTTTCCATATAAAATAAAGGAAATTTCTTATAATAATCATAATAAAATTATATATTAAACCATAAGATGTAGAAACTATTCACGTTCAAATTGAAACACTCATTTAGAGTTTCCACACAGACAATATCATCTTAATAAAACATATAAAATGTTTCATGTGCAAATAGTGAAATCAATACATGGATTGTAACACACCATCAGAAACTACATTTTCTTCAAATGAATATGTAGATGACCCATATTCTTCTCTATTATCAATAAGTGCATTGTCTGAGTCTTCATGTATGCCCAACATTTCATAGGACATATTCCATCCTGATCTACACCTTGGTTTAGCAAAATCCTGTGATGCAACTATTTCTTGTGGCAACAATCTTTTGATAATCTCTGTATTCTTGGAGCAAAGAGTGCCTTTCTTTGTCGACTAGAACTCATACACTAGTATGTCAACATCTTCTAAGTTCAAAATGTCAATGCGACGATGATTTACATTTTGACCCTTTCTTTTTCTCCTTTTGCAAACCCTTTTCTCAACCACCATCTCTGGCTTATACACACCATCAAATGGGTGTGTGTTTGTTGCATACCAATGTACTTCAATGAATATAACTTCTTCATTTTCTTTATTGACCTTCATAACTTTTGCAATCTATAATGGATAACCGCGTGCATATTATGTATCCAACACTGCAATCATACAACCTTCCTTACTATCTTGTACTGAGCCTCTGTAAAGGTCTTCCAATGCCTTGAGTCGTGAAGTCGGATTTTCTAGACCCAATATACATTTCCCTTTCCTCTTCTTGAGAAGGATCAACACATTTTGGTTCAACAATTATTTCCTCATTTTCATTTTCAAAAAAATATTTCCATTTGTAGAGTTTGAAATTATGTCATTTTGCTCCATGAAAAAAGAGTCCCACCAAACAGTATCAGTGACATCAAAATAGTCATATGTATCTTTGATATACTTTTTTATTTCTTCCAAGCATTGAGCAGAATCAACATCTCTATTGTGCCAGTGTGCATTTTGAACTCGGTAGCTTATTGCAATAACAATAACTTTGAAGCATAAATTTGATGAATTGGGATGAATTTCGGAAATGTAAAACCTTATGTAGGCCCCCATTCTGCAATTTTTGAGTACTTCTCGCGCCATAGTAGTGTTTTCCCATCAATCGTTTTTATACGAAATTGATGTTGGAAGCTAATGTCATTAAGTTTTTCAATGCACCTTTCTTCACCATGCGATCCCATAATAAATATTTGCATGTCAACAATCTCCTCCAACGTTAGCACAACGGGCTATGGACTGTATGTCTTTCTAATAATTTCAATTAATTATGGTAGACTGCCAACATTCTTCCTCCCCAATGTCACTGCAAAATGGCTAAAAATTTGATCAATATGGTCATGTGTATGTCCAACAAGCAGGAAACCAACTTTAACCTTCTGAAAAAATCCCAATTCAACAAGCATGTTTAGATAACCAAACACGATCTGATTTTTGTTTTCACGGCTAGAGTTGTCCAATTGCAGATACAGAACTTGAGGAAGATTTATGGACCAATGAGTAATCACATGGTGAATTATGGTGATGGTCAAATTTTCATCATAATTAATATGTGGAGCTGTAAAGTAAACCCTTGGGGACATCTAACCATTAAAAAAATACAACCAACCAAGTGAAACTGAATAAAATTTTCCTCCTTTAAATTCTTTGGTACACAAAAAAGTGGCAAAAGTGTTTTTTTCTGATCCATGCCATCAACTATTAAACCCAAATATTGATGTGGATTATCATAAAATTTCTTGTGATGTTTGTATAACTTTTGTCGTTCAACCGATTGTTGATTGTGATGTGCTTGAAGTTCTTTGATAACAGAATCTACAAATGAAATAAAAATAAAACATTGATGAGATTTTATAATTGATATGTACAAGAGAAAAAAAATTAGAGACATGCCTCTTTCTATCCCTTCTGATTTATCCCTTCTTTGTTTAAGAGAATCACATATACTACAAACCCCCATCCTTGACCTCTTATGAATACAGACATTGTTGAACTCTATTTTCCATAGCCTTGTAAAATATGCATATCTGATGAAATTGTTATTTCCTTCGGCCTCTTAAACAAATGCCTTGTACAAGTTGTAGATTTATTCCCTTGAGAAATTATATGGAATGTGTATGGTTTCTCTATCTAACATATTGTCTCCATGCTTAGAAAAGAGTCATGCATCCATGATATTGCAATGTTTGTTATTGGCCCACTACCTCGTGCATGATATTATTTAGAATAAAAAGTGGGATCCTTTTCTAGCCTTGTCTAGATTCTTGATAGTCTAAGATGCTGATTGAGTGAATTATTTTGAATGTCCTTCTGCAAAGCAAAATACTTCCAATGTGATAATCATAACCTGCCTTTGTGGAAATCATACACTCCACTAAATATGATTTTTGCATATTTTTGTTCATTGAAAGATATGTTAGTCTTTTCTCCAAGGCACAATTGTAATGCATCTATTTCAAACAATGGTTTTGGAAACACTCACTTGAAATCAAATCAGTAATAGAACTTGGACTCATGAGAAAATGTTTTCTAGACCTTGTATAACTAGAATTATTTGGATTGAAATAATATGGTCTAGTCCTACATTTAATCTTGCTCATTGGTACAATTTTCCTTTGTGTTTCATGTACCATTGCATCATCCTCGTTTGAATGAGTATCCTCATCAATATGAGGAATATCATCTCTCTCATTGACATTATCATCACCAAATTTAGCAGGAGATTGATTATCCTCATCGGTATCATGTTTATCACTTGAGGTTAAATTAACATCATCAACAATATTGGTATCTTCATCATTGGAAGGTTCATTCTCACCAAAATCGTCATCTTTCTCTTTAAAATCCTCGCTTGGAGGAAAATAATCATCGGTGGCATCAAAATCATTACTTAGAGGAAAATCGTATTCGCCATTATTATTTCCTTCATCCTCACCAAAATCATCATCTGTCCCATTAAAATCCTCGCTTTGAGGAAAATCATCATTGGTTCCCTCAAAGTCATCGCTTGGAGGAAAATCATCTTCACCATTATTGTTGCCTTCATCCCCACCAAAATTATCATATGTCCCATCAAAATCCTCGCTAGGAGGAAAATTATCATCGGTTCCATCAAAATCATCACTTGGAGGAAAATCATGTTCAACATTATTGGTTCCTTCATCCTCACTAAAATCATCATCTGTCCCATTAAAATCCTCACTTGGAGGAAAATCATCATCAGTGCCATCAAAATCCTCGCTTGGAGGAAACCATCTTCAGGCCCATTGTTGTTTCCTTCATCCTCATGAAAATCATCTTATGTCGTATTAAAATCCTTGCTTGGAGGAAAATCATCATCGATGCCATCAAAATTCTTGCTTCTAGGAGAAATATTATTAGTCCCATTGAAATCCTCACTTGGAGGAAAATCATCAGCATTGCTAATAAAATTCTCGCTTGGAGGAAAATCAGATACAACATTATTGGTGCCCTCATTCTCACCAAAATCATCATCGGTCCCATAAAAATCTTCAGTTGGAGGAAATTCAACTTTGGTGCCTTGAAAATACTCGCTCTGAGGGAAATCTTGGCTAGGAGGAAAATCATTGTTGGTTCCTTGAAAATCCTCGCTTGGAGGAAAATCATCATTGGTGCCTTCAAAATCCTCGCTTGGAGGGAAATCTTGGCTAGGAGGAAAATCCTCGCTTGGAGGAAATTCATCGTTGGTGCCTTGAAAATCCTCGCTTGGGGGGGAATTTTCATCATCTTGTTCAATTCCTTCAAAATATTCACTTGGAGAATGGTATTCATCATCATCATTATTGCCTTCAAAATCGTCGCTATGAGGAAAATCATCATCCCTTCCTTTCAAATCCTAACTCGGACAAAAATTTCCACCATTTCCAGAAATTGAGATAATTTCATATGATTCCATGACTTTTTACGAAAAGCTATAATGGTGCATCACCCACTCTCCTCACACAATAAGTAGAATGGTGCAATTGTCAACCTCCAACAATCATATAGTGAAAAGAACTATTTTTCCCTCCAAAATTTTGCTACAAAAACTGCACATTTGTAACGCATTAATACAATTAATGAAGTTAATATCATATTTCATATAAAAAATGTGTAAAAATATTAATTAAATCACATGTAAACTATGCTTTATAAATTTTGTGATAATATATTTGCTATCTACATTAATTTTTTTATCCCACACTCATAACACAAGTAAAATTTCATTTACTGCCATCCTCTTTAAATTTAGTAATAATTCATTCATGAATTACTATTTGCATTTTCTGTCTACACTTGACTTTTGAGCAATTTAATAGTGTTTTGCATGTTAGTTTTCTTATAATAAATTTGTCTATTTTTTTTGTCTTGTCTATCTCTCCTCCTTGTCACTCTCTCTCTATCTCCTCATGGGAACTTGAGTGAGTGTAAGTGTGTATAAATGAGGGAGGGTGCCTCCCTATTTATACTCTTCAAGTGACTGACCAAATACATGGTTGGGAGACCTCTTACCCTAACTAGACTAAAATATTGGAGTATCAGCGTGACTTACAATGGTCTATTCAAAACTGAAGTGGATCTGCCTCAATATATTGTTGTTCACAATATTCACAGAAGCGGCTAGGTGATTGATTGAGTTGATCTTTTATCGTTCCTTTTTAATCCTACATTCATGTAGCAATTAATTAAACTTAATCTATGCAACATAAATGTGATTTGGTTTCTACAGACACCTCTTGCAAAACAATGATTACAAACATTGGAATAATCTATACGAATTTTAAATACCAAGGTTAGTTTAATGTACATTTTTGTGCAATGTAATTTATTTATTTATTTTAGGCTAGTGTGCCCTTTGGATGCACAAGGGTTAAATTTTATGTTTTTTTTCGTCTTCGAGTGCCCGTTGAATGCACTATGGTTAAATTTAATGTATTTTTTTGGGCTTGGCCTTGAGCGGGCACCCATAATTTACAATTTTATTTTTATTTTTGGGTTGGGGCGCCCTTAAGGGCAGTGGGGATTGCGCACCCCTATGGGCAGCAGGGAGGAGTTGCGCTCCTCCCCCAGGCACCTGAATCATGTGCCTCTATTGGTGTGTGGTTTGGGTTCCCAAAGGGCACCCTATGGGAGGAGTGTAATTCCTCCTTCCTGCCCATAGGGGTGCACAACATGCCCCTGTGGGTAGCGGGGAGGATCTGCGCTCCTCCTTTGGGTGCCCAATAGGGCGCGTGATTCTAAGAATTGTGTTGCCCTGTTGGGGCGTGCTTTGGGTGCCCTTTTGGCTCCCAATGGGAGGAGCACAGTTCCTCCCCACTTCCCATAGGGGTGCGCATCCCTCGGGCGTCCAAAGTGCCCGCTGAAGCCCAACCTTAAAAAAAATTGTAATTTTTGGGCGCCCACCCAAGGTCCAGCTCAAAATTTTAAAATTAAAAAAAAATACATTAAATTTAAGCACAATGCATCCAAAGGGCACGCAAAGTCGAACGGGCCGCGCGATTATAGTTATGTTGTTTTTTGAAGATAAACTAAAAATTTCATTTTCTTTTATAGGGTGAATGGCGTCAAGAAAGATATATGTAAACATGTTTGGAGCACAATCAACAATGAAGTTGTTGAAAAAAACAATTGAGTCATCACATAATGTTTCGCATGACGAAGTCGTGTCCATCGAGGATTTAAAATCCAAAAATGCAAGGGAATGGAAACATGCACCAGAGGAAGAGAAAATGGAATATTCTTGGTTTGTGATAGAGAAATATCAAGGGAACCCATATAGCATTCATTTATATTGTGCGACATTTGCTTATCTAAAACACGATTATCACTCATTAGGATTATTGCAAGATATTTGTTTGATGCCAGGTGAAGACTTCATTTATGCACTAGTGAAACAAGCTAAGACCTATGTCAAAATACGATATTGTTTGAAGGTTTCAAACTATAAAATCAACAAAAGTTTCATTGAATTTTGTGCGGGAGTTGTGCACGATATTGAGCACAAAAGTGTAAGTTTCTATATTTTTGTATGTTTTTAAATTTTTTATAATTTAGAAGATATGGCAATGTAATAGTTTTAATACAACAATGTTTGTATTTTTGCAGGATTTTTCCATGCCACTTTCTCATATTCTAAATGGAATTTATTCCACTGAAGAAAACCCTGTAGATTGTTGGTCAATTGAATGAGTTTGTCTGTCATTAATGTAAACATGGATTTTGTGATGTAAACATCATTGATGTAAACATACATCAAACTTATGATTTCAAAGTTTTTCTTCTAAATATTGACTTATGATTCCAAAGTTCTTTTATAATATTCATTTGAAATGATAAACTCTGTTAAATATTGGGGATGTTGGATATTGGCATATGTTGTTGAATATTGGTATATTGGATTCAAAAGTTCTTTTATAATATCCATTTGAAATGATAAACTCTATTAAATATTAGGGTTGTTGAATATTGGCATATTGGTGCCTCATCTCATATTGTTTGCAAGAACCCAAAGATGATTAGCTTTGACAAATAGTTAGGGTGAACCTAGACATTATTAGCATTGACAAACAGATAAGTTTTATTCATGATTTGGCCAAAATGATTTGTTATATCTGTTAAAGTTTAGTTTGCACAGTTTTGATCTACTAAAGATTAGTTTTATTCACGATTTGGCCAAAACGATTTGAATGCATGTTGATAATTGGTTTACACAATTTCAATAACCATATCTGACTGTTTAGATGTATGAATGTGTTGTAAGATAAAAGAAAGGTGGATGTGTGCGCGGAAGATAAGAGAAAAAATGATGTTCTCTGTCTGGTATTAAGAAAATTTGAATCGGTATACACAGAAAATGCATAGGAGTAATGAGAGATAGTATCTTCAGCAATATCAAGGTAATACATATATACGTCATAGGAAGTTTTCAGCATTCACCAGTAATTGGAACAGTTACTCTTCAATGTCTTCATCTTTTGCAGCACACAATCACTTGATCATTTTGCAGCAACACTTCGATATTTCGATCCTTTATAGCAGCAACACTTCAATCCTTTGCAACAGCACTTCGATCTTATTGATCCTTTGTAGTAGCAACACTTTGATCTTCTTAATCCTTTGTAGTAGCACTTCGATCTTCTCGATCCTTTGTAGCCATGCTACCTATAGTACACATGATCTCTTTGTGGGATGATCAATCCCTATCACTTTAGGACATAGATCCAAGTATGATGCAATCATCCATCAACATACTCGCCCTTAACGAGGAGGGTCCATAGTATCAACCAACTGAATCATCTACAACTAAATGTAGATCTCGACTGCACCTAGATACATGCCCTGTTGTTAGTAAGGACTCATCATAGTGCATCCTCATATTCAAAGCTAGGAACACCCCTGAGCGAGTGTTATACTATGGAATCTACTTATACATGTAGGCATACTCTCCATACAAGATTATTGTCTGCAGCTACAGATCTCGACTGCACCTAGGTGTTGGTCCTCATTGTAAAACATCTTCAACCTATTAGATCTAGGACCACTCCATGCAAGTGTTATGCTACGACATCAGTGAGGACTCATCATAGAGCATCCTTAGGTCCTCATTGTAAAACATCCTCATCCTATTAGATCTAGGACCACTCCATGCGAGTGTTATGCTATGACATCCGTGAGGACTCATCATAGAGAATCCTTAGCACTAAAGCAAGGACCACTCCCAAGCGAGTGTTATTCTATGGAATCTACATATAAATGTAGGTATACTCTTCATACAAGAGTAGCGTCTGCAAGGAAAATCTCGACTGCACCTAAGTGTCAACCCTATCGTCCATAAGGACTCATTGTAGGAAATCCTCAACATGAAAGTTAGGACCATTCACAAGCAAATGTTATATTACAATATCCACAAAAAAATGTGGGTACTCTCTATGTGAGAGTAACGTTTGCAAGGCCATCTGTATCTAGTAAGGACCACTCTCATGAACATAGTGTTATACCTACAAGACCATCCTCAAGAGTGGATACTATCGTCCACAAGTGAATGTCGAACCTTTTTCAGCATATTCAGGTGTACTTGGACTCTTTTATACTGAAGCATCACTATCATCCGTCATCGATGATAGTCTTATCATCACTCCCCATTTTCTGGGAGGATCTATATCATCAACCTGCTCCCCCTTAATCCAAGGAGGGTTCATATCTTGGACATGTTCTTCCTTTCTAAGGGGAGTCCATATCTTCGGTTTCTTACTCCTCTCCGAAGAGGCTTTATATCTTCATCATTCCTTCCTGCAAGAAAAGTTTGTAGTCCCATCACTATTCCTCCTTGCAAGGAAAGTTTTTTCAAACTATACCATGCTTGTCACGAAAATATTCAAAATTTACTTGAGATAGAGTCTTGGTCAGCACATCAGCAACTTGCTCATCGATACTCACATACTGGAGCTTTATACCTCCCTTTTTTACCATATCCCTTATATAAAAATATAGGATTTATGTGCGCTTTGATTTATCATGGAATGCGGGATTCTTTGTCATCTTTATGCAACTCTGGTTGTCACAAAGAATCACTGTGGTATCCAAATCCATGTCAAATAGTCCTGGCATTAGTTTCTAAATCCATATCGCTTCACAACTAGCGAAGTAAGCTGCTATGTACTCTGCTTCAGCTGTGCTAAGAGAAACACTGGATTATTTCTTACTAAACCATGAGATCATGGTGGATAATAACATCCACCTGAGGTGCTCTTTCTGTCTGCAGCACTTTCTACCTAATTTGAATCTGTTTATCCATATAATCTATAGTCATGATATCTACCGTAGTAAAGTCCGAGATCTATCGTACCTTTTAGTTATCTCAACACATTCTTTGCAGCTATCAAGCGAACCCGTCTAGGTTTAACTAGATATTGACTTAAAGTGTTCAAAGAAAATCATATATATGGCCTTGTATTCATCAGATACATCAATGACCCAATGATCTGTCTGCATTGAGTCATGTCCACTAACTCTAATGACTCATTAGATAACAAATTCAATTTGGTGTCCATGGGTGTGTCCATGGCTTTACAATCCAACATATAAAATATTTTTGAGATTTCTACTGTATACTTTCCCTGGTTCAGAAAGATTCCTTCTAAGATCTGCCACACTTCTAGCCTAAGGAAACAATGCATCAATCCAGGATCTTTAATCTCGAATTATTCAGCTAGATTCATCTTGCTCTCTCTGATCTATTTCCCATTTCCAATCAGAAATAGATCATCCACATACAATAATAGTATGGAAGGTTCATCGTCCTTAACCTTCATGTAAAGTTTAGGATCAACTTTACTCTTTGTAAATCCCAAGCTTGTCAAGAAGCTATCTATTCTACCATACCAACCTCTAGGAGCTTACTTCAGTCCATACATAGCCTTTTTCAACTTACATACATGAGTCACTCTGTCTCTGACTTCAAATCATTGTGGTTGCTCGATGTAAACCTCTTCCTCAATCATACCATTCAAGAAGGTTGTCTTTACATCCATCTAGTGTAGATCCCACTTCATCATTAAATCAAGTGCCATGATGGTTCTAATTGAAGTGTACCTTTCTACTATAACAAATGTATCTTCATGAATAATCCCTCTTTCTAAGAGAATCCTCTAGCCACAAATATTGCCTTGTACTTTTCAATACTTCCATCAACAACATGTTTTATCTTGTAGATCCATTTCATAGATACCACACTCTTGATTTCTGGTTTGGGTACTATATCCCAAACATCATTCTTCATTATCGACTGGTATTCTTTCATCATTGCTTCCACTCACTCTTTCTTCTGTGTAGCTTCCTCATAGATGGTGGGTTCTTGATCTACAAGGTCACACATCAAAGCTACATAACTAGAGTATGGCATTGATATTTTGCTTTTTTCTTATGGAACCTTCTGGACCTCCATATCTCTTTGCTTCTTGTATGATTTCTCTTACCCAAGTAGGTTTTCTCTTTCAAGAGATATCCATAGTAGGGGGTTCCTGAGGTTCTAACATATCATGATCTTCAGATGCTACTGTTTCAGGAGAGGGGTGACTACTATTTCAGGAGAGGGTTCACCTTCTATCATTCTGGGAGGTATGTCCTCTTCATGTACTTCTTCAAGCTGACACCTTATGGATTTCTTAAGAGCTGTCTCTTCATCAAATGTTACATCCCTACTAATCTTGATATGATGGAGTCCTGAAATGTATATCTTGAAGGCTTCAGAGACTTCATCATATCCAACAAATATTCCCTTATTTCCAGAAGGATCCAACTTGGTTCTCTTCTCTTTCAGAATGTGTACATATATTGGACAACCAAATATCTTGAGATGTCTCACTTTAGGTTTCTTTCATGTATACATTTCTTCAGGAATCTTGAATCCAAGAGCACTATGAGATAATCTATTATGCACATACACTGTTGTTATTGTTGCTTCATCCCACAGGTGCATGGGGAGGTCTTGGTCATGAATCATTGTTTTCACTGCTTCCATAATGGTTCTATTCTTTCTTTCCACAAAACCATTATGTTGAGGATTATAAGGAGTGGTTAGTTCCCTCTTGATTCCTACCTCCTTGCAGAATGCTTCAAATTCTTTTGAAGTATATTCTCCACCATTATTTGATCTCAGTGTCTTGATTCTTCTTTCTGAATGGTTCTCTATCAAGGCTTTGAATTCCTTGATCGATTTCCCGAACACTTCACTTTTGTTCTGCAAGAAGTATATCCATGTCTTTCTTGAATAGTCATCAATAAATGTGACATAATATTCATATCCACTTAACGATATGGAGGGCATAGGACCACATACATCAGAATGAATTAATTCCAACATACCTTTAGTCTTTGTTTCACTTTTCAGAAAGGGATTCTTGATGTTCTTTCCTCTTGCACATCCTTTGCAAGTTCCCTCATGATCAATCTTTAGATCTGGTAAACCTATTACCACCTTGATCACATAGGGCGGTGCTTTATAGTTTATGTGAGCAAGAATCCTATGCCATAGTTCACTTGAGTTAGTAGTCTCATGGAGAAGGGCTATTTCTGGATGTCCTTTGTGTTTGTACAATCCTCCTTCTTCTTCACCAATGACCACGACATTTTCATGTAACGTCCCCTCCCCTCTACTCGATGGAGAAGAGGATGCGACTACACTATTGCTCTGCGTAAAAGGCCGAGCAATCTAGCCCCTTGAACATAATAATAAAATGCATTGAACATAAAATTATGCACAGATGCATAATACATGCAAATACACAACGGAAGAAAATATCATTCAACACATTCATCATGTACATAATAACTCATAAAACAAATAAATTGTAGAGTTAAATACAATAAATACTTATCTTGAAAAGGAGTTTTCCTGCAACCAGCTATGTCACTGCAATGTTCCACCCAACTATAGGCTAGTTTGCTCATCAATCTCTTAGCACCACTGCCACCCCCAAGCTGGGCATTATTTCCACAAGGAACTAGGGAACATCAGGCTCACACATAGCAATATACACATCAAAACTTATCTAATCCAAACACAATTGGGTTTATCGGGCTGCTAAGGCAGTGGAAAGGAGAATTTCTAATCTAGTGAGCTCAACCACATAGCTATGGGATCCTACACAATATCTGGCTTAGCCTCTACAATACCTACACACTCAACACAAGGAAGTATCCCCTTCTATTCTACACAGTACCTCAGGCCATACCTTCCCTTCTAGTGCTCTTCAGGGTGTGCATAGAAGACTAACCAGCCCCTCGTGATCTCTCTGTGAGGTCCCTCTCTTCATTAGATTTATCAAGCCAATTCTGGCCTCTTCCACTCCTAACGGTTCAGATCAAATCAAGGATTTACATAACAACAAAACAAAAATGTTGGGTATGGACAAAACACCGTGGGAACCAAAAATAAAAAATGGTAGATGGGGAAAATGACCAAGGTGAGTAGATCATTTCAGGAAATGTTTCATGGCTTTAGAGAGGCAAAAACGACCTCTACAAACCCCCAATTCATGGATTTGAATTCATAAAAACATTTATGGGCATTACATGATCAAATACAACCTCCCTAAACCCACAAATCATGAATATCTACTATCCATTCAATCAGCAATAACAAAAATGGATTTATGGGCATGAAGGAATGAGGAAACAACAGAAAAAACATGAAGGTAAAAACACAACAGGCTCCAGCTGCGTAGGAAATGAAGGACATGGGTGCATAAAGGGATGGGCAGCAATTCATGGGTGTTATCTTGCCCCATAAGTCAAAATGCAATTTCCCCAAAATGGGTGGCTTCCCCAATACGAATTTGACTGTCATACTCTTCCCATCCCAAGGAATTAACTACCTCAATCGATTTCTGGAAGAAATAAATGATTGGGCACAAAAGACAAAATGGGTAGTTGAGATTTGATGGGTTCTCCCTTTGACATTTGGATTTACCCTATTGGCTCAAGGGTTTGAATATTCCCCCCCTATTCCTTGTGAAATCATGCCCCCATCTCTTTAATGTTGCATTGGCATAGCTAGTTGTGGGTATTTTTTATTAATTGCGTATTTACATGATGTCCAAAATTATATTGTGTCGGGCTAACACGTGAACCTGTTGGAGACATTTACCATCATACACACTCTTTTTGTTCAAGTTGGCCTAGTTAAACCACTATCCTAAGTATAATTGACAATAATTGACATCAGTGGAGCATTAGTTGCCATCATCCAGTCACACCCACGCCTACCTATAGTCAAGGAGGCGAACTTAGCCTTCTCCTACAGTCAAGGAGGCTAACTGGAGCACTCCGAGGGTGATCTGAGTGATACTAATGCACCTAATTGCTAACTGGTGGTTACAATCAGTTCAACCAGTCAATTAAGGCACCTCCTCTCATTAAATATATTATTTAATGATTATTTATTATTATTTAATGATCTGGAGTCAACAGGGCACCTCCACCAACTTTTGATGGTCAGTTCAGCTTCAGTTAACCTCATCGGGGTTCATTGAAATCATGGAGCACTAGCACTTGATGGTTGGCTTGCTATGACATGTGTTTGATCTCCTTCAATTGAGATTCAGTCATTTATTGCACTCCGACTTCAGTTAAGGTTTGGTGAGTCAATTAGGGTTTTGGTCAAGTGGTTAACTAAGTGTGAACCTATGGTTGAGAGTTAGTTAAGCTAGACTCACTCATTGAATTTGAATTGTCTCCTTATGTATTCAAATTCCTCATGGATTCAAGCCATTGCTTGACATTGTTATTGTAACCATTCATTGTTTATTAAATATACAGAGAGGAAACCAATTCCGGTTTCGATTAACACCATTTCATGAGTATTTGTTGATTATTCTTTGATGAGATTGATTCTTTGTTCCTAGATCAATGTGCAAGATTAATATGGTATCAGAGCTTACAGTGGGACAGAGATCTATCTCTCAAAAACAAGCTTTTTGACAGATTTCTCCATGAAAAGTGAGCAATAGCTCAAAATTCCAGCACTGCACCAGAAGCCAAGGCTTACCACTCAATATCCCAAGTAAAGAACTTGTTGATCAAGCTTGCTTGAATGACTATGCTGGGTGTGATGAAAGCCTAGAATGTGCAGGCTGTCCGACCTTATTTTTCCCTTTCTGTTTTGATTTTCAGGTTTCTACAGGTGAAGCATTCGCTACAACATATCCAGATGGCCTCCTGAGTAGATTTCTTGACTCCATACAATTTCCACTCATGGAAAAATAAAATGGAGATTCAGTTATGCTCCAAAGGACTCCATAGAGTCGCCATGGACACTAAAGTTGAGCCTGGATCCGCCATAGAAAAATCAAGATTCTTGAACAAGAAGGATGAAGCCTTCGGTTTCTTGTGCCTCTCTATTTCCGAAGACCTTCTCTTCCATCTTACGGATCTGAAGACACCGAAAGAAATATGGGACAAATTGGAATCACTATACGGAAAGCATGATGAATTGAGAGTTTACCAACTCGAAAATGAACTCATGTCTCTCCAACCTTCCAATTTCGAGACTCTGAATGATTTCTTTACAAAGTTCAAGCATATTGTTTTACTCTTGAAGCAATGCAAAGTGGAGAAGGAGGATGATCATCTCATCCTTGCCATCCTCTCCAAAACCGAGACTGATTATTCAGTTTTTGTTTCTACATTCCGTGCAGGGAAGCTCACAACCCCCATATGGAAGATGCCTACACTTAATGCCTTCATTGAGTCCCTAACTAATGAACATGACAAGCTTGTCTAGATGGGGATCATCCGATCTTCCCGTGATCAAGCCCTCCATGTCTCGAGGCCCAAAGATCTGTAGGGTAAAGGAAAGCAGCAGAAAAATCAGAAAGCTAAATTTGATGCTCCCAAGCCTACAGTTGAAAACCAGCAGCATGATGAATCTTTCGGCTCAAGGAAGAACAAAGGAAAAGGGCACAATGGGAAAGAAAAAGTCAGTTGTTCTTACTGCGGGAAGGGTTTTCACCCTGAACATGCCTGCATGAAGAAAAATCTTGATGAAGAAACCTCTCTCCTTGAGAGGAATCACATCAATCTTCCAGAGAGATTTCGCAGGAGAGATCACCAAGATCGGGAACCACAGCATGAGAAAGGTCATGCCCTCATGGCAAGCACTTCGAAGTCCAAAGCACTGCTGATTGACAGTGGAGCTTCGAATCACATGATGGTTGAAAAAGACTTTGTTTCATCCTTGGAGACCGGAAAATCCATCCCCATCCACATGGGAGATGACTCCACCATCATTTCCGAAGGACAAGGTACTGTAGATCTAAAAAATGGTTTTTTTTCTAATGTTTTGTATGTACCGTCTCTAGCAGCAAATCTCCTTAGTGTCTATCATATGACACATACAGGAATGCCTAAGAGAGTTTCTTTTAGCCCAAATTATGTTGAGATAATAGAAATTGCATCCAGGAAACTCATTGCAAAAGGGCTTGCAAATCATCATGCAAAATCCTATGAGTTCTCTCACTTTGTTGCGGATGCAAAGCCCTCTGATGTGCTAACTCATGGAAATGAGGTTAGTAGGCTATGGCATGAGAGGTTTGGCCATATTAATTTCAAATATTTGCAGCAATTATAGAAAAACTCAATGGTTGAAGGCCTCACGGTCATCAAGGCAATCACGAGAGTCTGCAAGGGCTGTGTGATTGGAAAACACCCTGAGCACAAGTTCGATCGGGGGAAGGCAAACTGAGCTACAAGCATATTGGGGCTGATACATTCTGATATCAGTGGTCTGATGCCTGTCACACCCATAAATGGATCAAGGTACCTCCTTACTTTTATTGATGATTTTTTAAGGTATACATGGGTTTTCTTTCTCAAAAAGAAATCAGAAGTATGTGAAAAAAATTCTGAATTGAAGGCCTTGATCGAAAATGCCTCTGGGCTTAAGATCAAGATCTTGAGATCTGATAATGGAGGGGAGTATGTCAGTAATGAGTTGCTGTACATATGCTCCCAAAGTAGTATTCCTTTCCAGCATTCAATTCCCTACACTCCCCAGCAGAACGGAGTAGCAGAAAGGAAGAACCGGTCTCTCAAGGAGATGACCACCTGTATGTTGGAGTCAAAGAAGCTTGCTGCAAATTTGTGGGATGAAGCCATGCATGTTGCAGCATACATTCAGAACAGGGTGCCACATTCATCTGTGAAAGTAAAGACTCCTTTCTAAGCATACTTCAGACACAATCCAGATGTGTCAAACCTACGGCTATTTGGGTCCACTACATGGGCCCGGATTCCGCTTGATAAAAGAAGGGCTTTGCAACCGCAGAGCATAGAATGTCTGTTTATTGGGTATCCTGATGAATCTAAAGGATTCAAGCTGTTGGATATCAAGACCAAACATATCATCATCGAGAGAAGTGTCAAGTTCGATGAGCCTCTTCAGGAGGTGGAACTAGTGAAGGAGAAAACTGTTGAATTTCCTTCCTATTCCACTGAATATTTGAATGATGAAATTGGGGGTGATGAACTTGATTTGGATCCTCTGATTTCTGATATCAGTGTTCAGAAATCATTAGATGTTGAATCAGAACCTGAAGTGCAAAATCATCTTCCTACATGGGCCCAACAGACACTCTCCTCCGCAGGAGACAACATTGGAAATCCGGATGATCCAAGGAGAACCCGGTCTGATTTCCAAAGAGCAGGTATTGTGCTCTCTTGTTTTATAATTTGCTATCTGAAACTTGCTATTTGATGATTAGTTCATATCCAAAATCCTACTACCATGCTCGGAATGATCTGAGATGGCAAGTTGCCATGGATGAAGAGATGAATTCTCTTCAAAAAATCCTACTTGGGAGCTAGTTTCTCTTCCTCCGGGAAGTAAATTGGTTCAATGCAAGTGGGTGTTTCGGACAAAGGTTGCTGCTGATGGAAGCACCTGAAAATATAAGGCAAGGCTGGTAGCAAAATTTTTCTCTCAGGTCCAAGGAGAGGACTACCATGAGACCTTTGCACCGGTTGCAAAAATGGACTCCATCCGCCTTGTTTTGGCTATTTTAGCATCCAAGCACTAGGAGATGCCTCACATGGATGATAAGTCAGCCTTTTTGCATGGATATCTTCATGAGGAGATATACATGAAGCAACCTAAGGGCTACATCACTGATCTATCTTTGGTTTTCAAGCTAAAGAAGTCACTATACAGGTTAAAACAGGCCCCAAGAGAGTGGTATTCCAAGATGGATGCCTTCCTTCTCTCGCAAAACTTTCAGAGATGTAGATCAGATCCAAATGTGTATTTATAGCAGCATGATGGTCATCTAATTATCATTGTTTTATATGTTGATGACTTACTGATCATAGGTAGCACATTTTCCTCCATTTCAGCCATCAAAACTGCTCTCCACAATGCCTTTGAAATGAGTGATTTGGGGCTTCTAAAACAATTTTTGGGGCTTGAAATCGAGCAAAATTCTGATGGGATTATGGTCACTCAGTCCAAATACATTTCAGACCTATTAGTCAAGTTTAACATGGCTGAATGTAAGCCTGCATCGTTCCCTTTCCTTTCAGGGATCAGCCTTGAAGAAGAAAAACACACACCTCCCATGGATTGCACTATCTATCGACAGCTGATTGGTAGCTTGTTGTACTTGACACATTCTAGGCCTGATATTTGTTATGCCATGAATGCTATGTCAAGATACATGCAGCAGCCTCATGATCTTCATTGGAAGGCAGCCAAGAGGATCCTCCAGTATATTCAGGGAACCAAGACCTACGGCATTCACTATGCTGCAAACTCCGAGCTAGAGCTAGTTGGATACACAGATTCCGATTAGGTGGGTGATTTTATTGATCGGAAGTCAACTTCCGGATATGTATTCATGTTTGGTGGTGGCCCTATTTGTTGGTCAAGCAAAAAGCAGGCTGCCGTAGCACTATCTTCAGCAGAGGCCGAGTATCGAGGAGCGGTGAATGCTTGCATCCAAGCAGTTTGGTTGCAAGACATTCTTTCAGATTTTGATCTTGGTAGTACTTTGTCCATTGTCCTCTTTTGTGACAACTAGAGTGCTATTAAGATATCCATGGATCCAATTACCAAGCAGAGGACCAAGCATGTAGAGATTCACATGCACTACATCAGGGAGCTTGTGCATGACAGGACCATCATTCTGCAATACTGCCTGACTGATGAGCAGATTGTAGACATCTTCACCAAGAGCTTTTCAGAAAAGAAGTTCACTTACCTCCATTCACTATTGGGGGTGAGTTCATCAGGGTGATCCAGATTACTTTCATTGTTCATCTTGAGGGGGGGGGTTTTCCCACTGGGTTTTCCCTCTTTTCCTCACTTAGTTTGTTTTGAGCATTGTTTCAGTTTCAGCATTGTACAAGGTGACCTATGGCCTTAGTTTCCAGGGCCCTAGCATTTTTATGCATCTATGTTTTCTAACTCTTCCTGAGTATAGCTTAAGGGGGGTGTTGGAGACATTTACCATCATACACACTCTTTTTGGTCAAATTGTCCTAGTTAAACCACTATCCTAAGTATAATTGACATTAATTGACATCAGTGGAGCATTAATTGCCATCATCCAGTCACACCCACGCCTACCTACAGTCAAGGAGGCTAACTGGAGCACTCTGGGGTGATCTAAGTGATATTAGTGCACCTAATTGCTAACTGGTGGTTACAATCAGTTCAACCAGTCGATTAAGGTGCCTCCTCTCATTAAATATATTATTTAATGATTATTTATTATTATTTAATGATTTGGAGTCAACAGGGCGCATCCACCAACTTCTGATGGTCAGTTCAACTTCAGTTAACCTCATCGAGGTTCATTGAAGTCATGGAGCACTAGCACTTGATGGTTGGCTTGCTATGACATGTGTTTGATCTCCTTCAGTTGAGATTCAATCATTTATTGCACTCCGACTGCAGTTAGGGTTTGGTGAGTCAATTAGGGTTTTGGTCAAGTGGTTAACTAAGTGTGAACCTATGGTTGAGAGTTAGTTAAGCTAGACTCACTCATTGAATTTGAATTGTCTCCTTGTTCGAATTCCTCATGGATTCAAGCCATTGTTTGACATTGTTATTGTAACCATTCATTGTTTATTAAATATACAAAGAGGAAACCAATTCCGGTTCCGATTAACACCATTTCATGAGTATTTGTTGATTATTCTTTGATGAGATTGATTCTTTGTTCCTATATCAATGTGCAAGATTAATAGAACCATCAGCATCGATTTTAATCGTCGATACATAAAATGCTAAATCCATGGTGGGGCCTTGGCCTTGAGCTCCACACCATGATTTAATAATGATATTTACATCATTTACAATTTAATGCAATTGGGGTCAAAACCGGGGTGTTACACTTCAAGTGTCTTTCCTTTGGACCACATAAGTACTTGTCCACCTATAAAAGCAACTCTATATCCTTTCTTATCTAGATTTGAGATGGAAAGCAAGTTCTTTTTCAAACATAGTACATATAGTACTTCCTTCATCTTCATGGAAGTCCCAGAGTCAAGCTTGTAGCTTGATTCACCAAAACCTTTCATGGGATATTGATAGTCATCTCCTAATGACACTTTCTGAGGAGAGTTCTTTTCTTCAAGTCTTGATAGAGTTTGCTTCTTCCCTATAATGTGCTTTGAGGCACCACTATCAATAATCCATGTATCTTCTCCAGGTGTTACAGACCTAGAGAGTGCAAAGAATAGTACATATTCTTCTACATCTTCTTCTTTTGTCGGTCTCTTTCGAGGTCTTTCTTCTCTTCATCCTCATCTTAAGCTAGATGGGCATGATGTCTTTTGTTGTTCTTCTTCTTTGGTGATGGACACTCTTTGGCAAGGTGTCCTATCTTATGACAGTTGTATAATTTGTACTTTGAGTAATTTTTCTTATGATTTACTCTTTCCTTTTGAAACTTCTTCTTTGAAGGTTTATGATTACCTTTCTTGAAGTTTGATTGTTTTCTTCCTTTAGTATGGATGGCTAGATCCTGGTCATCTTCTCTGAGTAGAGATTCTCTGTTAGCTACTCTAGATTCTTCTTAAATGCAATCTTCCCATACTATGTCAAACTTCAAGCTTTCTTTTCTAGCACATAGAGTCTGTATGAATGAATCCCAAGGTCTAGTGAGACCATTGAGAGCAGTCATAACTAGTTTCGTCCTCATCAAGGGTGTCTCCAATAGCACTTAGTTGTTCCCTGGACTAGGAGACCCTTGTAAAGTAATCTTGAATTGATTCTCCTTTACTCATCTTGGTGCCCTTCAGTTGAGCTCTCAAATTAATCTTTATGTTGATGTTCCCTCCCTC
The DNA here is from genome assembly GCA_001517045.1 of Pseudotsuga menziesii. Classification (NCBI taxonomy): domain Eukaryota; kingdom Viridiplantae; phylum Streptophyta; class Pinopsida; order Pinales; family Pinaceae; genus Pseudotsuga; species Pseudotsuga menziesii. Next base: position 733,776 of record LPNX010677416.1, read on the forward strand.
ATACATTCTCGAAAGTGCATCATACATTTGCTTTGGTATCTTCTTAGATGACACTTGAGGGATTATGTGATCTTTGATAGAATCGGCAATGATCCTCATTGCCTTGATTAGGTCCTGTTCATGCTTCTCCTTAACTTCAACTTTTGTTGGTTCTGCAACTTCATCCTTGATGTACTTCTCAAGGCCATTCTCTTTCAGAATGAGACCAATCCTATACTTTCATGCTAGGAATTTTTCTATGCCTTCCAGCATGTCCTTAAGCTTAGTGCTTAGGGCCATCCTGTCCAAGAGGTCACTAAAAATTTGAAATTTCACAAAATGAAAAGTTGACCTTACCAGGAGATGCACTTGATTGAGGTGAGTTGGTTGGTCCAACTGATTTCTGGAGATCTCAAATCCTCACCCTTCAAATCTTACTTGCGAGGTTCCAATTTCTATAGAATTCATGGTTCTGGTTTTCTGGTTCAGGGACAAACTAGGGTTTTGATTTCTCAGAGATTCAACCACCCAAAAACTTTGATCTTGGGCTCAATAGATGAGCTCTAGGGAGGCTCAACTTTCTATGCAAGCAAATATTCCAAATTTCAAACTTTGCAGAAACCCTAATTTCTTCCAGAGGGAGAGGAGAGAGAGTTCACGTTGTGAAAGTTGTCATATTCAGGCTAGCTCTGATACCATGTTAAGATTCCATATGCTACACTAGATATCATTAGTGTTTAATCCAAATTCACAACAGTCACATATGCATAATCACTGAAAGAAACACGATCACAAGATAGACACGGTATTTATCCTTGGAAACCCTCAAGGGGAAGAAAACCCAGCAAAACTTCCTCTGTATAAGTTGTATAAGATAAAATACCAAAAAAGGTATTCTCCTCCTTGTTGATCTCTCTTACCCTAAACAAGTCGACCCCACTAAATTGTCTGGGCCGACTTCACCTAGGAAGACTCAAAACAATATTTTATATTATTCATTGGGGTACTAATGACCCGACTTACAATGGAGGCTTTACCTCATGACTCTATGATGACCAATTACAATAGTAACATTTCGATGGAGGAATAATAACATCTCCCTTGGGGTACATCAGTACAATACATTTAGAATATCGTTTGAAGTTACAATATTTCAACAAATTGTAGAAGAGGTCGATATTTGAGTTGACTGCGTTGGTCAAAGAAACAATGGTATGCGCTGAATTTCATTGATATATTAACACACATTATGAATGAGTTAAATGTTGTATTTTAAATTCCTCTTTGATAGTTAGTATTGTATGAGTTGAGTACGTTTCCTACATGTTGAGACAAAAGAAGTATTGTTAGTTCTTTGGATTAAATACACTTACTGTGTGTGTGCTCATATAACTATGGATTTATCAAGTAAAATGAATAAAATGGTATGTAGAGCTTTGAAATGATAATGAGTTTTCTGTAGACTGAAGAAACAGAGTAGCCATCTTGATCATTGTAATGAAGTAGATCTGCTAAGATTAATTAGATACTAGATGCAAAGTAATTGAGAGAATTCATATCATTAATTACGAGCATTGAACGTCTTAGTTTTATATACAATACTTGGTACATAAATGAAGATAGTTTAAGGCAGAATGACATAGTTGTTTTGACAGAGATAAATTGGTTTTTGACAAAGATAAGTTGGTTTTTGACATAGATTTTTTGACAGAGATAAGTTGGTTTTTGATATAGATTTTTTGACAGAGATAAGTTGGTTTTTGACAAAGATGTTTTGATAGAGATGGTCTTGACAGGATGGTTTTGACAAAATGGTTTTGACATAATTGCTTTTGACAAAGTTTATATTTGATACAGGTTGGGTTTGAAAAAAGGTAACATATTTTAGCTTGAAAATTTATGAAACATATTGGTGCTTGTGCTACAAGGAGGAACTAAAGAATACTATAAATATTCAATACAAGTTGATGCTTGCACAAAGAAGGAGTAGAAGCTTCTTTTCAATAGATGTTAAAGAAACAGAGTTAGTTGCCTCATGTGCGTTATTGACTCAAATAAAATTGATGTATTAAGAAGTTGATCGGTGCCCTACATCTAAAGAAAGATGTTTTTTCCCTTTATGGGTTTCCTCATGAAAATATTATGTGTCTCAGTGTTTATGGAATGATTAATTGTTTTGTCTTATTTTAAAAGGGAGATCAAATAAATAAATTATGGTAACTAACTGATTCACCTCCCCCCCTCAGTTAGTTTGTCTTATCCAACAATTGGTATCAAAGCATGTTGCTTCATGGTCAGTTTAACTACTGGAAGTCTTTGATTGTTTTTAGTGGATAAGAAATCTGAGTTTACTAAACATGGATTACCTTTATTTGATGGGCATAACTATGCTTTTTGGGGTGTTAGGATGAAATTGTTTTTGCAGTCTCAAGGAGTGGATGTTTGGCAAGTTGTGTTGAATGAATACAAAAATCCAACAACTATTCCAACAAATGCCACAAGTAAAAATCTCTATGAAAGTAATTCCAAAGCAATGTATGCAATTCTTGGAGGCTTGGCAGGTTATGAATTTGTTATGGTAATGCGCTGTGAATCAGCAAAAGAGTTATGGGACAAACTTAAAAACATTTATGAAGGAGATGTTAAGGTAAATAATGCTAAACTATAAGCTTATAGGAGTCAATTTGAAATCTTAAAGATGGAGGAAAATGAAGATATAGCAGCCTATTTCTTACACATTGATGAAGTATTTAATACCATGAGAAGTTTAGGAGAAAAGATTACAAATGTCAAAGTTGTCCAAAAGGCACTTAGATCTTTACCTGTAAGATTTAATTCAAAAGTATCTGCTTTAGAAGAAAGAATTGATCTTGATACTTTAGAAATGGATGAATTACATGGAATTCTTACAGCGTATGAAATGAGGACTTCTAATGAGAATCCTTCCAGGAAAGAACCAATTTTTAAGACAACAAAGAGAGACAAGAAAAAAGTTGAAACTGAAATCAGTGATCATTAAGACTCAGAAGAAGATGTGGAATAAGCTAACTTTGTCAAAAATCTAAGAAGAGATAGTGGCAAGTACAAAGGTAAACTTCCCCTCAAATGTTTTTTTTTACTAGGGGAATCGAGAACTGGGGACTGGACTAGTACTCACGTGACACAGGGTCCACAGACCCATTCTCGCTACAACTATAACCCCAGGTTCCCCACAACATCCCGCAAGCATGGGACACGGGTAAGGCCAGGTGTGATTTGAACTCGTGACCTCCTTTACAACATGTGACTTCATATCAGGCGAATCACCAATGAGCCACACCCGTGCGGGCTACTTCCCCTCAAATGCTTTGATTGTAGTAGAATAGGACATTTTGATTCCAAGTGTCCTTTCAATAAACATTCTGATGGTGAAGAAGAAAGTAATAGAAAGACTAAAGAATAGAAGAAAAAATACAAGAAACCATTTCAAAGAAATTCTTATAAAAAGAAGTGTCTATTCATAAAAAATGATAGTGATTCGTCATATATAGATGGAAGTGATGAAAGCTCATACATTAGACTGTTTATGGCTTTAGATAATTAGAATGACAAATTTATTAAAGAAGAAGAAGTTGATGTTAATTTAGAAGCAGAACTTGTAAGTGCACTGACTAAACTTGGAAAGACAAAGAAGGGAATATAAGTCTCTTAAGGAAGAAATAAAGAAACTTGACGATGACTTACAAGAATCTAGCAAATTGATAGAAAGTACTGGGACAATCATAATTGATTTAAGAATTAAAATAGAAGAGGATAGATTAACTGAAGAAGCATTAAACAAGTTTCTTATATAGAAAGATAAAGATAATGAATGTCTGAAGACTGAATATGTTTCATTAAGAAAGAAGTTGCAAGAAAGCAACATGAATAGCAATTCAAAAATTCTAAATCAGATTATTAGTTGTAAAAAATATACTAGTGACAAGACTGGAAGAGGGTATAAATCAGAGACTACTAATGCAAGTACAAGCACTAACAAGACTGGAATCGGTATAAATTAGAGACCACTAATGCAAGTACAAGCACAACTCTTCAGAAAATAGGAACAAGGCAAAAGAATACCAGTATGCAGATTGGATCAGCAAAGCAAGAAAGAAATCAGATTTCAACAGTTCAAAGAAGAAATTATGACAACTATCAAAATAGATTTAATGGCTATTGTTTTTTCTGCTATAAGTATGGGCATAAAGCAGTTTTCTGTAATGGTTTGTTAAGAAATAGAATTGTGTGGAACAACTATGATATCTCTAGATCTAAGTATGGAAGAAGAACTCAAAACACTGTGAACAATTCATACAATAGTTTTGATGTCTTAAACCTTGAACTTGAATGTTACAAATGCAATAATTTTGGGCATATAGCAAGAAAATTCCTTATAAATTTATCAAAATCTACAGGTTTTGGTGTAAAAGCCATATATCTGAAAACTAAATGCTAGAAAAAGAAAAATCGACACCTAAGCATTGAAGATTGCAATCTTGCTTTACAAGTAGACCATAAAGTTAAGTGGTGTGTTGATAGTGGGTGTTCAAAACACATGACAGGTAGAAAAGATAATTTATTACTTTAGATGAAAGCAAAGAGGGCACAATCACATTTGGTAATGAACAATCAACTCGAATAATTGGAAAATGCACTATGTGTCTAAATAATAAAAACATAATGGCTGAAAATGTTTTATTGATTGAAGACATGGAACATAACCTGTTAAGTGTAAGCCAAACATGTGATAAAGGGAATTTTATGATATTTGATTCCAAGCAGTGTCAAATTAGAGATGTCAAAACAAATTAGTTAGTTGGAACAACTACAAGAACACCAAATATTATTTACATATTAGATGAGAAGGATGAAAACAGTTACCGTGGGAGTGAAGATGAAATTTGGTTATGGCACAAAAGACTTGGACATATTAATTTTGATAATTTGATTTAGTTAAATAAAAAGGAAGCAATAAGAGACTTACATGTTATAAAGAACCATTATAGCTCTATCTACAAGTAGTGTCAACATGGTAAACTAACTAGAGTCAAGTTTAAAACAAAGGAACATTCTACAACAAAGCCCTTGGAGGTAATACATACTGATATTTGTGGACCCATGAGAGAAACAGGATTAAATGGTGAAAGGTACTTTTTGTTATTTGTGGATGATTTCACTCGAATGACTTATTTATTTTTACTGACAAAATTTTTTTAAGCATTTAATTGTTTTCAAGTTTTCAATGAATTGACTAAAAATGAAATTGATATGAAGATTAAGCGTTTAAGATCAGATAATGGGGGAGAGTATGTGGAAAATGAGTTCAACAATTACTCCGATGAAAATGGCATTAAAAGAAATTTCTCTGTTACTGAAACACCCCAACAAAATGGTGTTGTTGAGAGGAAAAATAGAACTGTTATGGAAATGACAAGAACAATGTTAAATGAATCTAGCTTAAGTAATATGTTTTGGCATCAAGCAATTCATATTATTGAATAGAAGTGTGTTAAGAAATAATAACGATAAAACACCTTATCAGTTATGGAAAGGTAGACCAACTAGTATAAAGAACTTAATAATTTTTGGGAGTAAGTGTTATATTAAAAGAATTGATAAAAATCTGGGTAAATTGGATTCTAGAACTCATGAAGGCATATTGGTTGGATATTCATGTTCAAGAAAGGCCTATAAATGTTATAATTTCATACTAAGGAAAATTGTTGAATCTATAAATGTCAAGGTTGATGAGTCCTCATTCTTGAAATCAAAAAATGAAAAGAAAAATGATCAAATATATGCAAACTTAAAGAGGAAGAAGAAGCAAGTGATAAAGAGGAAACTAAATCAGTAAAAAATGAAAATCCGACTCCTTCTACTTTGTTACAAGGTTCAACTCCATCTAAAAATCCAAGTAAAAGGATACAAAGAAATCATCCTGGAGATCAAATAATTGGTGATATAAATGCAGGTGTTGAGACAAGAAGAAAAATGCAAGAATCAATTACAAATCAAGAACAAGTATCATTCATTAATTTATTTGAACACAAGAATGTTGAAAAGGAAATTAATGATGAGCATTGGGTAAAAGCCATGAAAGAAGAGTTAAGTCAAATAGAAAAGAATGAAACATGGAAACTTGTTCCTCGACCTATAAACAAAAATGTTATTGGGGTTAAGTGTGTATTCATAAACAAGTTAGATGAAGCAGGTAAGGTGACTCAAAACAAAGCTAGACTGGTTTGTAAGGGTTATGCTCAAGTAGATGGCATAGATTATGGTGAAAGTTGTGCTCCTGTTGCAAGGATGGAAGCAATCAGATTAATTCTAGCTTATGCTTGTTGCAAACAAATTAAATTTTATCAAATGGATGTCAAGTCTACTTTCTTAAATGGTGAATTAGAAGAAGAGGTTTACATGGAACAACTAGAAGGATTTCACCTATTTGAAGTAGAAAATTATGTGTACAGGTCAAAAAAATCTTTGTATGGGATAAAGCAAGCTCCACGAGCTTGGTATTCCTGGCTTGATAAACATCTAAGGCAACAAATATAAAGAAAAGGAAATACTGACAGTAATCTCTACATTAAAGAAGAACATGATAACTTGATTATTGTTGAAATATATGTAGATGATATTATATTTGGGAGTGATAATGATCAACTTAGCAAACAGTTTGCACAAAGTATGTAGAATGAGTTTGAAATGTCTATGCTCGGTGAATTAAAGTTTTTCTTAGGCCTCCAAATTTCACAATCAGATAAAGGCATTTTTATCTCTCAAACCAAATACATAAATGAAATGCTAAAGAAATTTCAAATGCAAGATTGTAAACCAGTAGGAACTCCCATGGTTACTGGATGCAAGTTAAGTAACACAGATGACTCGGAGAATGTTGAGCAGAAAATATATAGATCTATGATTGGTAGTCTTTTATATGTAACACCTACAAGGTCGGATGTTATGAATGAAGTGTCATGTCCCCGTCCCTCAACCGGCGAAGAGGACGCGAGGAACATCAACACAACCGGGCAAATGGCCCCATGAACATAAAACAGAAATCAAATGCTGAAATTAAAATTTACAAGCATACACAGATGCAAAACTCTTCAATCATACAGCAGAAGCAACACAAATACATTCCAGCATTTGACATCAACATAAATTACAGAGATGAAGTAACCAGCAGCACTTATCTTTCGATTTAGAACTTGCCCGCAACCAGCTACGTCGCTGCAACGTTCCACCCAACCATAGGCCAGCTTGCTCATCAATCTCTCATCCACGCTGCCACCCCCGAGCTGGGCATGATTCCTCCAAAATAAGGGGTAATTGCAGGCTTATACATAGCCAAGGGCACAAACGGCAAACCAACACAGCTGGGTTTCACAGGCTTTCAACAGATAAGCCAAGCCAGCATAGTCCGAAGACTAACCATTGCACTCAGGCAATTACTTAGCTGTCACAGCTTAAACAGGGAAAACGAACTCTGAGTCGTTATTGGCCCTATCGTGGCCAAAATGACTCTCACTCGAATTCACAACAGCCCCCAAACGTAATAGTAATTACATTCACAGCATGGGGAAAACTACATCCCCGAATCTATCAGTGATCACAACTTACAACAGGGAAAAATGACCCAAATAGCCTGTGAGACAGCCAAAAACATGAATGGCCCTTCACAGTCAGTCGTGGATGCAAGAGCATGGCTCTCAGTTCTCCATGTGTGCCCCAAACAGAAGAATACCTGTACGTGGTTAAACAATCTGAACCAGCAAGGAAAGGAACAGACAATGGAGGCCCTGCGTGAGGAAGAACGGCTCCGTTTTTGTCCGAGGATGCACACACAGCAGGAAGGACGCGAATTTGCAATTCGTGGGTGCTCAGCAACTCATGGGGGAGAGGAAGAAAACCTGCGTGAGACCAAAAACGCCCCAAAACCTGTGCATGAGGAGCCAACAGACCCCAAAATCGTGGTAGAGTGTGAACTGACCAGGGAAGAGTGCGTGAGGGAGAAGAATGGGCAGATGTGGGTGGAGTGAGCAAGTGGGCAAGGCTGACATCCTGCCACAACCACAACCACTTCAGCAATAACTCCCCCCAACCACCAGCTGAAGCATTAAAGAGGTTAACAAGGGAAGATGGAAAATCAACAAGGTGACAAAACATGGGTTTTTCCCCCATAACCAAGGTTTGACATCCCCCACCCCTTATCCTTTGGAACCATGCCCTTTTCATTCAACGTTGCACTGACGTAGCTAGTTGTGGTTTTAGTTTTATTTGATGTGCGTGTTTACATGATGCCATATTAAAATGTGCCGGATAGCACAACATACCATCGACAATTATCCCCATTGTCGAAACATACACAGCCAAATCGATGGTGGGGCTTTTGCCTTGAGCTCCTCACCACGATTAATTACAATATATACATCATGCAAATGGGGTCAAAACCGGGGACATTACATGAAGTATGTCAAGTTGCTCGGTTTCAAGATTCTCCCAAAGCTTCTCATTTGCTTGCAGTTAAGAGGATTCTTAGATATCTCAAAGGAACAACAAATTATGGCGTATGGTATCCCAAAGGTAACAATCTTGATTTATATGCTTTTATTGATGCAGATTGGGCAAGTTGTGTAGATGATTGGAAAAGTACAAGTGGGGCAACATTTTATCTGGGAGGATGCTTGGTAAGTTAGTCTAGCAAGAAACAATCAGCAATATCTCTTTCTAAAACCCATTTATGCACTCAAAAACAAAACATATTCCAATTAAGTTTCATTTTCTCAGAGAGCAGGTTTTAAACAATCTTATCAAACTAGAGTATGCTGGGACATAGTCAATTGCTGATATATTCACTAAACCTTTACCTCAAGTGCAAGTTGAAAATATGAGGGAAAAATTAGGTGTTTGTTCTATGTAATCCCTTTCCTTTTCATATTGTTATCAAAGTGATGAACAACTAGTTATAATTAAATTTCAGCCTTGCAGCTTTCCGATGACAGACTTTTATCGGGGGCTTCTCTGCTATGCTACTTTTTGGTTCAGTACTTGTCAGGGTTCAGTTTTATCAGAATTATCAGCTTCTACATAGTTTTGGTTACAACTTGCACAGGTATATTTAGGCATAGGGAATTGTGTTAGGGGGAGCATTATTGGCTCCTACACTTGATCACATAAGGAGTTGTTTTTCTTTTCCATCGATGTCAAAGGGGGAGAGCATGTATATGTTTGCCATCAATGACAAAGGGGGAGTTTGTTGGTCAATTGAATGAGTTTGTTTGTCATTGATGTAAACATGGAGCTTGTGATGTAAACATACATCAAACTTATGATTTCAAAGTTCTTCTTCTAAATATTGACTTATGATTTCATAGTTCTTTTATAATATTCATTTGAAATGATAAACTCTGTTAAATATTGGGGTTGTTGAATATTGGCATATGTTGTTGCATATTGGCATAGTGGTGCCTCATCTCATATTGTTTGCAAGAACCCATAGATGATTAGCGTTGATAAATAGTTAGGGTGAACCCAGAGATGATTAGCATTGACAAACCGTTAAGGTTTATTCACGATTTGGCCAAAACAATTTGAATGTCTGTTGAGAATTAGTTTACACAACTTCAATAACCTTATCTAATTGTTTAGATGTATGAATGTGTTGTAAGATAAAAGAAAGGTGGATGTGTGCGCAGAAGATAAAAGAAAAATGTATGTGCTATGTTTGGTATTAAGAAAATTTGAATCGGTATACACCGAAAAATGCAGAGCAATAAAGAAAATGTTGAAGTGTCTTAGCAATGAATAAAACACAGAGCAGTGAAGAAAACGCTGAAGTGTCTCAGCAATAAAGAAAATGCAAAGCAATGAAGAAAAAGTTGAAGTCTCAGCAATGAATGAATTGTAGAATAGGTCTATATTTGAGTTGACTGTGTTGGTTAAAAAAAAAAATGGTGCAGCAAAACTTCGAAAAAATAATGAGTTTTATGTAGACTGAAGAAACAGAGTAGTCATCTTTATTATTAAAATGAAGTAGATATGCTAAAATTAATTAGATACTAGATGCAACTCAATTGAGAGAATTTGTATCATTAATTACAAGCATTGAAGGTCTGAGTTTTATATACAATACTTGCTGCATAAATGAAGATACTTGCTGCATAAATGAAGATATTTTGAGAAAGAATGACAAAGTTGTTTTAAAAGAGATAAATTGGTTTTTGACAGAGTTGTTTGACATAGATAAGTTGGTTTTTAACAGAGATAAGTTGGCTTTTGACAAAGATGGTTTGATAGAGATGGTATTGATAGGATGGTTTTGAAAGAAATGGTTTTGACAAAAAAGTTGTGACAGAATTGCATTTGACAAAGTTTATATTTGATACAGGTTGGGTCTAAAAAAGGTAACATGTTTTAGCTTGAAAATTTGTGAAACATATTGGTGCTTGTGCTACAGGGAGGAAGGGAGGAACTAAAGAAGACTATAAATCTTCAATACAAGTTGATGCTTGTACAAAGAAGGAGTAGAAGCTTATTTTCAATAGATGTTGAAGAAACATAGGTAGCTGTCTCATTTGGGTTATTGACTCAAATAAAATTGATGTGTTAAGAAGTTGATGCATGCCCTACATCTAAAGAAAGAGGTTTTTCCCGTTATGGGTTTCCTCATGAAAAAATTACGTGTCTTAGTGATTATGCAATGATTAACTATTTTGTATTATTTTAAAAGGGAGATAAAAATAAATAAATTATGGTAACTAACTGATTCACCTCCCCCCCCCCCCCTCTCAATTAGTTTGTCTTATCCAACATGGATGTCATTAATGGTACTCTTTAGAAGGGAGAAACACTAAGGAAGAAATGAGCAAAATGTACAAACTCAAGAAGTACAAACACAGAAAGGAAAGGACATCCAAAAATCAACTGAATTACCTAATAAGGTTACATTTAAAAAAATATCTCGTTCAACTGAACTTTATCAACAAATTGTTGTTGATGAGGATGTTACTTCTTTTGGTAAGAGTAAGAAACACTCTTCTAAAAAAATATCGATGAGGGTGCTTTAATTCCTGGTCAACAAGTTGTTCATTTAGATATACCAGCTTCAAGACGTAAAAGGATGAGACAAGATGTTGAATCCAATGTTAGCACTGAAAATCAAAGTGAAATTTATGGAGATAGTTTGGAAAGCATCACTCCAAGCAGTGATTTAGATGATGGTGTTGTTAAGACAACATAAAATGCCATTCAGGATCGATTGCGGAGGGATAAGTTGGTTCACATTGGGAATACATTTGATTTAAATGTTAAGCAACTTTATAGACCAATAGAAGATAAAGAAAAGTATCAAATTAGGAAACCACATCGCTTGCATGTTCAGAAATTAGAAGCATTAATGGGGCTCAATCCTTATGCACATGTGGTTGACTACCTAATTCTTGTTGACCCAAAATATGTTCCTGTTAGAGATGCATTTGATGAATCAATGTGTTTTGATTACAACTACTATGTTTTTTTTTTCGGGGGGGGGGGGGTAATTCTACAGAGTCCAGAAGAGAATTGATGCAAGAATTTCCCAAACGCCCCATTTTTCAAACAGTCAAATGCATAATTTATGTTGGTTTAACAAACGCAAAATCAAAACAATTGGCATGGTATCATAACACAAATAGTGACTATACGATGTCCATGACATTCATTAAAAGAGTCATACTTATCCACAACAAATTTGAACAAATATGTGGTGGGGATAGATCGAAAGTTGATGCAGATTTCTGGAAACAATGTTGTATGGAAATAGGTTTCCTGATTAAAGAGGACGATATGAAACATAAAGGTTTGAAAGGAAGTGATGCATTCAGAGTTGTAGATAACTATTTTCAATTGGCATTTAGAATGGGGCCAATATGGGATTTGATTGAAGAAATATTTAACATGTGGGATAATATTGGCATAAAAAATAAAAAGGTAAAGAAAATTATAGCAACTGCGTGGAGTAGCGGTCAAGGAGGCCCTGACGTCAAGAATTTTCCAGAAGATATGGCTATAACACCTTGGAGAGCATTACAAGGTGTGAAGGATGAAACACTTATATATACAATTTTGTCACATGTAAATTCGAGTGAATTATCCATGGAGAAAATGTGCAATGAATTTGAAAAGTAAGTTTGTGGATTGGTTTATATTTTGAAGTTTATTTTTTGAGTTTAGTATGTTTTATTAATTAAGCATTATGTTATATCATTAGATATGATTGTAAACATAATTTATTTTTACATCATGTAGTCATAAGGTTTACATGGAAATACAAGAGGATATGGTTAAAATGTTGGGGGAGAAAAGTTGGGATGATGTTAGGTGCAACTATCCAGACTCAAGCTCCATAGATAACTTGAGAAATATTTTTGTTGCATACAAAAAGGTATGTTAATTTATGATATATTATATTTAATTTATTTGCAAGCCAATTCATTTATATATATTTTACTTATACATATAATTTTATTCTCAAAGATGTCAAAGAAGAGTTCAGTACCAGAGTCTTTCAAAATTCATATTCAAAGAGCCAAAATAGAACGACAAAGAAGGAAACATCCTGCAAACGTCGAACTTGATGATACTTTTGATACTCACGTTTGGAATGGGCTGGACACTGTGAAATATAAAGTGATTGTTGGTGACTGTGCAAAAATCAGAAATCTAAGGAGTACTCCCTAGTAATTGCAGACATCCCTCATCGCTACAATATCAAAAACATTACTGATGATTGTGAGCCTTATACTTACCAATTATTCAATAAAGTAGTTTCGAGATTTATCGATGTCACAACATCACCTCTATGGATATTTCTTGTTTTCCATTCAGATGTACAAGGAGGAGCAGTATAACAACCTTCAAGGATAAAGCAAATTTAAGGAAGCAATTGTATTGGTAAGATAATTGTAGTGTGTTATTAAGCATTTGAAATTAGAAATGAAATTGATTTTTCTATAAGTTAATTAGATTATTATTTAATTATGTTACAGGCATAAACCTAATATTCGTAGCTCGAGTAGTGATCCATTTCTGAGTGATATTGAAAGAATACATATTGCATGCTGGACAAAAGATGAGACCTATGAATCTCTTTTAATCAATGAAAGGAGTGAAGGCAAATATAGTCAAATATTGACTTATAATGTCGTGGTTAAAAAGTTGACATATGAAGAAATAGATTTGAAAGGAGAGATTGTAAACATCTACCAAAAACCACAAGCAATGATTAATTATGTCATACATACATTTTCAAAAGAAGGAGATTGGGTTTTAGATTTGTTCTCATGATCATGTAATATTTCTGATATTACATATGAAACTAATGTCATTATTCTATATCTATACTATACATTTTTTAAATTTATGTTTCATTATACGATTTGAATTTATTTTTGTATGCATGTGGTGATTAGGTACAACAATAACATGCTCCTTACAAAAAGGAAGAAACTGCATATCCATAGATAATGATCCACTACAATGCAATTATATCAAGCAAAGAATTAATGCTATGAAAGTTCTTCCAGATGAAATTCATGAAGTTGGTTTGAAGAAAGGGAAATTTTGTGAGTCACTTGTGGCGAAGATGTCAAAAGAGTCTCAACCACCATTAAAAGGGATGTTTGGAAATGATCACTTTGGGAATTTTCCAGAAGTAGAAGAACCAATGGAAGAAAACAATGAGGTCCATGAAGAGAGCCAAGCTGTAGAAAATGCCAATTTCAATGAAAATTTTGGTCTGCATGATATTCTTGATTAGTTTCATGACATTGAGGAGAATGTCAAACTTAGATTTAGTCTAGATTTAGTTTGCATGATATTCTTGATTAGTTTCATGTCGTTGACTAGTTTTTGATAAGATATTTATGTAATGTTTTGACTTTAAGATTTTATTTTGAGAATAACTATTATGTTTTTTCATATGTTGTTTACAACTATATGGTATACTTTTTGTTGAGCTTATGTGAATCATCACTTTAGGGAAAATAATGCTGAATAATATCATTTTTATGCATAAAATAACTGAAAAATACGTTAAAAATGGTTTGAAATGTCTTTATTTTCTCTTTTTTTTTCAAATTTGCCAAAAAATGAGTTATTTAAAAGAAATGTTTAAAAGAAAAACTTCCAAAATGTATATATTTTCTATTCCTATTACCCTCTAAATGTTAAAAAAAATGTATATGTTTTTGCATTGTAACTAGGTACTAAATCTATATTTTTTTGTAAAATTTGAAAAAATATGCCTGCAACGAAACAAATTTATAGTTTTTTTATGACCAAGAAGTTTGAAAATCTCAAAAAATGGCTTGAAATGAAAATTATTGCTACCATTATACACACTTTTTGAAACAGAGGCAAAAACAGCTACTCAAATTGACCCCCAAAAAACGAGAACAATGGAGGTTCTCGTCAAGTTGTATAACTTGTTTTCTACATATATCAAATTTTATCAAGTCCTAATAGTTTCTGAAAAAATAAATGAAGTTGTCTGGGCGTGGTGATTTGTTGGATTTTGGGGCCCAGACTGCCTCCTAAACCTCATATTTTGTTATCTTGGCTACTAATTCAGTGTTTCTTTTGGAGTAACTGAATATGATATTTCATTTAGTAGTGGATCCATTGAGGGCTCTTCTTCATCCTCTTGTTTGTAGAGGAGGATTTTGAAATTGAAGAAGGCTTCCTTTTAATGTCCTCTAGCTCTATTAGTCTTTCTTTGGTTAAAGATTTTATCTTCTTCATGTTATTTCTATGATGTCTGGCCTTTTGTTGGTTGTGGAAGAAGGTGGTGTTTTTCTCTCCGGACTGCAGCCACAAGCTCCTCGATTTGAGCCTCCAATGTTGCTCTTCATTGCAAAATGCTTTATGGACTTTTTGGTTTATCTCTTTCTCCTTGAACGTGATTTTTGAGTCTATCTCCTTTGAATCCATATTTTGATGAAGGGCTTCTAGATCTGCCTGAAGTCTTTTTCCTTCTCCCCCCAACTCCTTGTGTTTTTTTGACCAATTTTTTAGATAGGCTTTCACTTTCTTTAGTTTTGATTCTAGAATAAACCCAGGGGATCCCACCATTCATCGAGACCAAATCTGCCTTATTTCTTTCATTACTTCATGGTACTAAATCTAGAAGAGATTGAACTTAAAGGTTAGAGGGCCACAATTTTTGTTTTCTTACAGAACAAGCTTAATAGGCTTGTTATCTAAAATGACAGTTGGGATAGTATAGGAGGATATCTCTATAGTATCTTCCATAAAGTTGTTGTTTAGTAAAAACCTAACTAACCGGGCAACAATATGGCTATTCCCTAACTGCCTATTTGTTCAAGTATATTTTCCTTTCTTAGGAACCATGTTAGAAAGATCCCATTGTGAGATGATCTCCTCTAGGACTTCCCTGAAAGAATCTTGAACTAGGTTCCCTCCTCTTTTTTCAGATTGGGAAAGTTCTAGGTTAAGGTCCCCCGCTATGCTAAGATGAAGAGTATTTATTTTGCTCTTTAGATCCTTAATAGAATTCCAATAAGCTTGGTTTTCCTTATACAGAAGTGGAGAGTAGATGTTGATAATGTTATATATCTTACCAGTAGTTTTGCATACCAGACTTGTGGAGATCCAATGTTGCTTGCAAATGACTTTCTCCAGAACCATATTTTGATTATTCCAATAGGTTGTGATTCCACCTAATGCTCCTTTAGAGCTCACAACCACAACTTGGCTTGTAGCATGCTTGTAGGCAGAATCAATCTTCCTATTTTCTCCATTTCTTATGCTTAAATTGTTGTCTCTTGGATTAGGAGTACTTTAGGTCTTTATGATTTTATTAGATCTCTTGTTGCTTGCATTTTTTGGTTACTTCCTAAGACCCCACTATTCTAGGAGTCTATTATCATTATTTAACTTAAGAGGGATTTGTTCCTCCACCTTCTGAATTCCTTGGTTCCCTATATTTCTCCAGACTATACTTTTCTCGAAAGAGAGTATTGTTTGTTCTAGAGAGGTTTTCCGTCCTGTTATTTTATCTCTATTGGCCACTTCTTTCCATGCTTCTTTTGTCAACTTCCATCATGATTTCTTTCTTGGTATTTCTCCTTCCTCGTCTTCTTCATGGTCACTATATATTTGATGAGATTGCTTGCACATTTGAACTCCTAATGGGAGGTCTAATCTGATCTCATCATCTTCTTGTTCTTCTAAAGATGGATACAAATCTGACATCACTTGAGAAGTATCTTGAGAGATAGGTGAAGGGGAAAGGTGTTAGGTGCCCATTAGGGAAAATGAATGATTGCACACACAAAGACATAAAAATAGACGTTAAGCTCATTTTATCATTAATCAAATGTACAATATATACAATGAGATGACCCTTGGTTTCATCTTCCAAGGCATATCCTGGACTTCCCATGACATTTCCCATTCACATGTGTATCTTCACATGGATTACGATAACCACAAGGATTTGGTTTCCAACACCCACCCCTTAAGCCAAAGGGGTGTATATGAGTCCAAGGGCTAAAAATTCCCAACTTTATAATTTAAATTTTCCAAGTAAGCTAGTAGAAGTTAACATCTTCTGCTAAATATAGGTGCTCTATGAAATGGTGGTTTTGGCTAACCACAAACTAAAAGGGTTAGCGGAAGTTGATGTCTTCTACTAAGTGAGTGGTTTAAGGCTAACCATAAATTCTCAAACTTGGAGACAACTTTGGTTCTCGCTTAGAAGTTCTTTATGGAACTTACCACGAAGGCTCAACGGTTCTCTAAAAAATTATGTTTTGGATACCACCATTTGATGTCTAGCAAAAGTTGAAGTCTTCTGCTAAATGGGGGTGGTTTTAGCTGACCACAAACTCTGGAGCTCAGTTGAACATGGCTTTGGTTCAAGCTCATTTGTTTCTTATGGTATATCATTACATCTTGTTAGGAACAAAGTGAGGAGTGGAAAATATCATGTTGGTTATGAGTTTCAAAACTAGACATGGAATACAATGATCTAATGAATGCTCTAGAATATGGCTCTCTTTCTGTCTTTTGGCTACATCTTTGAAACTGGCATTTGAATTTGGTTGTGGCTCAGATTCACTTGATCTGACTCACTTGAATAAGGTCGTGAATCCTTGTTGTCATATTGATAGGGATTTGAAACTTGAAGACTAACTATCGAATCATGGTGTTCCCCCTTGTCAAGTACAAAGTGAGAAGCAATAAAATTTTATACTGCAAGTTGTGTTAGAACTCAATTCAATATTACAATTTTCTTCAGTGTTGAACATTTATTTGAAGAATGATTATACTTCCCACAATGTTGACAAGGATGAAGATCAAAACATTGATCTTTCATATGGCCAACTCAATCACAATGTTGGCATCTCGAACCCTAAACAAGTTTTACATATTCTGAAATTATACCGTTGTTTTGGTTGTGTGCCAGTAGTTGATAGGAATCATCTTAAAATTCAAAGAGAGGGTTGTTCTTAACAAACACTAGTTCAAAATGTTGATTCCTTTGTTGTACATCGTCCTCTTTGGCTATTACAGGATATACAATAGCAAGTTGTTGCCACTTCACTAAATTCCAGGAGGCAATTTTCTAGCTCTTGATAGCTCCATTGTTGAAAACAACATAGGTTGCAACTTAAAAACTTTAGGTCACAGGTCTTCAACAATGATTAGCTTCACGTAGGGAGAGAGAGAGAGAGAGAGAGAGGATCACATTATGAGGGGGGATCCAACAGAAAACATGTCAATTGTTGTCGACATGTTGAGATTCTTGTCCACCATAGAGATTAGGGTTTTAGTTGGTAGGTCTTCACAACAAATTTATAGTCTTCAAAAGATCCCACCAGTGGAATCTTCATACACACCAACACATAGATATCCTCACATGTCTCACTCCAATGCACTCCAATGTAGGCAGATCACCATGATTCCCACAAGAATAGTATCACCACTATCTTAAAAAATGGTGGAGTCTTCACAAATATCATGCATGTTGGTGCACAATTGGCAGTGCCTCCATGCATTTAGTCTCCAAATTTCTACATGCAACAACTCCATGATGCATTAACATAAAGTCTAGAGAAAAACACTACCAAACTTCACATAGACTTCAACAGGGAGGGAATTTTCCATGAGAGAGGAATATGCATCACAGATAGGAATACGATCACCTTTTAGGACGTCACACAAAGAGTCTTCAACACGCGGCTTCAACGCTTTGACTCTTCCAATGGGTCCAATTGCAATTTTTTAATGGCTCCAACCCTCATCTTCGATATCTTTGATTTTATGTATTGTACATACCATGGTTACAGTTGATAGAGTTTAGAAGGTCCGTATGTAACAGTTTATGCGAGTTGTTTTAAGGTTTTTATCAAAGGATTTGAGACAACAATTGTACAGGGTTTTGTTGAGGCATAGTAATCAGCGAGGATGAGATGGTTGTTGGTAGTAATAGCATGAGACTGACTGGAGAGGATTACTGTAGGACAGATCATTGGAGGAGAGAACTATGGAAATGGGTCACGCAATCTTTGCAAGAGATAGAGCGCTTATTGAGGGACAATTCTTGTACGAAGAGATCATGGAGGGAGAGCATTTCCCTCGACCACTTTTGGTGGAAACCCTAGCAAGTCGTACCCAACAAAGGACAAGACGCCACATAGATAACTTAGGTCGCAGCTAGAGGCCACAATGAAGAGGATGCAGCGTTCAAAATTGAACCCTTCATAGCCCTTCCAAAGGGTTCTAGCCCTTCCCAGAAGTGTAAAGCTAAAATTGTCCTTCAAAAAAATTTTAAAATTTGAATTTTACCCTTCCAATAAAGAAGTGCATAATTTATATCAACATTTTAGAAGACGTGCAACTTTTGAAATTATCCATCCATATAAATTTCTCAAGATGTTGAAATTTTTATGCTATAAAGTTCAACTCATCATTCAAAATATTGGAAATATGATAAATTATAATCACTTACTCACTCATGCCATGCACTCACTGCTTAGTTGTGCAACATGGCCAGTAATCATTGATGACTACGAGGAACTAGCCATCAATATGTGACTCTGACTCCCGAGTCACTTGGGGTGCAATATAAAGTGTGACAATGTTTCAACAACTACGACTATAACAAAAATAACAACTACTAGCCTACTACTAGGCCCGAAACAAGCTCAAAAATTTGTGCCTACTACCTATGTGAACCTCGCTACCAATGTCCACTCTTTTTTCGTCAAAATGAAATTCAAAAGGCCGGTTTGAGAAGTCCTCCTCTACAAGACTTCATTTCTTGCATGAATATCATGGACTCACGACAACTATAAAGAACACTCGATGTCATGCAAATACAAATAATGGCATGTACAATGGTTATTAATAAAATTTAAAAAAAAACAATTGTTGGCTCAAGAATAGTCTTCAATTTGATGGGTGCCATGATCGTGATGTAATCTCGCTCAGTCCTTCCAAACATTTGTGGTTTCTCACAACATTTGTCCTCAACACTACCAAAATACATATAAAAATTACTTGTCTTTACATCTTCTTCTCTTTAAATCCTCATCTCATAGTCATAACTAAGGATTATTATGTCTGCACATCCTCACCTTATAATACGAATTGGGTCAAGGCCCAACGACAACCATAAAATATTAAATGTGTGAAGACGCCAAGAGTAAGATATAACTATAAGTATTATATTAAATTTACCTTATAAGTCTTTAATTAACAGTATCAACTAAGATTTCACACGTTGGATGGTTCTCATCTTCTTATCACTCCTTACCAATGTGATTGCAAGGCATTATTTGAAGGTGAAGTCCATAATTTTAGGTCTTCTTCCTCATTGATGATGATGATGATGGTGATGGTTAACATCCGCTGAGACCAAACTTTGGTCTATTGGACCTAAAGAAACAAATTAATTAGTTTGTTTTAAAATTGTATTCCTATACTCAAAGAGCTTGGTGAGGAGCGTCCCGAGCTCACTATAATTTTGACAAGTTAAAAGGCTAGGAAGGTCGGTATTGCAACAAAGATTATGAAACTGAGATCTAATGTGGGTGTATGCAGGGCACTCTAAGAGGAAGTGGTTTTCATCTTCAATGTTCCTATTCTCACAGAGACGACAGATCCTTTCCACCCATGGTCTTTTAGGAACTGTCCAACGACTTGTTTCACTATAAAGCTCATGAGAGTTCGTTCTTATCCTGGCGATATTAATTTTTTTCTTTGAACTTGTTAAAAAAGATAGATAATTTTGATCTTCTAGAGTATGGTATTATCATGCCTTTGGTAAGACAATAAAGAGGGTAGTGGCTTGCGTCAGCATGGAAAATGTTTTAGGCATAGAGGCTATGCACATTAATTGTTTTCATTAAATAATTTAAATTCCTACCGATGACTATCGATTCAGTGAACTGTGGATTGGTACAAAACACAACAAATTTTAGAGCCCCAAGCACTTAATTACACACACCTATAACTTTCTCAAATCTAGCCATTAATAAACTTATTTTGGTATTCTAGTTCAATTTAAAAGGAGTGTTGAGACTCAGACATACAATGAGTTGCAAGGATTCAATTGACTTAGGCCCCTCCATCACATACATGTATGCTTTCACAACAAGCGCTGAAAAACAATATTTGTTTTTTGAATTTTTTTTGGTGAAAAGGTTTGGTTAATTTATACTTGTCAATTAAAGGACAATGTAACATCCATAGTTGGATATTCTCAATTAAGTAATTTCTGAAATAACAAACATATCCATAGATAATAAAATATGAATAAATTGATAGATAAAAAGATGATTACAATGGTTGATAACCCGCCTATTAAATAAGGCTTGGGAATTGTGAATGAAAGGTCATGTCCTTTCATCTTAATTATGTTTATTATTAATTATTATTATTTATTTTATATATATGTTGAAGTTTATTATTATTATTATTGTTGTTGTTGTTTGTTGTTTATTATTTAAGTTTGTTACATTGCCACTCCCTTAGAAAGGCTTTGTCCTTAAAGCCTTATAATGTTTCTGTATCATTTTTTGTGGTGTCGCAGCTGACGAAACATGTCGATACGAACTACTAAGAGTTGAGCACAACTTTCGATATGTGGACGAATCAATCCATCCCAAATTGATTTGTTGTTGACTGTTGGCATTCCATACTGATCTATCGTTAGGAGATTTGATCACATTGGTACCGCTATCTTTTGACATTTCCCACTTTTTAGAATATCTATTTTTATGGTTGGGGTGTTGATATGGAATTTTCACAATGTCATTTTATTTTATGAGTCTCATTTTTTTAGCATTGATCTGAGCAGAAAGTTGTGTTTTCGTCTCTTAAGGTTTTAAGGTTTCGTTCTGTATCTTTTCCAACTTGTTTTCTAATTGCATGTTATAGTTTTGAAACTTCTTAATCACTTCTACATGTGATTTTCGGTCATCTTCAGACTTCTTAAGTTGTTCCTTAAGATCTTCGTTATGCCTTTTGATACAATGATTTTCTTCCTGCTTGTCTAGAAGTTTTCCTTCAATGTCTTTCGTAAATTGTTTTGTCTTTCGACTACTTTTCAACTTCTTAATTTTTGTGACTAGTGTCTTGTTATTATTTCTTAATCTGAAAATATCTTTGGAATTGCTTGATAACACCTTGTTGACTTTTGTCAGTTCTAACTTATGTGTCTTCTTACTGTCGTCATACTGCTGCTGGATTTTTTCTCTTTGTTGTTTATGATGACGTAACTATGTTTCTTGATTTTCTAACTTCATCTGGACTTGCGCCAATTCAGCATCTTTTTCCATCATAAGTTTGTTTAGATGCTTTATTTCTTCTTCTAATTCATTATCGCATCCATATGGTGATTTGTTGTCATTTTTTTATTTTCTGATCTCATCTTCTAAGTTTTGATTATGAATTTTCAAAATTGATATTTCTTTATCCTAATTAGATAACATTTTCTTGTTATAACTTATGGTTCGTTCTAACTGTTGATTTTGATTCCATAAGCGATGACTCTCATTGTCTCTCCACTCTTTCAATCGCTTATGCGTCTCAACGTTAGCTTGTATACTTTTATTGATCGCCTTATATTGCTCTAACTCGTCCACTGTTGTTTGTAGCTGTGGCTTCCTTTCCGAAATGTAGGTGCCATTGTTTGTGACTTTGTTTTTACTTCACTTTTGTCTTCTTTTATTTTTTTATTTTTTTTTACCTTCCTTTTTTTATGGCAATCTTCCTTCTTTTTTTTTTTTCCAATAGTTTTGTAAAATGCGAGTAGATTGGGTGGTTGGGAGGAATAAGTGTTACCTTCTCCACCTTGGTTCAAATCTCACTTGCTTCTTGGTAGTTATTATTATGCACTTTTTATATTCAAACCCAAACCCACTTTAAGAAACCATATGTGGTTTCACTGTTACCTTCTTTCTTTTTTTAACTTTTATCTTTTCTTTTCTTTTCTTTTACCTCTTTTTTTGTGGGGGTTACTTTTACCTTTTTTTCTTTTTTTTAAATTTTTTTTTTAAGGACAAAGTCCTATTATTTTGGGAAACCCAAATCTACACAAGGTGTAAATAATGTTGTCCAAGGTCCGTATAGCTTTAATACCAATGTAACATCCATAGTTGGATATTCTCAATTAAGTAATTTCTGAAATAACCCACATATCCGTAGATAATACAATATGAATAAATTGATAGATAAAAAGATGATTACAATGGTTGATAACCCGCCTATTAAATAGGGCTTGGGAATTGTGAATGAAAGGTAATGTCCTTTCATCTTAATTATGTTTATTATTAATTATTATTATTTATTTTTTTTCAATGTGGTTCACGCGCCGACTTGACCGACGGGCTACATCCACGGAATAATTTCAAGAGGGCCCACCCGAAGGGGCCTCACTCTCGGCACACTTCATGCCTAACCCCAAGAGCGTCGAGGAGAATGGATCTCTCGACCTCACTTGCCGGGAGGCCTAACTACGGTTGCTCGACCACTTGAGCTAACTCTTGGGGCTTATTATTATTTATTTTATATATACGTTGAAGTTTATTATTATTATTGTTTGTTGTTTATTATTTAAGTTTGTTACAGACAATTATTTATATTTCCCTTCATGTCTGAAGGGTTGAGAGAATAAATGCCCTTCCAATTGAAATTAAGACCCACCCTTCAAATTTGATCACTAGAGGGATGAGAGGACACACTACAATGAATACTTGGTCAACAAAGAGACTGAAAGCTGGAACATGCGAGAGTGCATGCAATCACAATGAGAAAGCTAGGTTTAGGCACGTGCATGTACGTGGCTTCTTGTTTGGAATTGGGCTTGGCAGTAATGTCCATTGCTTTCCAATAGTATTCACACAGTTCCCAGTTTTGTAGAGCCACAGAGAAGACGAGAGACAAAGTGACAGGCTTGCAGAATACTACAATGGGCACCAAAATAGAAAAACACCCTCACAACTAATGCAAGGGTTAATGTAGCTACAACGATTCTCATGTAGAGAGAAGTGAAGTGACCACACAAGAAAGATGTAACATACATATGTCAGACGAGTAGAGAGGAGATTGGCAGGTAGAGGTCAGACCGCAGGACCGAGGAAAGGTTTGAGCACATGCTACGAGCTCATAAATGCTATGATACCATTGTTTGGTGCCCATTAAGGCAAATATATAATTACACACACAAAGACATAAAGATAGGTATTNGCAGGGAGAGGGCAGACCGCAGGACCGAGGAAAGGGTTGAGCACATGCTACGAGCTCATAAATGCTATGATACCATTGTTTGGTGCCCATTAAGGCAAATATATAATTACACACACAAAGACATAAAGATAGGTATTGAGATCATATTGTCAGTAATCAAATGTACAATATACAACGAAATTACCCTTGGTTTCATCTGCTAAGGTGTCTCTTAGAATTCCCATGAATTTTCCCATTCACATGTGGCTCTTCACATGTATTACCATAACCACAAGGATTAGGTTTCTAACAAAAGGAAAAAGGGGGCCCTTAGGGGGAAGGAGGATCCTAGAGGCACCAAGTTTGGAGAAACTACTTCAACAAAGCCTATCGAATAGCCCTTGTGAGAGGGGTTTGGATGAACTCTAATCCTCCATCTCGAGAGTCTTTAAGGATTTCAAATTTGTTGGCGGTTTGGATAGCAAGGGGAAGAATACTATTTTGGGGAGAAATATTTGAAGGTTCGTTTACAGGGGTTGAGGGGACCGCAAGGAAGGGTATTATCCTTGAGGTATAAGGACATAAAGTAGCGAGACATGAATGACGTGTAAATTTATTGGTCATCTTCTTTTTTACTTAGTTCCACTGTGTTTTAGGCGAGGGGGTGACTGTTGATTATTGTACATGATTTTTACAGTCTTTAACAAAGTGTTCATATTCATGGCATGCCTTACATTTGAAGGGAAGTTGCTTGAAGTTCATCTATTGCATATGTTTCCAGTTGTCCAGTTGGAGGAGAACTAGATTTTGATTATTCCAATAGGTTGTGATTCCACCTTACGCTTCTTTGGAGCTCATAGCCATAACTTGGCTTGTGGGCCAAACCTGTCTTCCTATTTTATCCATTTCTTCCAGTTGGATTTTCGTCTCTTGCATTAGGAGTACTTTGGGTCTTTAGGATTTTTTTAGATCTCTTGTTGCTTCCATTTTTTCGTTTACTACTTAAGCCGCTATTATTTCAGGAGACAAGTATCACTATTTAACTTGAGAGGGCTTTGTTCTTCCGCTTTTCTAAATTCTTTGGTTCCTTATATTTCTCTAGGTTGTGCTTTCTCCATAACCAGATTTTCATGATTCCAATAGGTTGCAATTTCACCCGACACTCCTCTAGAGCTCACAACCATTGCTTGGCTTGTGGGCCAAATCCATCTTCCTATTTTCTCCATTACTTCCACTTGGATTGTTGTCTCCTAGATTAGAAGTAGTTTGGATCTTTCTAATTTTATCAAATCTCTTGTTGCTTCCATTTTTTGTTTACTACCTAAGCCTCTACTATTCCAAGAGATGATTATCATTATTTAGCTTAAGAGGGATTTGTTCCCCCGCCTTTCTGAATTCCTTGGTTCCCTGAATTTTTCTCGGCTATACTTTTTTAAGAAGAGAGCATTGTTTGTTCCATAGTGGTTTGTCATCCCATTATTTCTCTCTGTTGCCTACTTCTTGTCATGCTTCTTCTGTCGATTTTTGTCCTAGTTTCTTTCTTGGTATTTATCCTTCCTCCTCTCCTTACTAGTCACTAGATATTTGTTGAGATTGCTTGCACATTCGAAATCTTGATGGGAGGTCTGATCCGATCTCTTCGTCTTCTTGTTCTTCTCGAGCCGATTGTGAATTTAGCATCACTTAAGGAGTATCTTGAGAGATAAGCAAAGGGGAAAGGAAAAAGGCCCCCTTGAGGGATAGGACTATCCCAGATGCACCATGTTTGGAGAAACTACTTCAACAAAAGTGCGAGGAGCCATTGCGAGAGGGGGTTGATTGAACCCCAATTCTTCATCTTGAGTCTTAAAGGATTTCAAATCAGTTGGCAGTTTGGATAACAGGGGGAAGGATAAATTTTGGGGAGGAAGATTTGAAGGTTCGTTTATAGAGACTAAAAGGGACCACATGGGAGGGGATTATCCTCGAGGTAGAAGGGTTTTGAGGAGTGAGACCTAAACAACTTACTGATTTATTAGTCATTTTCTTTTTTACTTGGTTCCACTGGATTTTAGACAAGGGGGCGACTATTAATTATTGCCCTTGCTTTTTATAGTCTTTAACAAACTATCCATATTCATGACATACCATACATTTGAAAAAAAGTTAGTTGTAATCCAACTACTAAACATGTTACCCATTTTTAACTGTAACAACCCTTATTTTTTAATTAAAATTAAAATACTTATTACTAATTAAAAACTTATTTCCCCACCCACCACTCGAATATATTCTTATCTACCTAAATTAGATTAAATTGAAGTTAATGTCCATGTACTTTTAAACCAATTAGTATAAAGAATCCTTATTTTTATACATATACACTCATAAACTACAACTTTAATAATGAAATATTTGTTTGTTTTTATAATTACTATTATAATAATATAAAACATAATCACTTATATAAATTTTATGTCACAACAAAATGAAATTTTTATTTTACTTTCTCCTATCAAAATTCAAATTTGTAAATTTTATTTTCCTTTGTCAAAATAACTTAAGTAACCCACTGCGTATTATACTAGGTTTTGGACTACTTATTATACGAGATTTCGCACAAGTTGTGAAGGTTCTTGGAAGGTTTTGTCCTAAGTACCCACCGCTAGCTCCACCCTCAACCACTGATCATGTTGCATATCGATGACATACATTTCATAGAATCCCCTCGGTTGGCAATTAACAGCTCTAGCCACGTAACCCGGTCTACTTAACTACATACAAGTCTACTGACATGAAGTCTCACAGATAAACCGGATGATTACAGACATGAGGCGAGAAATCTAACAGATTGATGCAATGGAGCAGTCTTTGTTTGAACATCTACCAAAGCTGGTGAGAGCAAAAACTCAAGAAGCAATTGAATACATTCTACAGTCTCTGTGGCGGACTCGCAAATCTGGACTGGATGCAGCCGAGAAAGCCCATATTCAAGATCTCCTCGAGCTTCCCTCACAGGAAGAATTGGACCCTGTAAGTTACCCTACCTCTCTTTAATGTTCACATAACACTAGGTCAGGCGAATATTTTAAATTTCATCCAATTTCAACAGTGTCGTATCGAATTAGTCACCTGGCACACAGCTACTGAAATTTTCCCAAAGGCAACGGCCTGTCTGAGTGGGTTCCAATGCTGAATCCAAGGAATTTTATTTTATCATAAAAAGGGCTGCATGACAAAGTGCGGACTTCCTTGTTAGGTGCCAGGTCCTTGGGAAACTAATAGGCCAAAATTGTCCGGTACTTGCACCTGGTCTCATCTCTTCAAACTCATGCCATGCGGGTTGGGCAGCCCGCAGCAAGAATGGAACCCTAAACTTGTCCCGAGATCAACATGTTAATAATTTTTCTTTTTCTTCTGGTGGAAGAAAGGTGGTTATTTCAAATTGTCCTTATTAATTTGCGTATAACTCCAAATGAATTTTGTGAGTTTAATTCCGTTGTAAACATTTTAGAGGGATGGGTAGTAGGAGAATAGAATTAATGGCAGCGACACAGGGCGGCACCCTCTTATGTTAAAATTGAATTTGGATGAGGAGAAGGAAATGAAACAACTCGGTGGACAACTCGAAGAGGTCAGAGAGTGGGAGTGCGATTCAGACTCAAACAAAAAATTGGCAAAAAACCAAACGAAAAAAACTCCAAATCTTACTAAAAAAGATATTATCCTGACTGTCAAGATTTTGCCTAGTTCAAACTCGGCAAAGTACTGATGAGTCCAATTAACACATGCCGAGTTTCTGGCGAGTATTACTAGGAATGCGGAGTTTTATCCTAGTTAAGTCAGCTCAGCTCACTTCGGCGCTGAGCTCAGTGAACTCACCAACTACTCGGCAGACCCGGCGAGCCCTGCTACATTGGAAGTCATTCTAAATTCACTGATTCATTGATCAATGAAGCTATTTGGTTGGAAAGGAAGCGGGGGTAGGGTTGTGCTTATTGAACTTATAGTGGTCCACATTAACGATTGCAATGTATGCTACCTTTGGAGATAGAGTTTAAACTTTATATTTTGTTTGCAAGTGATATGCCAATGGAATCATGGATCAATGGATTTAGAGTGACATTTTTCACCAACTAGTCACTAGAGGCAATCTGTTTCATTATGGTTTTTGCAGAATTGGTTCTCTTGCGATTCATTTTAAGATTACAGCCTTAGCAACCTATATTTCTTTTGATAACATGAAGTGGAGTTGGTCTAGTATTTTCTGGTAGACTCTCAGTTGCCAATTCAATTTTTCATGGAGTCTCCAGTGTGGAATCTCTTGCAGTTTTGTTCATGGCTTCGGTTGCAGCCTAAAATTAGAAAGAAAATCGAATCAAGTTAGAGCTCTCTTTTAGCTAAAATGACAGTTTGCGGAGTTGTGTCCAGATGAAAGAAAAATTCAATGTATTGTGCTCAGGTTGCCCTATGGGACCCAGCAATGAAAGAGTTCATTGAGCAAGGGAAATACACATCTATGATCTCAACATGAAAGGAGGATGGCGAGTGACCCCTTGAATTTATAATAAATCAAGAAGTTATTAGATTGAGACTAGAGACATGGAGGAAGGGTCTTCTTCTACTTGTCCTGCATTCCTGGTGTGATGCTTGTTCAAGAAGTCAAATGTTGGGTGCCATTACCTCATAGAAAATTTTCATTAATGATTTCCTTATTGCACCGAGAGTAGCGAGGTGCTCTACAATCCAGTATCGTTCCTAACGTTATTCTACCAAAAATAAAAAATAATTAAAAAAATTCATGTCGGCTCATGAAATAAAAATATAAAACAAAAAAAATTAGGTTCATAAAATAAAAATTTAAAACCAAATAAAAAGTTATTAAAAAGTTCATGTTGACTCATGAAATAAAAAAATAAAAAGCATAGATCAATCTTAACATGGATCTATCAAGAAAGGAGAGAGATCAAATTTCCTGAGATATAATTTTTTCTGGACGTGTAAAAAATTTAAGATTAGAAAAAATTACACCTCGAGAAATTGGATCCCTCTCGGTGCTTGCTAGATCCGGGTTAAAGTTGGATCTATGCTGGTATATGTACATTTAGTAACTTGGATAATTTACAGATGTAAATTTATGAGTCCATTGTTTGTTGGAACTTATGACTTTGTATCCCCCTGTTACACGAAATCTGTTTTCTTAATTTATGGCAGAAGGTGCACAAAAGCAATGATAAAAAGGAGTATGGATAGAGAAAAAAAAGCTAAATTTCAATGTCTGAAGGAAAAATGACAGGAATGAAGTAGAACAGGTATAGAGAAGGTCATCTATAGTATGGCATCACTAGACTTTGAAAAGGATGGCAGTGGTCACTACCATTTGTCAGTTTAAACCTCCTTGTAAACATGATTGTTAGCTGGACTGTTTGAATTTGAAGGATATATGAAGCGAGAAATAAGATTGCCGGCTGCAAGAGATGACATGGAATGATGAGAACTCATCATTCAGAGGTTGAAAGAATATTTGTTCATGGTCCAAAACATATTAAAGAACGAGGATAAATGCCCTTCAGTTTTTTTTTTTTTGTTTATGCGTGAAACTTACCTCATACAGGACTCTGCTAAAGGGGGTACAAAATAGATGTTATCATCAAAATTCTCAATGTGTTGTAGTCAGCTAGAGATAAATGGGACAGATGTCTTGGGCCTATAAAGTACTAGCAGGATATATGACGCCAACATTTCTTATTTGAATAAAGTGAGGTAGAAAATAGACAAACACAGATTGAGTTGCCTATATGAGACGAAGATAGGAAACTGATACTTGAACTAGAGGTGGTTTTCGATACATGAATGAGAAGCATATTGTTCGAACAAAATGCAATCTCCCAAGTTAAGAAGCTGCCATTGGAAAGCAAGAAATGGATTGAAATACCCTACCCTTCAATGCTTTGAAAACAGAGTATTTCAAGGGTTAGGAACTTAGAATGAATGTTATATACATTGGAAAATAATAAACAGAAGATAATAAGCCATAGAACAAAACAATTAATAGCTGAAACAGTGAAATATAACTTATTATGAACTAATAGTCACTTAAAATGGTTGAATACGGTAACGCACATTTTGCATGAAAAAGCAAGGGCTATCAATGAAATAGCATATGTTTATTTGAATTTAACAATTTCCTCTTGCCATGCTCTATGGAAATTTAACATTTTGAATTGGCTTGCATACAACTTCATCTTGCAAAGTTGTCACATTGAATTTTGACTCTTGAGCCAAATAAGAGAGAGAGGGAGGGACTCATGCGCTTTCTTGATGTGCACTTGTGCATAATAGCACTTGATGCATGCTTGCACTTAGGTTGTTCATCATGTGTGTTGCTAGACTATGTGACCATACTTAGACATGCTTTCATTTTCTCTATGGTGGATCGCTTGTTGGCTTGGGGAGGTTTCCCTTTTAGCCCATTTGGTAAAGCTTTTAAGGTTCCTTGTTTGGTTGCCTGCTCTTTGTATTGTAGAAGTTTGTCTTCTTCCAATTATGTGATAACTTTATCATCTAACTCTTTAGGAGAAATCACATCTAATTCTTAATAACCATCTAACATCGATGGAACATAGCCTCAAACATTTGTGTAAAAGACTAGAGGAATACACATGCATGTTGGTAGGTCCAACTTGAATGTGTTATCTCCAATATGATCAATGATGGTGTAAGAGCAGTATTTGACTGGCCTGTGCCCCCCACCTCTAGGCTCTAGCCCTTACCTCTATCTCGAATCTTAAAGTTGATCCTCCAAGGACATTAGTCAACACCCTACAATTTTGATGAATCCTCCTAATTTAAGCATTAAAAAAGGTAGAAAAAACTTTGCATGCCTAATAAGGAATTTTTGCTCGAGTGATGGGTACACTTTTACTAAGGTCATGACAACAGAGTTAAACAATCAACACTACCAACATTGAGGTACATTGAGGGGTCGATGCACTCAATTAAATGCTGATCCCCTACCCTCATACATGATAGAATACAATGGAAACATTGCAATCTTGGAACCCTGTACCTTGTTAAGTTTGTTGAATTCGGAATGGGACCTAAAATTCTACTTTTTGCATATGAAGTTCGTTGAGTTTGGAACCACTCGCAAACATCCTGAAACAATTTATGGTAATGTTAAAGATCTAAGTAAAAGGTTATAAATCGAAAGATAAGGAGGATGTCACTTTTACTTTAAGAATATAATATTACCATTTAATGTTACTGATGATTATTGTTTAGATTGGGTTAGGTTTTTTGCTATTAAAGTAGGTTTTTTAAAAACAAATTGAATTTTTTAGGGCCCAGTACCATGGTTGTACGATGTTGTAGGGAATTGACCGGTTTTGTATCAAACCAGCGGGTTAGGTGAAATAAGGTTGGTTTGGTACTAAACTGGCCATTTCAAGTTTAGGGTGGCGGTTCAGACCTTCTGAGGGCCTAAACCAGTCGAACCGGTTGGTTTTTTCGGAACTAGGCTAGTTTTGATAACAGTGCATTAGACCACATATCACATTCTCACTCTTTGGGCCATCATTAAGGAGGCATGGCAACACTCTTCAAAAGTTTACTGCTACTCTGTAGACTTTTGTAAAAGCTTTTGACTCCATTTGCCGTGAGGTCCTATCCTATAGGTTGAGAGACATCTACAATTCTCGTAATTATTGACGACCATCATGCGCTTGTATGAGTCAGTTCTTGGTTGTCTCTACACAACCCATGGTTCGTTAGATTTTATTAGGATTACCATTGGGGTTAAACATGGATGCCCCGTCTCCCACCCTATTTGGCATCTACACTAATGAGCTAGAGTCCTTTTTGGATGATTACATACAAGATGGCAATGGATTCCTTCTACACTAGGTCTTGATATCTATTCTACTCTTTGTTGATGTTGTCCTTCTAGCATCATCCTTGGGGGGTTTGTGGAGACAACTTGATGTCTTGGATTGTTTTGTGGCCTTTGACGATTGAAAATGAACCTGGGCAAAACCAAGGCTATGATCTTCAATAGGTTGAAGAAGGTACTCTTGGACTACCACTTTTTTTTTCGAGGGAAGGAGATTGAGATCACCAACACCTACACTTGGGGGTGCAATTTTCATGGCCTTGATTCAGTCTAAGACATGCTTTTCAGGCATGGGTCAATAAGGGTTATGGATCCTTGGCCATTCTTGAGCGACAATGTTTTTGGCATTGCTTTCAAGACAAAAAGTCCAAGATGTCACTCATATATCCTCATTTGGCACACAATACTCTATGGCTCAGAGGTTTGAGGTCCTTGTTTGCTAGAGTCAGATTGGGCTTCAGTTGAGAGAGTGTAGACCCTCCTGCTTAGGTGCATCATCAGTTGCAAAAGATAGTAATGCATCCTATCATTCTTGCAGAGTTTGGTGCCTTGCCCTTTTGGCTTGAGACTGTTTTAACTTTTTATCCTTATTTCACTCCTCCATTGCATTCGAGGCTTCGTTGACTCAAGGAAGGGGTGTGATTGATATCCATACTTGGCTTATTGTTGATTGGAGTTCATTGCTTGAGCTGGCCCTCGTGATCGCACTTGCTGTTGGTTCACATGGGTCTTGGATCTTCTTAATCGGCAGGTGTATCGATGGAATGCATTCCTTTGCTACTTCATGGATGCTCATGGCCACCTCCTACCTACTAGGCAAGAGATGGACAAGATAATCGGAGACGGCATTTATAGACGGTTTGTGCAGGTCTCTTGGACTAGCCCTTGGGGCAGCTTATGTTTGAAGACAAATTTCTATGCCAAACACTTCATGGTGGCGAGGGACAGTCTCATTATTCCACTCCCGTACACACTTCACCTTGCGTGCATTCTCTCTATATCCCCCTAGGCCAATTCAGAGTTGGCTCACCTAGAATTCATGTTCTCTATTTGCTGGGATGTTCTCTATTACCCTACGAAGGATATGCAACCGGATAGTTTCTCATTTCACAACCCAACACAAATAAACATTCAAGGCACTTCTAGATTCTACATACAAATATAGATAGAGGATTGAGGTATTCTATACAACCTCAGTTTAGAAGGCCACCTAATGTGCCACAGATTGGCTAGCACCAAAGTAGCTACACGAGGTGTGTAGCTTTATGGGTTTGGCAGATTATTACAAGAGGTTTGTACGGGGTTTCTTCAAAATTAGTCAAGCTGGGAGAATCTAGTAGTTGTAACTTGTGTCATCTATGGAAGGTAGAGACTGAGGAGCACTTAATTTTTCATTAGCCCATCTATCATGAGATCAGTGGGAGGTTCCACTGCCCCTTCATGGGACCGTAGATTTTCCATTTTCTTTAGGTATCCAAACTAGAGATGCCTAGCTTTATATATTCAAGAGGCCCTCAGATTCCATTCTTACACGCTACAGCCTCCTCCCAGACCTTACTCCATCCAGAGGATCACTTCCTTTCTTATGGTGCTCCCACCAGCTTGGGGCACCAAGAGACAGATTACTATTAGCCCTGCCCTTTACTTGAGATCTGTCCGAACTTGGAGAACCATCACCTCTTCTTAGGCTTATTAGCAGCATCACCAATCTAGTTCAGTTACCAGCAGATAAATGAGTTCAGTTACCATGACACACCGGTATCATTATCATTGTTATTTGCTTTCTAGTCTTTTCATCCATCTCCCTTGTACATCCCTATCCCAGAGCGGTTGTCCGCCCTCAGAGTTGGGGGTTTTTCCTTAGGCCTTAGCATAGATTCTTCCTTTATTTCATTTTACTTTTAGCTTCATGCTTTTCTAGGAGCCACTTTTGGTGCTTCTGCTTTGTAATGACATCATTGTATTCAGCAGTCCCATTGACCTATCTTTTGGTTTGCCAGACATCAATAAAATTATCTTATCTTATCACTCTCCTCAAGATGTTATCAAGTTGTTGGGAAATTTTCTGGAAATCACAGACTCTGTTAAGATTTTCTAAGACATGTAGTTGGCATGGATGTTGTTTCCTTTTTTATTACCTTCCCACCTTTACTTGTTTTGCTCATTCTTGTCTTTAGGCCATTATTTAAGATTTATCATTCCATAGTGGAATACTTCCATGATAATGACCAACTCACAGGGATTCTCCATCTTTGTGTATTTTCCTCCATCTTAGGTCTTCTGAGCATGAAAGGGGAAATTGCCACCATTCTGAGCATTTTCCAAGCAATTCTGGGCAGTTTAGGAAGTTCTGGGTTAATTCTGGACAGTGATGAAGCATGATCAGCTTCAGTTCTTCAAAACTGGGTAACATTCAAGCAGATCTGGGTACATAAACAGAGAAGAAAAGAGCAGTTCTGAGTGCATTTTTGGTAACCTGGGTATGGCAACAGCCTCATATCTTCCCTCTTTATAATTCTTGGCACACTTAGGTGAAATATGGGCATCATTTTTCTAGGCTCTTGGTATGAACAACCCTCAAACAGCCTTAAAACAACAATAAATTCATATTTTGGCAGCCTGGACTTCTGGGCACATTCCAAGTGGTTCTGGGCATCTTTCACCATGAAAGGAGTTGTAGTTACTGATTCCAATTCCGAGCATCCACGCAGCATTAAAATGATGATGGATCAACACTCTGGGCATTGTTAAGGTAAGATCAACAGTAAATAACAGATCTGGGCGGTTTTCCCTGTAACAGCAGTCAGAAAACAGCCCTAATCTCACAAGTTATTATTTCTGGGCAGTGTTTAGTTGATTCTTGACGAGTAGGTGACTGAAGACAACCATGGAACTATAGCAAGCAGTCTCAATTTAACATCTGGGCACTGATAGGTTATAAAAAACAGCCCTAAATTCTCCAAACCTATGCAAGCAGCTGCCTCAAGCCCTCCTTTCTGAGCCATAAAGCAGTTAGCCTTGAAATCTTAGCATGAGGTCTGTAGCAGATTTGAAGTCAACAGAATTTTTTTCCTGCCTTTTGAAGGGGGAGAATTTACATTGTGAGGCCTTCCAAGCATGTTAAATCCACCCTGAAGTAGGTTGCAGCCCTAATAGAAGCTGTTTGAAAAATATTTGCAGCAACTTGAGTGATAGTTGAAGTAGTTAGGGCCGGTTTTCTCTTGGAGCATAAAAAAATCAAAGCAAACTGTGAGGCTGTGGCAGATTTGGTGTTACAGTCTTCTACTCTCATGATTGTAGGCAGCTGTTAGATCTAAGAGGCCCTCCTTTTCTTGAAAGAGAGAGGGACTTCGATCTTTGAAAATGTTTTATTGCACTGAGAGTAGCGAGATGCTCTACATCCCAGTATGTGGAGATGTTGCAATGTTATGTAAAGTTATGCAACGTAACGTAACGTTACCAAAAAAAAAAAGTAAAAAAGTAATTAAAAAGTTTCATGTTGGCTTATAGGTTACCAAAATAAAAAGTAATAAAAAAATTAAAATTCATTTCGGCTCATAAAATAAAAAAAATTAAAACCAGCATAGATCTATTTTAAACCTGGATCTATAAAGCATCAAGAGGGATCAAATTTCTTGACGTGTAAAAAAATTTACACCTCAAGAAATTGGATCCCTTTCAGTGCCTGATAAATCTGGGTTTAAGATGGATATATGCTGGTACTTGATTCTTGAAGAGGGTTTGTTGTTATTGCCACCTTGGAAAAACATTTTAGGGGCTGCCTTGCACGTAATCTAAAGGGTTTGTTGGCTTTGAAGAGGATTTGAGAGCCATAATATTTGAGCACTTCCTAAAGAGTGAGGCTTGTGGAAGCATTTGGTCTTTCTTGGTTAACATATGGGCATTGCTTGACATCTTTTGATTCATGTGGGTATCTTGCTTTTAAGAAGCCTTTGAAGTCTTTGTGGACATCCTTGAGTGGAGAGACCCCTCTTTGAAGGTTGAAGTTGGGTGACATGTGAATATGTGAAAGTTTCTAGGAGAAAATTTGCCTTTAGAAGCGTCTATGTGGACATCATTTGGTTACATATGGGCATAAATTGGCTGGTTAGGTTTCCTTGTGGACATTCCTTGGGGCTTTGTTGGCTATTGGTGGACATTGCTTGTTAAAGAAGTTTCCTTTTGAAGGGGCCTTTGGAGGCCACATGGCATCATCACTTGGCATGGATCCCTTGCTTGATGGAGGCATCCCCTTTTGTTTGGGGCCTTGTGTATCTCTTGTATAGTATGTGTGGCTTTGACCACTTTATTTCATTGTAATTTGTTAGGAGTTAGTTGTCAAGTGGGGTTTTGTGTATTTTACTCCACCCTAGGCTAGATCTAAGGAAAATAATGATATTTTATTGTAAAGGAAGTTTGAGCTATCCCTATATAAAGAAAGTTACTTCCTTATTTGAACTCATGGTTGTATTTTGAGAGCTCTCTCTCATTTGGACCCTAATGGACATATCTTTTCATGGAGCATTTTGAAGTGTGAAGGATTTTTTCTTTTGGGTTTCTTAATGGCTGAATATTGAAGTAACATGCATCTTTTATCATTGTAAGATATTTAACCTAGTTCACTTAAAGGGTAAATTTGCTCAAGTGGAATAATCTTGTTTATTTTATGGTTTAACCTTGTGGCTTGTCTCGTAGATTGACTATCATAGGAGGGGTTGCGAATCAAGTTTGCATAGGCTAGGGTACAAGCTATGGTTAAAGGTTGGAGGTGTGTGCCAAAGAGCCACCCTCGCTTGGTGAAATTTTGCATAACGCTTGAACAGTTTTGGAGTAGGAACTTGTCTTGCTTTGCAACGGTTCTAGTCAAACATATACATACAAGGCCTTTGAAGAGATTATCTTGAGACTCCCTTTTTGCCCTAGGGATTGACATTGGTCTTCATGGGCTTCCCATCTCCTATACTACAAAGAAGACCTCAAGTTTTGCTTGTTAGAAAGTGACAACAAAGAAGGTCTTCCTGCATGCATGTGTCCTTGCATGCAGAAGACTTAAAACATGAAGACAATTGTATTTAATTTACTTTTCCTAAGTTTACTTTGGAATTTTTTTTTAAGTGACCTAATTATTAATTGACTTTATGAAACACTTTTTATAAAGTGAAAGTGAGATTAGGGTTTTTGCTTAGCATAAAGTTATAAAAGAAAGGTCAATTGGGGGAGAGGACACAGTTGTTGTATTCCGACATAGACAGGATACAGATAGAGAGAGAAAGTCAGATGGAGGAGCTAATTGACAGGGTCACCGAGCTTCCAGGTAGGACGTGGGCCGTACATATCGCACAGGGAGCAGCTGCAGAGGAGGCCGTACATACCATATGGAATTTTTGTACAGCTGCCATACAGATTGTACGGATTTTGTACAACAACTGTACAACCGTACAGATCTGTACCACCACGTGTGGGAGGTCGTACTGCTAGCTGTACAATCACGCAGAGGGTGTGCTGGGTTCATTGGGGTTGTCTAGTGATTCTGCTGGGTGCTATTTCACCAGGTTTGGGTGATTAGCAGTTGATTGTAAAAATTCCATATTTTCTCAATAATAAAATCCATATCTGACTACTGCACCGATTTTCCCATCTTGGGTTTTTCTGGGGGTTTCCATACCTAAAATAATAGTGCCTATATTGTGATGTCAATTGTGATATCTCTCAGTACTTTATATTCTGCTGCATACTTGTAAAAGATATTCATGTGTGGTTATCAAAGTAGAAAGTTTGAATATACCGTTTAGCCCTAGTTTGAATGTTAAAGGAAAATTTACATTGCTAGGGATAACTCTTTGAAATAACCTTGTGCCCTCATTGCCATAACCTAGCAATCCTATCTAGGTAAGCCTCCTTTGAGTTGGAGAAGAGCTAATCGGAAGTGCAAAGAGGTGGTTATGAAGGTGACAGTGGGGTAACACCTCTAGGATAGTTGAGCTAGCTATGTTCTTTGGGGCTTTAACTTTACCTGCTAGTTCATGCTGTAACGGGCTCGAAATCCCACTCTTTGTAATTAATTTTTATCCACCACGTTAAAATTCTAAATCTTGAATGTTCTCTTCTCCTACTCTTTTCCATTTCTCCTTCTCCATCATTATATTGTAGGCAACAAGTTATTCTCATCTTAAGTCAAGAAGCATGATGGGTATCTGGTTTTTCCTTTTGGTTCCATTTTTTATTATGATGGTGGTGTTGGGAAGCCAAAATATTAGTGATGAGGAGGAAGAAGCAGGTAGTGGCACATACTGTGGAGAGGAGGAAGAAATGAAAGGGGATTATGATAATGAAGTTGATAATGATGAAGGACAAAAACACAAAGACATAACACCTTTGTGGAATTGGGGGAGGGAAAGGGGGTGGAACCACAAAGTTTATATGACCCCATTGTACTAAAACTTACAGAGGTTTATATACCAATGTGAGAAAGCATCTATGCGGGACTATGCCATGTTAAAATTAGGGATTTTTAACAAATTTCTAATTAATATAGAAATACGTAGTAAAATAGTACTAAAATAAAGTCATAAATTATAGGACAACAACAGTAATAAAAAAATCTAATTAACATAAACAAAAATTACATTTGATAATTAATTTATGGGAGAACCTTCCTTATACTTAGAGTTAACTTTCAGATAAGATCTTGCCTCTTAGAGGCAAGTCAATAAATGAAACAAAAACTGGCCCTTACCTGAGGGCATGAACATACCCGAGAGAGAGAGACAAGGTGCTGAAGGATAGGGTCAGACAATTATAGTAGAAGGTACAACAACTGTAATGAGGGTACGACGCATCCAAGAACAACCCCAAAATATCAACCAAGACAACCAATTAATGCTACAAGTCCATGAGACCTCTTTTCCAGTCAACGCTAGGCAAGGAGACACAATGCAACTCCAAAACAAACCTCAAGAACCAGACGAAAACCACAACAAAGATCACGGGTTCACATGTGTGGATGGAAGAAAGATTGATCTGCTATAAGAACCCTCAGAAAGGGCAACGTTGAGTAAGGGCAACCCCAAAACAGACCTCAAAACAATAGACAACAACCATAGGTCACTCCAACAACAAATGACAGCCACATAATAGATCACTAGTTCACACATGTGGAAGGACGGGGGAGAGATCAGCTGTTAGAACCCTTAGATAGGACAATGTTGAGGAGAGCCCAAAACAAGTTAACACCCAAGCGAATGGAGCCTTGAAACCCTTGAGGTCACCTAAACAAGTGTACCCAAAACCGTAGAGTAGTCATAAGAAATCAGAGCTCAAATTTCTCCTTCAAGATGCATTTACAATGAGGGTTAGGCTTATATTTATAGCCTTTTAATGAACCCTAGAAGGTTCCACCTTCTATTTGGTCATTGACCCTTGGGGTTAGACTAGACATCATACTTTTAGGAAAGCTTCCACATAAATTATAATTTAATATGAGGATGTCTTTAGGAGAGGGTTTCATATAATACATGACGAAGGCTAGCATACCACACTCAAGGGGGGGCGCTTTCACATAAGGCTAACCAAAGAGGGGTCATCACAAGGCTAAGCCAACACAAGACTAACCACAAGACAACAAGAGGGCTAACTACAAGGAGGGGAAAACAACCCTTCTAACTGTCTCTCTTAATGTATGTTGTCCACATGTATCCCATACGATAACTGGAAGTTCATCACCACCATATAAGGAAGGTTCTAACTGGACGATGTGGTCATCTCATCTTCTTGATTGCTTCTGAGGTCAAATGCTAGTGACTCCAACAAGGGGTGGCCAGTCCCTTGAGGTTACAACCTAGCTTAACCATCTCGAAGACCTAGGAGAGGAGGACATCACACATCATCATCTTGGTTGAGTGACCAGGATCCACCTGGTTAACTGACTAGGTACCCTAGGTATCAGTTAGGGGCCCTAGATAACTTCTAGGGGATTATCTAACTTGGTCCTAGACCAAGTTCCCTAGATAACTGCTAGGGTTATGCATTGCTTGGATCTAGACTGAGTCACAAGGTTCGTCGAACCTAATCCTTGAGGTTCGAGGTTCGACGAACCTAAAAAAAAATTTGAAATTCGTTCAGGTTCGTCGAACTTAATGTCGAACCTAAAGTTGAACCCAAACCTTGTCGAACCCGAACTTGAAGGCGAACCTAATGTTGAACCTAAAGCCGAACCCGAACTTGAAGGCGAACCTAATGTTGAACCTAAAGCCGAACCCGAACCTAAAGGCGAACTCGAAGGCAAATTTTTTTTGAGGTTTGTTTTTTTTACTGAAAAAAATTGAAATTAAAAAAAAACACAATACCAATAAATTAAATGTTGTCTATAAATTAAATTCTCTGTTTATTTATGCTGTCTATGAATTAAATGCTCTCTATTTATTTATGTAGCCTATAAATAAAATGTTGTCTATAAATTAAATGCTCTTGATTTATTTATGTTGTCTATAGATTAAATGCTCTCTATTTATTTATGTTGTCTATAAATTAAATGCTCNTTCGTTGTTAAACCACAAAAACCTAATCTTAGAAGCACAAATCTGTGAGTAGAAATGTCATAAACAACAAGTATATACGATGAAATTATGAATAGTGACCTAAGTGCTTTGAATCCTATGGGCTATGGGCTGTAGAAAATTAGTAGAGGGGGAGTATAGGAAGAAGGTATATATATATATATATATAGTCATATAGTCGAACCTCATCGAAAAATTCGAACTCGAACCAAACCTAATTCTTGCCGAACCCGAACTGTGTGACTTAGGATCTAGACGAAGAACCTCTTTGGTGTAATAGCCCAAGAGGCCCTAGTGATTAGCTAGGGGCTTTTTCCATGTCATTGTATTGCCTAGTCCCAGACCAAGATCCCTAGATAACTAATAGGGGCCCTAGATACTTGCTAGGGAATTAAACTGCTTGGTTAACTAACCAAGATCCTTGGTTAACTGACTAGGGTGCTATTTCCAGAGAATGCCACTCGCAACTGCATTATCTTTAACACTCCCTCTCAACAACACCAAGCTTGTCTCAAAAGTATGCAAACTTCATCGTGGATAGAGGCTTGGTCAACACATTGACAGTTTGTTCATCTGACAAACATACTGAAGTCTGATGGCTTTTTTTTGCACCATGTCCCTAGCATAGTGATACTTCATCTTGATGTGTTTCGACCTGTCATAGAACACAAGATTTTTTGAGAGCTTCATATAGCTCTGGTTGTCACAATGTTTGATAGACATCTCATGCCTTGCACCAAATAAGTCAACAAGTAGCTTCCTTAGCCACACTGCTATCTGACAAGCATCACTGGTAGCATATTCTGCTTCTGTGGTCCTCTGGGTTATGGAGCCTTGTTTCCTGCTAGACTAAGAAATCATAATCGATCCACTACTGAAATAATATATGGAGTTGCTCTTTCGGTCCAATGCATTGCCTGTCCAATCTGAATTTGTATAGCCATGAAGCATTACACCTCCACTGGAAGTGTATGTGAGTCCATAAGCTATACTACTTCTGAGATATTTGAGTATATATTTGGCAACCACCAAATGTATGTGCCTCGGATCAGACATGTACTAACTCACGGAGTTAATTGCATAACAAATGCTGGGATTGGAGTGTACCAAGTGCATCAATGATCTAATGAGATGGTGGTATAAGGTAGGATCCACTCGATCTGAACCTAAAGTTGAGTCATTTAACTTCTTCAAGTTGGACACCATTGGTGTGCCCATGGACTTGCAGTCCACCATTCTGAATCTGCAGAGCACATCAATAGTATACTTCCCTTGAGAAAGGAAGATTTCTCCTGGCTTTTGCCACACCTCCATCCCAAGGAAATAATGTAAGAGGCCAAAAACTTTCTTCTCAAATTTCGTTGCAAGATCCCTCTTGCACTGAGCTAAGTCATCCACATACAGAACCAAAATCAAAGTTGAGTACCTTTGTGACCTTTTGCTTTCTCTGAAAGTTCCCTTTGGTGTTGCATGCATTTTTGCTTTCTGTAGAATCTCTCTGCACCAAGCTGGCCTCCTTTTGGCAAGAGGTGCTTCTAGAGACTTCTCAATAGGACCCTTTAAAGGGATTAGTTGAAGGCTCCTTGGCCTCCTCCCTCTTCTCATCTGAATAAGATGACTCATGGAATGGACTCTTTGAAGCTGGAGCTTCTTGCACTTCCATGTTTGTAATACTGGGAAGTGTTATCCACTAACTTTGCACTTAGTGGATTTCCAGTGAGCCGTTGAAGTCATGAACAAGCCAGTTGTTCATTGTCAGTGCTCGAAAGATTCCACGATTCACCAAGGCCATTTTTTGGCCTCTTTTTTAATAAATGCATGTTCATACCTTGCGGGGGTTGTTGTAATAAATGTGCTAGCACGACAATTTTTTTTTAAAGGACTTAGACGTCAATCCGACCATTCCAAGGTGTTTTTCCCTTGTCAATTATGCAATGTTGAATAAGCAGTGTATAATTTTCGAGTTTTTCACTGCTCTAAAGCTGGAATTTTCGTATTGGTGGTTAAACCTTGGGAGGTTGTTAAAGTTCACATGCCAATGTATATAAGCATGCTAGGCATCGGTATTGAGTCGTATGGACATGTTCTAGGTCCCCCTAAATTTTTGTTCAATTTCGAGAAAATAATTTTTTTCCGCATTTTTAGGCCATTTTTTAATGGTTGAAATGGAAAATTTCAAAATGTAATAAATATGTGATCCAGGGTCTGTTTTTGGCATGGATGGGATCATTTTCAAGCTCAGAGCACATCCTTTACCATCGAGACCCACTTTTCCCATGCTCTGGGTGACTATTTTGTCCCGTATGGCATTATTTCTTGCGACGAAGTGGCAAAAAAATGCTAAATTTCGACAAATTGCACTTAAGTCAAAAATAAAAAATCAAGTCAAAAGTCAAATTTATGGCTTGGAAAGGGTGGCGATTGTTTCATATGGTAGATGACATCATACTTCGGATAAAGAATTACCGTTTATTTATATTTTATGAGCTAGAGAATACACCAAACTTTGGATGTATGACCCCTCTTCAAACTCGCACGTGGTCAAATGTGGTCCATCACGTGGAATGATGTGGCCTCATTATTTTGGCGTGGATTGACTTGGAGAATCAAGTGATCTCTTCCATAAATGAAGGCGTGAGTAGTGGCTTTGACTTGGAGTGTAGTGTGAGTGTCTCACGATTGGAGAGTGTGCCATTCTTCATGGGAGGAACACGTTGGATGATATGGTGAGAGTGGAATGGATTTGTGAGGGCTATGTTGAGAGGTGGCGTTCATCTCTTAAGTTCCACTACATTTCAACACCAACGGACTCTCCTCTTCCCATGTTCTTCTCTTAGTTAACGCTTCTCATCTTCAGTTGATTGGTGCACCCCCCTTGGGCTTGATTTATCTATAAAAGCAAGTTCTTTTGCCTCATTCAAGGACAAAAGCAAGGAACCTCTACTCTCATGTATTATTGTGCTTATGCTATTTGAATAAAGTTGAAGGCTTTGGAGGCTCTTATGAAGTGTGCCTC
Source organism: Pseudotsuga menziesii (assembly GCA_001517045.1). NCBI lineage: Eukaryota > Viridiplantae > Streptophyta > Pinopsida > Pinales > Pinaceae > Pseudotsuga > Pseudotsuga menziesii. Next base: position 776,953 of record LPNX010677416.1, read on the forward strand.
TGTGGGTGCATATTCTTTGTGGATGAGGTGATACTGCTGCATGCCTGTCATGTTTTGTTTTTCATAATCGATTTGGCTTAGAAAGTTATCTTAAAGCACGTAGAGTAAATATTTGCAGTTGTCAATTTATTTACTTACTCTTTTACTCTGAGTGATTTAAGAAGGCATATTTTATTAAGTTGTAGCTCATGCTTTTTTGATTTCTAATCGTGAAAAGTACCATATCTAATATATTTGTTGCAAGTGTGATAGCATTTGTTTGCAAATCATTATCCCAAGTGAAAGGTTGAGCTAAGTTGCATCTCTTTCTCTTGGATTCGGTTTAAAACACTCTTTGGCTCACCTTCAAACTCTAGGCTTTTCAAAAGATTTGAACTTGAGCAACTGCTTTCTCTTCTCTCTTCAAAACTACAACTTCGTTTTTCCCGGTTACTTGTTCTCACAAGTAAAAGTAGATTTAATGGCATATCATAATTATTTACTTTTTATTGTAGATCTAAGAAACAACTTCAATTTTTGCATTGTAAAGCTTAGTTCTAAGAGCTAGATTCTTTAGTACCGAAAAGTTGAAATTCGTCCAAGTTTTTGTAAAGTACTAAGGTTGTAATTTGTATTGTATTTTAATGATTAACCCACTAATCTACAAACATATAGCTGGCTGGTTTTTGCCTTTTCGTGACAGGTTAAGCGGAAGTGTTGGCAAAATTTTGAGGTTTCAAGCTCCTCAAATCACCTCTAATTCTCCCTTCTTAATTCCCCTTCTCTGGAAAGCTTTGTAAGCCTTTTTGATCACTTTTCCAAGATCAAAAGGCAACCCCATTCATAAAAATGGTATTGTAATAAAGTTAATAAAAAGAAGGTGGGATTATGGTTCCCACAACCCCCTTCTCCCGTTTGGGGGAAGCCTGTATCGCCCATTATGTGATTGTTTACTTTTGCAAGCTTTTAGATTAATTTTAGTTTTTGTCTGATTTATTGCACAATAGCGCAATCAATCTTTATTTGCTTTCTTCATTTAGATCTAATCCGACATTGATTTACCAAATTACCCAAGAGATTCCTCTCGATTGGGGAAAAGACACTCTTTGTCGTAGGGGTAGTGTAATCTTTTGTTCTTTTTCTTTGAGACATCATTATTCTATTTGGTTTTGGAAAATAATACTATCTCGACATTGATCTACCGAATTACCCAAAAGAGCTTGCTCGTTTGGGGAAAAGATATTCCTTGCCGTAGTAATTAGTCTCACCAATTTTACTTTTTTTTTTCTTTTTTTTCTTTTCGTTTTACAATATCAATTTGGAATAAACAATTTGCCATTTCAGTGTATGCTCTTGCCCATCGCTGGTTCTCCCTGATCTTTGGGATAATCAAAAGCAGGAATGCGCACTAATTAATTCCCCTCATCTAATTTATCAACTCACATTAATAAAATTTACAACCCTTAAAACATTACGAAAATCCGACGTAGCAAACCTGAGGAATAGTGTGCAAATTCTTTAGGGAAAGCAGGAACAACTAGAAAGTGACCGTGGGGTCCCGTTAGGCTACATCCTTGTTGGTGTAGCGTTGAACACCCCCCACGACTCCATCTAGTCCACATTTTCCCGTGCGGAGCCACTCTTCTCAGAATTCAGACATATTCTCAGTACTTCACAGTATATCGATAATCCCCTTTCCCATAACTTAATTCATCCTTAATAAATTTAAAACTGACCAAGAACAAATTGCAAAACATTTTCCCCTTCTTCAGTAGCAACTATTCGACTTCATTTGGCATTGGTTCATTTACAAATCTTATTTGCTTCAAGTCATTTCATATATTGAATGCTATATTATCTTATGCTGTTGAATTAAGCTTTATTTTTACAATTTATCTTGTTTCAGTATTTTCATTCAATAAACTCCTAACAACTATCTCATCCACAACTAAATAAAATCTAGAGCCTTGGCAACTCTTTAATAGGGACTACCCCCCTTGGCTCTGTTAGGAGTGGCCCAAACGGAGTCAAGATGAGGTGACAACACCTGACTCGAGACTTGCCCCCAAGGACGCACTTAGCAGCGTCAAGATTTCTGCTGTGCTAGTTCCCCCTAGGTGCATGTAAGGCAACAACAGGAAGCTCTTTGGATCAACAGAAAACAACCTCCTTAGGAAAGGTCACATCTCTATTAACCTCATACCTCTGACTTGCAAATTTTTCTTCTAGAGACTTCTCTTCTAAGAGAGCATGAGTACGTCTGTTTTGAACATAAATTGCAGTACTAGCAGCCTCTGCCCAAAGAGAAAGAGGAAGATCCTGGTCGTATATCATGATCTTGGTTGTTTCACAAATTGTTTTGTTTTTCCTTTTTGCCACCCCCATTCTGCTGGGGGTAGTAGGGCACTGTTAGCTCCCTCTGGATTCATGTGACCATCTTCTGTGGATCGGAAAGGGCTTGAATAACATGCCTTGAAACCTTGTAAAGATTGTCTTCAAAAACCCCAATCACGATGGTTGAACTCATGTTTCCATTCTTAGGCCACATTAGAGCCTTTCCATTTGAGAGGGCTATTGTGTACCCCTTGTTTTCTAGAATTGCAACTAAAAGAAATTTTTTCTTTAACCCAGGAACATATAAAATTTCTTCAATGTGAATAATCGTACCTGAATCAAGCTGAAGGGAGGTTGAACCAACTCCTTTTATGGCATAGGTACTATCATCTCCTAGTTCCACTTTCACATTGAACTTCCCGTCCTTGTAATTTGCAAGAGTATTTTTGAATCCGTAATGTTTCGTTTATGACAAACAAGGAATTAACCTAATGACTGATGCCACATGGGATAAAAGAACAACACAAGCAATAATATTAAGTCATCAGTAGATAAAAGAGGGCCACTGGATCAATTATCAACTGACATGTAGAGCATGCGGTCCATAACTCAATTTCCATGCGACATGCATCATTTAAATTGCATGCATGCAAAGCAAGTTCATACAATCTCAACTCTATAAAAGAAGGCAAATCAAATCCTTATTGATCCATTGTTATTATTCATCATTGAGATTTGGTTTGGAGAGCTCTGAGAGCTAATTAGGGTTGAGGTGAACTCCTTAGCCAACATTGGGTTCGGTGGCGAAATCTATCCACCCTAGTTAATTCAAGAGGGTAGATCATCCATATTTATCGCCGTGCTTCAAAGAAGATAAAGATTGTTGAGTTATTAGGTCTGTTACCGGATGAACTAGCAGGGCTAGTCACCGGTAAACATATGGAGGAGTAAGTGACCACTGTCACCTTAGTCACTTCTCCAAACTTCTTTGGAAGTCGAAACCTCTTAGGGGAGAGCCCTAATTCGGATCTGTAAAGACACTAAACAACAAATGATATCATCTTTGAAGAAAGTTAGTGATCAATGCCTTAGTTGAGTCAATTCAAGGGGTGAAAGAAATATACTAGACTTATGATTATGTATCATATAAATGCAATTAGTATATCAACTTCAAGAATGCGTTCATCCATTGATAAGCAAACTAGCAAACTTCAATTTTAGATCATGCATAAGTATGAAATGCTTTTCACCCGATTAGCCAATCACTTCCCCGATATGCAATAACAAGTATGATATGTCATATAACAAGTACAATCATCTTCATGCAACAACACATGTACAACAACGTTAGTAGAGGTACATAAGTATAGCATTCCAAAGTACCGCAATATGACATAAAGTCTACGATATATTAGTTATTAAAGCATTAATGATTATCCACCATTCAAGCTAGTATTCACGTACTAATTCAAAACCTTGTATATGTAGCAATGTACATAACCAAACAGTTAGCATGCCTTTGTATTAAGTCTGAAACAATGTTACATGTATTCATCAACAACAATGTCACAATGTTTACAGGAAACAACGATCATATTACAAACGAAGTGTACTTATACAATGTGTGAATACCGCTTTTAACAGTCCATTATTTAATTGCAGTTTACATCAACAGTCACTAACCAATGTTTCTTTGCTTGTGTGCAGGGTTAGAGGGCTGATTTAAAGGAAAGGTACAATAGACCTAGTATAGGGAGTGATGCCATTGTAAGGGCAGCAGACAGTGGGTGGAAAGAAGGATGAAAAAGGGGGGCTGAGGGTAGGAAGGACTCTAGGAGAGGAGGCTGAGGGCGAAGTGAGGTAGAGTGAGGGCTGGGAGGAGCATGGATATGGGAATCGAGAACTGAGAGAGGACTGCAACAAGTAGGCCGAGGGTAGGAGGTTGGCTGAGGGTTTGGGGAGGCCCAAATGGGAAGGTTGAGGGTAGCAAAGGCTCCAGGAGAGGAGGCTGAGATCCTAGAGAGGGAGAGCAAAGGCTTAGGAGGGTAGTTCTAGGATTATTTTGCTTTTAGGTTAGTTTGTCAATTTTTAGGGCTTTTCTTTAGAATAAAATGCAGACCTAATCTAGCTTAGAACTAACCCTAAACTAACATGCAAGTGCAATCTATCTAACCCTATTGACTAGGTTTTGGAAAAGGAGGTTTGAGACCTAGGGAGCAAAACCCTATCACAATCCTACCCTAATCTAGGGCATCTAAGGTGTGAATAACAAGCATCTAGAGAACGCCCTAGAGTCCTAAAGCTTTAGCCCTAGAAGTACTCCTAAAAGGACGTACTTCCACAACCAAGGTGCCTAAAGTTGACAAAGATCTAGCCAAGACAAAATGCAACCCTAATGGCTACCATTCAATCCATAAACATACATCATTCATCAACAAATAACAAAGAGAGATCAAGATGTAAACCCTATATACCTCCTTGTGCATGTGTTAACCAAACAAATCTAGCATCACCTAGCAAGAGCATTGAACCAAAGAAACTCCAAGAATTTGTCATGAAACCTAGAAAAATTCCTTCCTCAAGAGATGCGCATCACTTCCAAAGAGCCATAGAAGGGTAGAAAAGTAGCATTGTGTTTTATCCCAATTGTCTTATTTTAAAATTAAGTGAGGAGAGGCTTATAAATAGCCTCTCACACTCTACAAAAATATCCAGGCTGACATGCCATAAAAAGTCAATTTGAAATTATAAAATGTCAACTTAAAATTATAATATAAAATAATATAAAAATAGCCAAAAGTAGGCGTATAGTAGGCTACTTGGGGTATTTTTCCCCCTAGGTACAAAAAATGCTAAAATAAGCGAATTACTCCGAGCGAAAGGCTGGAGTGAGCTGGAGGGAGGGCGTCATGCCACATCTAACCTCGAGAATGCTGTAAAATCCCTCAACGCCCTCGAGAATGCTGTAAAATCCCTCAACGCCCTCAAAGTAGCAAGAAGGCTTGGCATGAAGATAGTGTCCTTTGAGGAAGGATATTAGGAAGAGAAGGTGCCGGTGTGTAGAAGGGCCAGGAAGGTGTTTGAGGTGGCTGTGAAGGGAGTCGAAGGTCTCGTAGCTGAAGTGAAGGCCACCAGAGCAAGCAAACAAGGCGTGGAGTCTTGTGACCCAATGACCAACCCTAGGAGCCCCGAACACCAACCCCAGGGTTAAAACCCCCAACAAAGGGCAGACAACAGTGCCATTAAGCCATAGTACTCCTAAAGGAAGGATCAAAGGGACCGACCATGACCATCATTGCTGAACAACACCCATCTTGGTCGAAAAAAATGGCCTCTCTCCTTGGGCACATCTAAAGGTGCGTTGGGTGCAGGTGCAGCGTAACAAGGTCAAAAGATTAAGTTCATTGGCAAATGGGTGACTTATTATCATAGTGGTTTATTATTGAAGGAATCCTGATCTAAAGAGGGCGCACTCCTTGGAAGTCTGAGTACAAGGGTCATATTTAATAGAGGCATCATAATTATTTGAATAAGGGCGCATTCACACTTTTTGGGGAAACAATCATTTAACAACCGTTGAAGCTACAATCTCTCTACTAGCTGCTGCGTGGGAATTTATTGGAATCGTGACCATCTCTACCAGTTCTATTCTAGTACAAGAGGGCAGCGATTTGCTGTGGCAAGGTTCCAGTCCATTGGCAGCGAGTCAATAGTGAGCAGAGGCCTGTTCAGAAGGGAACTCGACCTATTTAATAAAAAATAACATCTATATGAAAGCAGTGTCATAAGGAGGGCTCACGTGTTCACACAAGGAAGAAGACTAAAGCATTAAGAAGGGTGTGTTCACATTTTAGAAGTCTGCATATACCTAAGAGGGGCGTGATCAGTCCATTTGGAGTGCCTATCCTTCTGGCTGGGCGTTGTTATCAAGCAGCACATTTCCATTGAAATATATTCACAAATCTGCTGGTTATTACAAGCTGCTACAGCCATCAAACATATAAGGATAATATTGTTTAAAGCCCTAGATTGCTTGGAGAAGGCTGCCATCTGCTGTGTATTGCTGAGTTGTGAGAAGGAGGGTGTCGATCCATTATTTATAGCAGAGACGCCTTGTTGAAGTCGGAATTTTCCTCACAAGGCGTATTCTATCTAGCTGGGCCAAATTACTTTAACAGTGAGCTGATATTAATTGCATGCAAGTCATAATTTTCTCTAGCATGAAGATATACCAAACAAGGACATCTACAGGAGGAGGTTATTCATCTTATTATCCGGGAGCAGCAATATACAGTATATATCAGATCTGCAATTTGTTCCAGGCATGTGTTTAATATCTGAATAGCTCCTTTATCAGTCATATTCATAGTTTGTTCTTCTAATTGTGATATGTGCAAAACCACTGTTATTTGCCTTATTTAGCATGGTTACTTGCCTTATTTACATTGAAGAATTAATGCAAGTGAAGATAAGTTTGGTCCATGTGAGATGAGAAATATGATGTGGAATGAAACTTGAAACTTGACATGCAAATCCAACGAGACAATCAGGAAACAACAACAACTTTATGATCAGACCTGAGAGAGTATCTTACAGTGTAATCATCAAGAAACCTTGAACAGATAACAAATACATCCACAAGTCAATACAATAGCACAAAATAACAGTTTGGGATATTACAGTGGTATCAGAGCATGATTTTCGCCTATTGTGTGCACATAGCAGATTAGATAAAGGTGCATGTCAGTGCATGTTGATGCATGTCAGTGAATGTGAGTACATGGTAGTGCATGTCAGTGCATGTTGATGCATGTCAGTGCATGTGAGTACATGGTAGCGCATGCCAGTGCATGTTGATGCATGTCAATGATTTTGGTGAAATACATGTCGGAGCACAGGTTTCTTGCTAGCCTGTGGGAACATGAAGACAATGAGAAGGATATTGGCTAAAAATTTGCAGATGTTAGCAACACTTAACACTTGCTTTGATATCAGGAATATGATAATATCTAGCCTTGGGTGATGGGCTATTTGCAACATTGTCCTTTCAATACTATTACACCATCAACATGCACTGATAAGAATAAAAAATAAGTGATAAATAATCACAAAATTTAATTTTTTAAGTGGGTCTATGGGTAAAGTGGGTGCTCTAGATTAGAAAATGAGCACCCCCATGGAAAAAACTCATTTGACTTGGTGAATATTTTTAATTAACACAGCCCTGCTTTTTACGGAAAAATAAAAAAATACTGAAACTTTAAAAACAACTAGGGGGACTTAGTACATGTTCATATGACTAAAAAGTATTGACTAGCATGGTAATATATATTGACACCTAGGTTTTAATAACCTCCTAAGGCCTATCCACCAAGACACTTACTCTAGCTTTGGAGGAGCTAGTGAAAAACTCGAAAATTATAATTCATTAAAAAAACGACATATAATTTTCAAGGAAAAAACACCCTAGAGTACAGTATTGATGATTAAGTCCTAGAAAAGCCAAACCTTTTACATAAGTTCATCATACTAAGTCATTTATTACAATTCCCCGCAGGGTATGGACATGTAAAAAAAGGGCCATTGATTGGCTTGATGGACCTGGGAACACTAATGTTTAACAGTTGGATTGTTCAAGTCCTTAGCGGCTCATTGGAAATCCACTAAGTAGCACTGGTTGGCTTGATGGACCCGGGAACACTAATGTTTAACAATTGGATTGTTCAAGTCCTCAGTGGCTCACTGGAAATCCACCTAAGTGCTACTTAGTGGATAACATTTGGGTCCAACTGCGGGATGTGTGCTCGATTTGGTCTTTAGGTAAGGAGAGGATACGAGAATTCCATAATCTTTGGCTTTTATAATCTGTAAAAGCATCTCAACTTTTATAATCTGTAAAAGAACCAATGAATCATAAGTTGCTTTATTGAAACGAAAAACTATCTAGTGAAAGAGAGTATTATTTTTGAATCCTAAGTATTGGACTGAAAAGCAATGCAGAAGGTAAATGCTCACATTGAGGAGCTTAGTATTTTACTCTAAGCATGATATAAAAATGTTAGCTGTAATAAAAGTCCAATGGAAACACCTAAGCATTTTATCAACTTTAAAATTATTTGCTTTATCTTTGGTTACCAACCAAAGCAAGGACACATTTATTAAGAGATGCAAACCTGCATGATGATTTAGGTTGGGATGGATGGATGGTTAATCATAGGCATGAATAATGTCATTAAACTGCTTCCCAAATTGGTAGGTGCTTGCACAGGCTTCTTCTATCCAAGACTGGATAGGACTAATTGTTGAAGTTTAACATTATCATGAATACTTAAAAAATTTGCAGACGAACAGATAAAAAATGACAAGTGCAGTAAACATCAACACTTCAAAAACACTGAACACAAGAGTTTTTCACTGGGGAAACCTTTAAAGGACAAAAACCCCAAAAGCATTAGTAATTCATCTAAAAAAATGAGATGACTGAGTTTTTCAAAATTCCCAAGCCCCACTGGGTTTGATCCACAGATAAAATTCACAAAAGAAGAATTTTAACATAAAAACCAAATTAGGGCTTTTCTGCCCTAATTCATCTAGTTGCCCAGAAATCAGATCTCTGCCCAGATTTGTATGACCTGCCTAGATCTGTACGAAAGCTGCTGGATGACCTGTCAAGATGCCCAAAATCTGCTCTGCCCTGCCCGAGCCTGCCCAACCCTGGTCGAGCTTGTTCTGCCCTGCCCGGACCTGTTTCGTCTGCCTGGGAACCTGCTCGTGTTCTCAACTGGCTGCCCGGAAGCCCTTACGGGCTATTTGTTGACTATCCGAGGGTCTATTGCAGACCTGGAACCCTCCCGAGCTGTCAACTAGCTGCTGCCCGAGGGTTTGCTGCAGACCTGGAAGCCCTTATGGGTTGTCTGCTAGCAACCCAAGGGTTTGTTGTTGACCCAACAACCCTTATGGGCTGTTTGCTAGCAGCTCGAGGGTCTGCTTGAGGCTTCCCAAGCCTTTGATGGGGCTGCTGTAGGTGCCCGTGAGGTGTAGGAGGGTTGCCGAGGGAGAAGGGAGGTTGCCCAAGCTTCTAGCAGCTTGCCCGTGTTCTATAGACCCCTGCCTGTGACTAATATGTGGTTGCTGTGAAAGAGAAAAAGAATTAGGTTGAAACCCTAGCACATGCAAGAAGAGAGAGAACACAACTGCTGTTGTTTTTCATCATGAACCCTAGCTTAGGGTTTGTTGAACAAGTGTTGATTCCCTAGCTAGAATCCTCCATGCTAGGGCACAACTAAGAACAATTCCTTCTCCTCAATAACCAACGAATACTTCCTGAAGGCCCGCTCTCCCTGCTTTCACTCTCTCGACTTCCTGAAGGCCCGCTCCTCCTCAAACTTAACATCCCTCCTCACCACCACTTTCCTCTGAGAGGGAAGGTAAATACGAAAGGCCTTCGAAGTCTCATCATAGCCCACAAAGATGCCCTTCTCTGTAGTGGGCTCCAACTTTGTCCTTTTCTCTGAAGGGACATGAGAGTAAGTCAAACTACCAAATATCCGAAAAATGGCTAACTTCAGGCTTCTTTCCTGAAAATCACTCCTAAGGTGTCATATTCCCCACTGTTAGTTTTTGATAGCTCGGTGGCACTCCTGCATCAGGTGCCTAGGTGCAGGGGTGATTAAGTATGGAGTCTCATTTATATTCGAAAAGTGACTTTAGTAAATGTGTTTTTTATTAAAGTACCTTTTTGATGTGACTTTATGTTTTCAAAGTGAGTTTCACTTTAATATGTTTTAAAGTGACTTTAAGTCATAAAGTGTACTTTTTAATATTTAGGGTGATGTGACTTTTCAAAAAGAAAAATTTCGTGTAAAGTTCACTTAGGAGATTTAAGTGAGTGAAAGATTAGATCCCAGCCATAGATCTCTTGGCCAAGATCTAATCTTGACCGTTGAAGGTGAAAAGTCATGAGAATAACCCTAATAGGGTAAATAAAGTACATGAGATTTCATTTTGGCACACATTCAAGAGAGATTTCTTGGAGAGGGCTCGATTTACAAGAGAGGAGCTTGGAGAGAAGTGTGAGAAACACATTTGCAGGAGATTGCTGAAGACTGAGAGGAGGGCTCGATTTTCAGGACAGCTGAGAGAGAGATTCACAGCTTGCACAGAAATCGAGGAGTACATGAGCATTAAATGCTGGCACAGAAATCGAGGTGTATTGCTGCACAGAAATCGAGGAGAGGTACGGCCTGCATTTAATGCTGTACGGCTGCATTTATTTGCAGAGAAATCGAGGAGAAGTACAGCTGCATTTATTGCTGTACGGTTGCATCGGTTTTTGCACAGAAATCGAGGAAGGTACAACTGCATTAATTGCTGTACGACTGCATTAAATTTTTGTACAGTCTGGCACAAAAATCGAGGTGCTGTACGGTTGCCATTAATGCTGTACGGTCTGGTACAGAAATCTGGGCAAAGTTGCTGGTGGTTTTGGCACAGTTTTCGAGAAGAAAATAGCACGGAAACCAAGGCAGATTTCTGGGTTGAAGATAAGTTGATTTTTGACTGTAAAAAACTGATGTATGATTTTTTTCCTGAATCTCAATAAAAATTTCTCCTGCATGCTGGTTTTCCCCCAGGGGTTGAGGGGGTTTTTCCAGGGTCTATTTGACCAAAATACTGTGTTTTAAATGTGTATTACAGTCTGTTGATATTTTAATTTTTCCACTGCTAAATGTGCTTTATAAACAATATATCAGCCTACAGGATTGTTTCATTGTATGGTTAATTAATGTGCTTGATTGTGGTTTACTGTTGAGGCCTGATATCGAAGGTTTATGAAGTGTTTGACAAAATCTGTAAGTGAACAGAGGTCTGATTTTTAACACCCACTGCACAATGGGGACTCCTGATCTGAAGATATACAACGGTGCTGCAAGTCTCAGCCCAGAGAAAGAAAGGAAGTGACTGGTCGTGTAGCATAGCTCGGGCTGCTCCAACAATGGACATGTTCTTCCTCTCTGCTACTCCATTATGCTTTGGAGTATATGGAACTGTCAACTGTCTCCTGATGCCCTCCTGTTTGCAAAATCCATCAAACTCCTTGGAGGTATACTCACCCCCATTATCTGATCTAAGAACTCGGATCTTCTTCCCTGTTTGGTTCTCCACAAGAGCTTTGAACTCTTGGAACCTCTACAAGACTTCCTCGGACTTCTTGCTCTTTAGAAAGTAGATCCAGGTCTTCCTGGAATGGTCATCAATGAACGTCACATAATACTCGTATCCTCTCAAGGACACAGAAGATATAGGTCCGCATAAGTCTGAATGTATCAAGTCAAGGCCCCCCTGCTGACCTGCTAACACTGCTCGTAAAAATAGTCTTGGTGTACTTTCCCAAAGCACACCCCCTGCACACATCACTCTTCCCTGTGCTGAACTCTGGTAAACCTGTAACCATGTGTCTCAACAACCCCAAGGCTCGATGATGCAAGTGAGCCATCCTCCTATGCCAAAGCTCACAAAGCTCACTGCTGTTGCTATGTGCCAAGGCAAGCTGTGGCTGAAACAAGAGCCTATACAGTTTCCCACATCTTACTCCAATGGTAACTGAAGCAGATGGTCTTGCAATCTTGGGAAACATATGCACGTGTCCATCTAGGAAAGACACCCCAAGACCTTGATCCTTGATCATGGAAACTGACACTAGGTTCTTCTTTAGCCCAGGTACATACAATACATCTCGCAACACCATGGGACTCATGGACTCCCTCTGAAAGGTAATGGTCCCACTACCAACAGCTCTGACTGCTGAGTCATCTCCCAACACAACCTCCACATTTGTCTCTGTCTGTGAAAGCTCGGAGAACATCTCACGAGCACCTGTCATGTGACTCGAGGCTCCGTTGTCTATATACCAAGTGCCGGAAGTAGATGCACTGTAAGAATGGTCTGTCACTAGGGAAAACTCCCTCTGTTTGTCAACATCCGCACTGGTGAGAATGGATGCTCTCTCAATCTCAACATGCCCAATGCATAGTGAAAACTCACTTTGAAATCTTGTGGCAAAGTCATCGACTTTCGCGGAAGCTGCTGTATGCTTCTTCTTCTTCTTCTTCTTGTTAGGACACATTGCAACATAGTGTCCCATCTTATGACATGCAAAGCACTTTACAGTGCTTAGATTCTTCTTCTGCCCATCCTGTTGCTTCTTGGCCCCACCCTTCTTTGGACCCTTCTTGTTCTTCTTCTACCCCTTCGTTGTCAATACCACATCCTCCTCGTCCTGTCTATTAGTAGAACTACTGCACTGCAAGAAACCCCTTCGAGTCTCCTAAACAAACTCATCACAGACCCTGCCCCAAGATGGTAAGTTCTCTCTAGCCACCAAACCTTGTGCAAACACAACCCAAGGTGCAGTCACCCCATTCAAGGCTGTACGCACTAGCTTAGGACCAGTAACCACCACCCCCATAGCTGCAAGCTCATCTCTCACTTGAGAGATCCTAGTAAGATATGTTATACACACCTCACTTTTGACCATCTTGATATTCTTCAGCTTCTCCCTAAGAACCATCTTCCTATTCTCATTAGAACTCTGAAATAACCCGGTCAAAGCACTCCACATCTCATGTGCATGATCCTTCGCTGAAATGTGCGGAATAACATGGTCTTTAACAACATCTAAAATAATCCTCATGGCTTTAATATCCTTCTTCTCAAAGGCAGTTGCTGCTACTGGATCAGCAATAGCACTGGGAATGACAATGGGGTGAGTTGTAGTGTTATTGACAACCTCATCCCACAGCTCATTTTCTCTCAACAAAAACAAAATCTGGGCCTTCCATGAGACAAAGTTCGCTGCCCCATCCAACCTATCCTCAGTTCTCAACCCAACGGAAGTCATTTTTCACAAAGAACAAGTTTCAGCAAAATGTACTACTGTCACAAAAGTTTTTCTGAATTCTGGAAATGACCCAGTCTGCAAATATTTAATTTTCTGCCCCACTCAGCTCTGATAGCATGTAGATTTTTCTCTAGTTTTCAGCCACCGATTTATACGTAAAAATTGTCTCAGTTTATTTCATTCTCAGAAAAATAAAGTGCTGGAAATAAACAATAATTTTTCAGACTTAAAACACGGCTGTAACTTCACTTTTTCACTGACAGAAAATAAATATTCAGCACGCCATTCAACACACAGAACACAGTAATTTTTGGCCAATGGCCCTGGAAAAACCCACAAGGGGAAAACCAGTCAGAGAGAGAGAGTTTTTATTATTATGCTTCAGGAAAATTCAGACATTCATTTACAGTCAAAATCCAACTTATCTCAACCAGCAGGCTGCCTTGTTTTCCGTGCAAATGCTACCTCAATTTCTGTGCAATATTTTTCTCGAAAAATGTGCCAAAATAGCAGCAACCTTCAGTCTCAATTTCTGTGCAAAACAGGAAATATTCTGCCCTCGATTTCTGTGCAATAAATGCTGGAAATCCGTACAGTACGGACATCATTAAATGCTGCTGTACAGATCTCGAAACCCGTGCCTGGAAAACTCAGAATGCAGCCTCGAAACTCATGCTTGAACCTTCCTCGAACTTTGTGCCCAAACAGCCCTCAAAACTGTGCAAAATCTGTACTGTATGTACTGCAATAAATGCACCTGTACTTCTCATCGAAAAATGTGCCTGCAATTAATGAGGCCATACACTCCCTCGTTTTCTGTGCACACAATAAATGCTGGCCGTACCCTCTATTTCTGTACCTGCAATAAATGAGGCCGTAACTTCCTTGAAATCTGTGCCAGCAGCCAATGTCCTCGGTTTTTGTGCCCACTGAAAATCACTCTCAGCTGTGTCTCGAAATTCGTGCTCACACTCTCCTGCTCTCTCTTCTTCGTTCTTCTCTCAAGAATGATGCAAAAGGCCTTTCCCTTGCTTTTTGCTCATAACCCTAGGTAGGTGAAGAGGCATCTAATCCAAAGGCTAAGAATGAATTAGATCGACGGTTGAAATTAATTGCTCATATTTTATTTCTAAAATATTAATTTCACTCACCCACTTAAATTTATAAAAAACTGACTTTAATGGTCTAAAGTCAAATTAAATGTCACTTAAGTCATTTAATGCAAGGTTCACTTTATTTCCCTTCACTAAGTGACTAAGGCTAAAGTCACTTAGGGGAACACTTCCCTAGGTACCAAACTAACCGATAAAGCCCAAAGAAACTTTCCTTTGCTGATGTTGACTCATTGCCCAGCTGGGGGTTGTGTCTGTGCTGGACACCTATGGTTGAGTGGTGAATAGCTCCAACACAGCTAGTTGCCATGGGCAGACTTGAATAAGATGAGTGTTCTTACCATCTGTTCTATATTATGTTTGATCATGATATGCTATTCCCTTGTCTTTTTTTCTGATTTGTTTGGTGCATGTGTATAAAATGTTGATGACTAAATAATGAATGCATGTGGTGGTAATATAATGGGAATAATGTTAATTCTTCTCCTGTTATTAAGTTCTATCAATGAACAAGTTATATTTCCCCATGAGATTATTCAGAATCGATATATATATTGTAAGATTTGGGAATTATTATTGAATGGAAAAGAAGTGGCTCCTAAATTTCCATGCCTATTGTATTTATTGGGTATCGAGGATATTCCTGTATTTTTCATAAGGAATCTATTTCAAATTGTCTTTTTATAAAAGGGCAAGACTCATGCTGAGTCTGTACCTCCCTGGACAAGGGAAGGCAACTGGGTTCCTTACATATAGTTCTGCCCTACTCATAACATACAGTGCTCTTGACAAGGCAATGACACTGAAATCTCTAGTGAGCATTAGTGGCAGGAGTAGACAAATAGGCCATTTTCTCAGAGGCGGATATATTAATCTTCAGCATGAACTTGAGCATAAATAATTACAACTACAATGCTTTTATAGTGGGCTTCTTGCTTCATATTTACAGAATTATCAAGGGTCATCCTTGTGAATCGTGATGGCCTTCATCAAACCTTGCAAAGTTGCACAGCATCCTCCCATCTTTAATGATTGTTATTTTGCAAAAATACATGATATGTTGGAGATGTCCTCCTCACTTGTTTTGTAGATCAAACTTAGATTCCATGGTCCTTTTTCCTAGGGCTTGTAGCCATACCAACTACATCATTTTGTTTGCAATCTTAAAGAAGCTTTCTTCCAGCACTCACATATTGGGATTTGCTCCTTGACATTCTTAAAAAAAAAATTGAAAACAGGGAAAATCTGCTCAAGCTTTGATTCCTCCTTGCAGTTTCCCTGTATCCAAAATGGAACTACTACCGCAACTATTGTTTTAACAAAACTATAAAACTAAGATTAACATAAAATAAAGATCCAAATCAGAGAAAATAGGGGGGCAGCTGCACATCCAAGGGGTGGATTGCACCTGCAAATCCAAGTAATGGAGGAGGATTTCTCCAATAAACAATAATAAATTGGCTGATTGTGTTGATAAAATGATAGAAGTTACAAATGAGGGGAGAAACCCCAGGCCAGCTCCAATGGCTTTGATTAAAGCTTCATGACTCACATACTTGATTTACACAGGGCATACATTCAAATTTCATGCAAGTCTACACATTCAAGCCAACTCATTCACAGAGGCGAGCAGGAGGCTTGCCTTGATATTAAATATTGTATTTGAAAGACACACCCCCATGGAAAAAACTCAAAATATAGTTTTTCAATCAGTGTTACTAAACTTGTTAGGTTGTCCTGGATTCTCAGGTTAGACCAATGTTATCAGGACCGGATTGGCGACTGAACTGGTTGACTCCAAAATCGGAACTGGTAAAATACTGGACACAAAACCAGTTTACCAAAAAATACATAAAATATTCAAATTTTGATATCATGTACATCTGTGGATCCAAATCTTTAGACACAAATATGCAAATTTTGTATATAACAAGTAATGGTGAATATAATACAATGGCACCGACTGCAATCCATATATGAAGTTCTGAACCAAAAGACATAAACAAAGAGGCTCTAAATGGCCTCTAGAGTCAGACACTCAAATTATTCAGAAGCTTAAAATTCAAAATTAATCAAATGAGGGGCATGAAACAAAATAAGGGTGGCATCATTAAATAGACAGGGGAAGGGTATAAAATTAGGTTTAGGGTTCTGATTTTTTTAATTGTTTTTTGAGTGATATAAGTGGGTCCATTGTGTGCTTGTACGGAACTGACCCATTCAGACTGGAAGGATTGGTTCTGTACGGAACCAGTCATATCTGGTTTGAGGTTCTGGTTCTGCTTGGAAAATCCAAGAACCATTCTGACTGGCTGGTTTAGCTGATTCTGGTCCAGTCCTGATAACATTGGGTCAAACCCAAATTGGCCCATCAAATAGGCCTGGTTCATTCAACGATTAGTCAATCTTGTTGCTGGTGACTCTAATTCACTACCTGCAAGTTTGATTTGTGAGTATTTCTGGGTTAAATAGTCCAGGTCAAACCCAGATCAAGCCATTAAATGGTTCTTGTTAATCCAATGATTAATCAAGCTCGTTGCTGGAGATTCTGACTTGCCAATTGCTTGTTTGATTTGCAAGTATTTGTGGGTCAAACTCTGACCTGTGATTAATTGTCAAGGTTTTGATGTGTTAATGTGTTTAGCTTGTGTGGGCTGGGGCAAAACTTGATGGGCCTTTTTTATATAACCCAAACAATAGGTAAAGAAAAACTCTATGGGCTGTTTGTATTAGTGGAGTTTTCCTTGAGTTTGAGTGGAACTCCAACTCTATAGCCTCACTGAGTTTTTTGTCAAGCCAAGTTCTGTAATAGTATTTCAATTTTTAATATAGGAAGCTTGAAACACAAGATTTATTCAATTCTATTAACAACAGTGTATTTCAATGATACAAAACTGCTTGGGTTTGATTTGGACTTACATGTCAAACTCATCTCGACACAAAATGCGCTAAACTGACTTGCAAGTACTTGCATGGTTGGCAAGTTTTTCCAAGCATTTCTCAAGTTCGAGTTTTTCCCAAATAAAATGATAGTGTTTTTTTAAATGTTTGTATTATCCTAGTTTTTCTTGAGTCTAAGTCAAACTCTTACTCTCTAGCCTCATCAAGCTATGCTTTGTAACATTGGTGTATTTAAATTTTATAGTACAAGGAGTCTTACTTCTTATGCCACATGTTAGCCTCTCTAACAAACTCACCTACGATTTCTGTGTTTGACACCTGCTGATATTCTTCATAACCACCTCACATAAGTTTGTAACTTTGTACACACAATATTCCAATTTACAATTAAATATGTCCCACAAACTCACCTTATTCATACAACTTAGACTTGCACACTTCAGTATTGAGTCTCTAAACAGAAGACAGGAACACACGATATTCATGGGCATTAATTCAAAATGTACAATAAATCTGCAAATCATATGATAAGTTGTTTTGAGTTAGTGAACCCTTACTTTCGATCCTGTGAAAATAACTTTGACCTAGTTAGGTCTTTAAGCCTAGAGGTAGGAAAGAAGGATCACATCCACCAAAGTAAGTGATCCATAATGGGAAGATTGTTGGCTTCTACTAATCAGATAACTTTTCTGTACGTCAATTTTTTATGCTACTGGTAATAAACACATGAGCATCAATGTTTGTTAAAGTGGTGATTTTCTATGACTTCAATTGTTGTGGTAAACTGGTAATGCTTATTTTATGCAGGTTGTAGTATGTCTTCGAATGTTGATCCGTAGGTGTGTTCACGAGAACACCAGTGAAGAGGAAGTCCACAAGTTGTTTCCCCCTGAGTTTCATCCTGAGTTGCAAAGTATACTTGTACTATTGTTACAGAAGCTTCAGAGAGAGTGGAGGGAGGATATGGCTAAAGATCAAGTAAGTCGCTACAAGTTGTTACATCCTTTTGATTTTTGGAAAGGTTTTGTCATATCAAGCAAACCCTCCTTTGGTTTATTGCTTTGATAGATATTGTGAGGAATAATGAGAGGAAATTGATGGCAGTCTCATGTACCTTATGTATTTTCAATACATATTTTCATGTATGTAAGTTTAAATTGCACATTGTCCTCATTTCTGAAATAAAAATTGCATATCGATCTGCAATTGCTCCTCTTATTTTTCAAACTGTAAGATAATGACTGATTGGAGTTTGAAATGTATTGGATGAGCTCTATTCAGACTGAATGGCCACGGACAAGGGTACTCTATCAGGTTAAAGTCAGCCCAACAGTGCCTCCATCCTCACCTGCCCAGATATCACCAGTACCTCCGATATGGCCCCGCCTGGAAGAAAACAGACGTCGGTCTAACCGCTGTGAACTTGGGATTCCTTTGGGAATGCCCTCAGGAAATTTGAATCCATCACGGCTGATTCCCCAACAACCAAAGCAAGATGACAGCCATGGGGATAATTCTCTTGTACGTATTCTGGTCATTTCTTAAATTGTTATTACATGCAGATTCATGCCTTTTTTTACCTGATGCACTACTTACAAGGGAGTTATTTGTAATAATGGCAGTGAAGAGGTTTATTTGGCTATGATGGCTTATAAAACTTGATAATCAGTTCTGACCAAACTTCGAATCACAATCTTGAAATTGTCTGGTACAACTATAGATTCTTAAACCTAAATGCAGTCAGAAGTGAAGCACCGATGATCTTTAAATCAGTGACAAATTTTAACAAGAAGCTTCTTCCTGGAGTTAAATTTATGTAATAGCCCAAACCAAAACTGAGCTAATTTTTCCTTGAGTGCGGCCTGCCCATGTGAACTGGTTCAGGACTTCCGTCAAACAGTTTTCCTTCACTTAGAACTAATTTCACCGATTTTGTGACTGATTTGGTGTGTTTTTGTCGAACATTTTGTATGCTACGGTTCTGAATCTGAGTGGTCATATTTTGTAAGTGGTTTGTCTTGGTTTGGTGACTTATATATCTGTCTCCATTTAGCATAACAAATGCCATTTAATATGTAAAACTCAGAATTAAGCAGTCCACCACTGTACTGCCCCTCTCAGTTAGCTGATGTAAATTGCATTCTCTGCTGTACTATTTTGTTGATTACTTGGTTCAGGTGTTTTGTCAAACAGTTACGGACACTGCTGTAATGCACTGCTGAGTGGTCCTCACTGTAGTTATGGTATGTTGGGCTGATATAGTAATTTAGTGTTTCTGGTGGAATGATTTCATCAAACAGTTTAATACCAGATGGTTCTCATATGCATTAACATAAAATATCAGCTTGGAAATTTTAATAATGACCATAAACTTATGACCAGCAGTGATAAAAAACAAATATTCCTGACCTGAATTATGCTTGGGTAGTCACACAGAAAGAAGTAAAGATGAATCACTTTGCCGCCCATGAGATCACCTTCAACAGTAATGAATGTTACAGTGCTAATATGGCCACTAGCTGACTGTATTGCTCAGAAATGAATATATGGCCTGTCAATGAAGAGTACGGTCCAGATGAATGCACCACAACCCCAAATAATGAAGATTACAATTCTGAAAGTGACTTTTACAGCCTGTAGGTGACTGTACAAACCCAATATTGATGACTGCAGTCTAAAAAAGGAGTGTACGGCCTGCTGGGGTAGAAAGTATGGCCTGGAAAGGATGAATGCCTGCAAAAGGATGTACGGCCCTCTTCCTCAGCCCCACATTCCAATAATGAACTGTACGACCTGCTAGATGAAGGGATGTATGGCAGTCTGTTCCCTCCAAACTAAATGTGTCCTATTCAAGTGCCAAAACACTGAAAATCTTCACAAATCTTCAAGGCAGCTTGAAAATCTTCTACAGCGTTGAAGCAGAGTGAAAGATCATACTATCATAGTGATATTTTCCTCTTTGCTTAGCTAGGGTGGATAGTTTCACATCTAAATCAAGTTCTCTTTTAGGGTTTCTGTCCCAACAGCCAAAAGCCACAAACCCTCTCCAATTCATTTTTGAAAATGAGAATAACATGAATGAATGAGAGAATGGGCCACTTTGCCCTTTTATACCCGTTTTACTATTTTTGGCCACTCTTACCCTTTTTGGCTGACCTTTTTACCCTTTTCTTCACTTAAGTGCTACGCTGCGGGGAATTGCTAGCCCCCCCAGCGAATCGCTCCCAATTCGCGCTTCCAAAGGAATTGATCCCAGGATCATGATTCCTCATCGATTCCTCTAGGGATCGTTTTTGGGAATCGCGATTCCTAGAAAAAAAAACACTCCCTGCCATTCATGGGATCGATGAGGGAGCAATGAGGGAGCGACGCTTCTAGAGCGATCCCTCATCGCTCCCTCAACGATCCCGGTCCAAAAAAAGCTCCCTAAATCGCTCCCAAAACGATTCCGCGAGCTAGGGGATTTTTTTTTCAATTTTCTCAAATTTGCAAAAACAAATCTTGTTTTTTTAGTGACTGGCTAGGGTTCAATAAGCCTTTATAAACACTATTGGACTCCATTTGGACTCATTCTATTCCTCATTCACTTGTTTCCATTTATCTTGCTAGGGCTTTGAGTGGGTTTGCTAGTTGTTTGAGAGCAAATTTGTAGGAGCTTGGAAGGGAGATTGAAGGCATCTATTTTTGAGAGATTGGAAGGAAGATTGAAGGATTCCATAGAGACATTCAACCATCCTTGAAGAGCTAAAGAGGTAGGCCCTAAAAACCCAATCTTTAGGTTAGCTTAGATTTCGCAGTAAAGATTCATGGCATGTAATGGAGAGTCTACGGTGAGAGAAGTTAATGTCGACGTTTCGAGCCAGGCGTGGCTCATCTTCAGGACATAGCGATGCCTGGGGATTTGTTCATCTTCCATAGGTGTATTAATACAGAAACATCCCAATTGGCATGTGCCAACTAGGTTCATTTGGTTTGTGGGTAGTGTTTTAGGGTTTTAGTTTTTATTACAATCACTATGTTCTAGTTTTAAATTCTCAATTATTAGCCCTAATAATCATTGTGTAGACTATATTTACGTTAATTATAACTTTAATATTAATTAGGTATTTTTATTTTTGAGTTTGATTTATTCTAGGAAAAATTACTCAATAAAAATTATTCACATCTGGTATTCTTGGTGTGTCTGCTAGTGCTACAGAAAAGTCTCCCAACCATAGGTGTGTTCTTGAGGGGAAACTACGAGTTTAGAACCCATTGTCATCTCAATTCTTAACTCCTCTGTTTAGACCCAACTCCCGAAGGTCAAGGGTGTAGTCCCTATTTACTAAATTTTCAAAGGTTTTGTTTTAGGACTTAAAACTTAGTTAGGCTTATTTAAGTTCAATATCAAGCAATCATGCAATATGCATGATGTTCAATGACAGAAAAACTTTGCTTTGAAACTTAACCAAATAAAGTTGCAAGAAAGAAATTATCAATTATTCACTAAACCAGTCCCTATTATATTTTGGCTATGGAGTCACAGATTCACGAAATTGCACTTGATAACTAAGGAATTAGAATTACCAGATGTACAAGTAAAATTAATCATTTCACATTCCAAAAGTAATCCATATCCACATTTAAATTATTGAAAAGAACTTTCTGCAAAATAAGTAAACAATGAATGGAACTTGGTTGTAAATAAGCCGATTTGAAATGAAGAACTTGAAATAAAATGCTTTGCAAATTGTCAAGTGATCAAAATGTTTTACAAGTGGTCCTGTAAATTTTAAATGATTTTTGGGTCTCACTTTAGCTTCGGGGAATTAGTGTGTGTTGAAAGAAGAAATGCAAAACCTAGCGAATGTGTCTACCCCAAACATTTATCTCTTTCGATTTGAGAAAGACTGTTGGGTGCTCAACAAGAGAACACAAGGTTCCCTTCTAGCTCCGCAAGTTAGTTCTAAAGATTGTCGGGTGTTCATTAGGAGGACACTAAGTGCCACGAGGCTCACAACAACCTTTACCCCTCTAGCTTCACGATTCATTTTTTTTTTATCAGTTTAAATTGAGATAAAAGTTGAGTGCCTATTAATCTAGCGAACACAAATCTTTGCCCATTATTATCATCCAGGATTGGATTTACCGGTAAGGAGAGTGAATACAAAGCAGAGATTGGGGAAAAGTTTATTTAACCTTGAAAAAAAAAAAAGAATTAAAGAACTTTAAATAAGATTAGCCAACATGATATTGCAAGGATGGCAAAGCCACTTCACTTGCAAGGTGTGGGCACAATAAATAATTTTAAGCAATAAAACTAACTAATTCTAGCCACTCAAAACCTCCTTCTGAATGGAAAGGGTGGGGCACAAACCAAATTTGATGAAACAAATTGAAGTAATACAATTATTCCTAGCCCTTCCTCTTTTCTTTACAAGGGTGGGAGAACCCAACTTCTCTGCAAGCAATGGATGACAATTTTTAAAGAAAATAAATGGTTAATCTAGCCACACAATTCTCCTCCTAAAGAAGAGATGGGGAAAGCAATAGAAAAAAAATATTGGAAATTAAACCAAATAACAAATCCTAGCCCCTCTTCACTTGCAATGCAAGGGTGGGAAAACCCAACCTCCTTTGCATGCAAGGGATGGCTGCAAAAGATATGAAACTAAAATATCTTTGGAAATAAATTAAGAATTATGTTCAAAAGACTCTGAACATGTTACAATAAAGAATTTTCAGCACTTGAGAAAATGGAAAAATAGTGAGAGAAAGAAGAAATTTGACCCTTTTCTTGCAAAGGACTTGAGATGGCCGCTTTTGGGTGTCCTTTGTACTTAGTTTTGGCCAAATCTGGGCAAGATATCTCCTTGTACTGTCAAAAACCTGCAAAAAACAACAAGCAACATATGACAGAAAATTGCCTGAAAACCTCTCTTGGGCACTGTTAGTGTTAGGGTAAAAATGTATAAAAATGTCTGAAAATTTTGGACAATAAACTAGAAAATTATTAGAACTTGTAAATGAAATTTGAGACAAGATTTTGATATGAAAGTACAATGAAATAAGCAATGCAAAAAATTAGACAGTTTTGGGAAGAATGTGTTATTTGCTCTTCCAAATGTTTGAAGATGTGGGGTATCCAACCAAGGAATTCCACTCTCCAACTTAGATAACCTAGAACTTGAAAGATTTGTTTCATATAAACAAGAAAGGCGAGTTTGTAACAATGACTAAAAAACTCACACTATTCGACCAAGAAATGTATGAACTTTTCAAATGCAAGGAAGCAAACTCATAAAATATACTACATAAGTGCAATAGATTTCGTCAAGCAAAATAGTTTGCTTCTTTGGCCTCCAATGGCATATGCAAGCAATGGAAAATAAGAGCAAGCTATCCACAATGAGCAACACACTAGATCTCTTTCAAACAATTTTCCTATTATTCACAATGGCTGGAAATTACAAATTGGTTCTAAAAAATGAGAGCAAGTGAGCTTGAGAAAGGAGAGGGATTGTAACCCAAATGAAGAGGAGAAGCCTCCTTAAATAGGTAAAGAGAGGGAAGCGACCCCTCTTGCATGCATTACACTTGTCACTTGAGAGGAAGAGTTTCCCATGGAGGGGGACACACTTCTCTCTTGGGTGCCTCCTTTGGTCAAAAACAAAATACAATGGGGGGGAAACCCCTCTCTTGAGTTTTAAAACCTTATTCTAAGGCCAAAGGGAGGGGACCACCAAGGTAGGACAGTCTACTTTAGTTTATTTTTTAATTTTCTCAATTTCATGAAGAGGGAGGGCATCGCCCCTAGGGAGGCAACTTCAATCTTGTGTTACACTTGCATGTGGGGGGCCTTTTTGCCTTTAATGTCACCTTAGGAATATAACTTGACTTTAGGAAATATTTTTTCCACCCTCGAAGTTACTTTAGGCACTTTCCAAAAATTTGTCATTCTAATTAATGCCCAATTTTCCTGGTATTTTGGATTGTCTTAGGAAAACATGCCCAAAACCTTAGCAAAACTTGTCCAAATGACTTCAAACTTGGCCCAAGGGTGCAACGGGTCTCATGCCATTGATTTTGAGTACTTGTACCCCTATTTATGGGCATTAGGTGTCAACTAACCCTGTTTATATTACAACTTTTTTTTATGCCGAGGGACATTTTTTAATGACCAAAAATAAAATAAAAACTATGTAAAACCTAATGAAATTCTGCAAGACTCTAGATAATGTCTAGCATGGTAACATAGAACATTTCTAGGCCTTAATCACCCCGTATAATCGATCATTAGAACATCTTTTACTACTTTGGGAAAAATTTTGATTGAAAAACTCAGATAATTAAAATCACTAAAAATGGATTTTAATTACTCAAGGGAAAAAACACTCGTTGAAAGGACTTGCCTAATGATAAAGTCCTAGGTAACTAAGTTTTACAAAAATTAACCTTCATGCTGACATATCTCTACAAAATCCCCCACATGGGTGCAAAATTTTGATGGAGAAAAGTTAAGAGGAGAAAGGGGAAAAACTATCTCGCTTGAAAAACTTTGTCAAGTACATCTTGATCATCTTCATGGTACACGGTACAAGTGCATGGTACATGGCTGCCCACCTAGTTGGTTAGGTGGTCAACAGATGGTGACCAAGGGCCGTCTCATATAATCTCATAATGGCGGTTAAACAGTTCTTGGAAATGGCAATGTCTTTGAGCCATTGGAACAATGCCACTTTGGGAATGGAATCAAATGCTTTCAAATGTCTACAAAACAACGGTAAACTTTCGAAGAGCGATGCTGTGCCTCCTCAATGATGGCCCGGGGCATGAGAATGTGATTAGTGGTCTAGTATGCTGGTCTGAATACCACTAGTCGTCTAGTTCTAAGGTGTCTTTTCTCAAGCTTTTTGGAAAGTTGCACATGGAGAACTGTAGCAAAAGTTTGGAGAAAGTGTGTCCAACCATGATTGTTTTGTAGTTATTGGGATATGCACTAGGGCTCGATTTGTGGATCGGGTGAATAATTTGGTGTGACCAAGATTTTGGGAAGCCTATAGAGATCGCATAGTCAAACAGATTGACTAGGTAACAATCAACTGCATAGAGGCCATGCTTGAAGAGCTTGGCTTGGAAACCCTCCTCATCTATGACTTTGTTGGAACTCATGATCCAAACAACCTCTCGAATGCCATGTGGAGTGAGTAAGAAGCATGGAGAGGTGGGTAAGGTAACCTCTATGAGGGGTTGTCTCAAGATATCATAAAGGGAGGAGCTATGGGAGAACAAGGAATTTGGATCAAGATTAGATGGGAGATGGGAATGGTGGGGGAAAGAGGGTACACCATAATTTTTCGGGATAGTGGATAAGAGAGGTACTTGGCTCTCATCTTTGATAGGAGATGAAGAGGTGTTTCTTGTGGCAGAGGAGTTAACAGTAGGAGGCTTTAAGGTTGGGTATGAGGGGTGCATGAGTGAAGACATGTCGAAGTTGGGCATGGAGGCGTTTGCAATGTTCATCGTGCCACTAGTTCATGTGGTGGGATCTAGATTTTGGGGAATGGGAGGTGCAATGAGTTGAGTGGGGATAAATTTTAATGGCAGCCTCTCAAATGATAGATGAAAGACAAGCGTACTTATTAGAGGTTGGATGTAAGTGATGCATAGTGAGGCTCGAAAGGGAGCATTTGACGAAGAGTGGAAGTGAAGGTTTCGAGGTCACCCTCAAAGGATAATGGTCAGAGGTGGCCCTGAAGAGGGAGGGGTGGGGCTAGCGGGTGTGAATTTGAAGGGAGACGGAGAGGAGAGCATGGTCAACCAAGGGCATGGGAGTGATTGAAAAGTGATGAATAAATGGGTGTAGGTCCTCATTGGAAAGGACGTAATCCATGACACTCACACCCCCACCATGAGTTTGGTAGGTAAAGAAGCAGGAAGACATGAAGTAGGGAAGGTTTTTAAGGATAAGAAGCTCATGAAATTCTCCAAGCCATAGGAGGTGTCTGCCATATCGTGTAAGAGTTCCCAAAGCATCATTAGATGGAACGATGAAGCCCCATTGAAGCTAGATCAATCTCCTAAACATGGAGCACGTCCTCAGAGTGGTCGTGTAGGAGCGTTCATGTGGAGGGATCTAAAGAGATCTAGTGCGGGCATTGAAATCGCCCAAAAGGATGATCTCCCCCACTACTGAAAACTGGGTAATGCGTGTTGCCACCTAATACACACCTTGGGTTAACGTGGCTTAAATCTTTAAGCCACTAGGTGCGTTCTTGGGAGCAAGTCATGAGTTGAGATACTGTCAATCAACGCTCAACTCCTTCGTCTAGGCCAACTCATAGCGAAGCCAATGGGGGTGGTCCCTAAGAAAATAAACTATGGCTTTTAAGCTAAGTTACAAAAAAGAAAAGTTATTCTAGGAGTTTGAAATACTGAACAAGAAGGCAACAACACCAAATTAAAGTAGCAGTATGTGATGTAATCAACCATGACACATGATTTAAACAATAGATTATAAAGTAGACCATTATTGAAAAATAAATAATGTACTACTGAAAATGAAATGTTTTGTTTTGCTATGCCTCTTGACAATTTTAATTTATTATGATGAGTGGATTAAGGTGGAGTCCAATGTTTCCCACATTTATGACTAGAGTTTCCTTCTTTTTGTTCTTTTTTGTATGGGTATATTTGTTGTTATCTCTTGATGTGCTATAATTGGATAATTTTGACATAATAACAACCTTATGTGGAGTATTGAGCTTTCTTTTGATTATTTTTGCCATGCTTCTGGCCTCCACCAAATATCTTGGTCTTGAAAGTTTTAGCTTGCTACAAATTGTTAGACACTGAGAGGGGGGGTGAATCAGTGTAAAGCCAATTTTACAACTTTTCTTAACTGTCACAATTAACTACCAATTCATCATTCCATTATTCTACCAATCTCATAATCATTTCATAAACATCTTTCACTTCATCATTCACATATCATTTTAATCATCAAGAACCATAACACAAAAGAACACAACACCATATAATTTTTTAATCTTTTTGTATTAGTTTTGGTCCGGCTACAACTGTTAGGTAAAATCAGCACCTACTGATACAAAGAGCACCTACTCTGTATCTAGGACCCTGCCTAGTTTTCTTAGACCCTGCTAAGAAGGGTTTGAGGTATGCTAACCTCAAATGCAAGTCAAGCCTGCATTTACAATTAAAGCTCACTGTTACATCAACATCATCTGTTTCTTCAATCTGTTCTGATGCTGGTCAATATTGCTGATCATCTGCTCAACACTCTCATCAATACTGCTGCTCTTCCTCTTCACTGCTCATCATGGAACTCTGCATGGTCTGCTCACCAACACTGCTTATCAAGTCATCAATCATCAAGGTCTCCATAGCTGTAGGTGTATCATTCTGCCGGTCATACTTCAATACAACTTGTCATCAAGGTGTCAATCATAATCAAAAGGTAAGCACTTGCATGCTTCAAATTTTTCATCACTAGCAATCTCTGTCACATCAGCATTCTGTCCACAAGCATCATATCTTCATCACAAGCAATCTCTGTCACATCAGCATTCTATCCATGTCATGTTTACTGCTGTCAAAAATTACTCTCAAGTTATTGCTCTTGCAAATCACATCAAAGATTGTTACAGTCAACTTGTTGGACTTCTATCACTGTCATCAAAAGAGACTATCACTTGTCAAGTCTGCTTGTTATTTTCAAGTCCAGCCTCCAGGATACTTCAACAAATGTTGATACTGTTAAGTCAAAGCAACTGTACAAGTTAAGGCTGTCAACTGTCAGTACTCAGTCAGGGTAACATTGTCATCAAACACAGCCACAAACTATCCTTTGACTTCTTGCAAAGCCTCTTACAAACTACTTCAACAAAGGTTGTTACTGTTCAATTTAACCTTTTCAATGTTCACTACAGAACTGCCCATAATATTGTCCTTAAATGATGTTTCAATAAATAATACATTTTCTAGTTCACAGGCCTCACAAGGACTGATATATCACTGAAGGTACTCAATCCCCATTTTGTCACATTTTCTTTTAAGAAAGCTAGGCCAAATATAATCAGTACATACCTCAGTCTTAGTCCAATTAACAGTAAACAAAAGACTTGAGTTAGACCATAGAAAAGTCTTCTATACAAACCCAGAAATTTCTGATTGTTGTGCTTGTGCTAGATCAGATATTGTATGCCTGAAATTAGTGCTAGGATAGAGCACCTTTGAATGCTTGGATATCATGGAGAAATGCACGTTGATGTAGAATATATATATGTGTATTCTGCTGCCCAAAACAATTCAAACTTCAAACTTATGCATAATCTCAGAAAAAAAATGTTCTCCAACTGTGGAAAATTCGTGAGGTTAGGGCATCATTCCACCCATATCTCAAACTGTTTGAGGGCTGTGTAAATTCGGGACTGGTGTGAGAATAATGATATAACCCAATGCAAGTCCAAGAGTGGACTGCTCCACCTCCTCTGCTGTTGCTACCAATGAAAACCAGATGGCCTCAATGAGGACCAGTGTTGCAAACATCGGCGCGGCAAAAAAATCGGCAGGGTCTAGGAAACATCGTTTCGGGATATCTCGGCAAAACATCGGCAAACATCGGGAAAAAATCGGCAAACTTAAAAAATAGAAAAATATTCATTTTTTTTCAATTTTTTAAACATCTAAAGCAACAATAACATCAAATAAACACATTGCTACATGAATATGGAAAGAAAAACGATATATAAGATATATAAGATGTCTAGAAAATCGAGATACATCACACATACAAAATGGATCATGTCCTTGCATCTTAAGTCATAAAAAATATAACAAATGTATCTCATGATCATCATCATGACTCACGAGTCATCTACAATGAAGTAAAGTAAATAAACTATTGATTCCCTCTACCCCTTTTACGGGAAAAGGTAATCGCTGTGCAAATGGCCTTTCCTCTAGAACTAGAAGTAGGTGCCCTTGAGGCTTGTGGGCCTCGTACTGGACTCTGACGTCCTCTAAAAGAAGACCCTGCAAAATGACGTCCTCTAGAAACTCGAGAAGGTGGCCGAAACTGATGTCTTGAAGAATGAGAAGGTTGAGGAGGTAGTCTTGCAGCTCCTGCTCCTCTACCAGTACTAGTGCCTGTGCTAGCACCAGGTCTATCTCCCTCTAGCTCTGACTGTGGCACACTCCCAGAATCGGTGTGAAACTCCTCTGGAACTGGAACATGCTCATCCAAATCCTATGAGACTGTATGAGTCTCACCATGATCACTATCAGTAGCATGATCATCCTCTAGCCAATCAGGGGCTACCTCCATAACAGGCTCCTCACACTCTGCCCTCCATGCAGCGGTGGTGTCAATCTCATCCAATGAAATGGCCTTCGCATCAACTTTTCTCTGATACTGCTTCACCCACAACCTGAGATTGTAGTGGACGTAGACCAAATCATTAAGCCGCTGAGTATCCAACCTGGAGGAGGATCATAAATATTAAATATTAAAGTGGCATAAATCTATAAATTAGAATTTAATAATTTAAATTTTATATTATATAATGAATTTGAAAATTTGAAATTCTCTAACCTGTTGCGCTTTTTGGAGTGTACTTTTTCAAATACACTCCAGTTGCGCTCTCAACCAGAAGAGCTACATGTCTGGCTGAGCACTCGAATGGCAAGCTTCTGTAGAATAGGTACACAACCACCATAGTTCTCCCACCAAGTATCTACAATGAAATTATGAATAAAATAAACATGAGAAACGAAAAATAAAATTTAAAACAAAGAATTAGAAAGAGAAAATGAAATTTTAAATTTAAACTTTAAAGTTGAAACTTGAAAGTTTGAAACTAGGTGAAGCTTACTTGGCATCAGGTTGGTCCTATCATTTATTGCTATATCAAACCCAAATAATCCTGTAGCTCTCTTATACATTTCCAACTCTTGGGAAAGTTGTGTACGCTCAGCTGCATCAGGTACCATCCTTTGGACACACTCATAGAATCCAGACATAACCTCTCCATCAAATCTAAAGCCATAGGAGTAAGCATACGCAGGGTTGAGGTATAGCCCTGCATCATGAATGGGGCGATGGAGTGTGTGGTTCCATCGCGCATCAATCACCGCCCATATCATATGTTGTCTCTCCTGCCCTTGATCTCCCTTGTCCTCATAATAAGCACGGATGGATTCTTTGGCCCTATCCATGGCCTCATATAGGTAGCCCATTGCGGGCTTCTCTCCATCAACCAAGCGGAGAACCCTTACCAAAGGTTTGGTGATGGTGCACACCTCCTTCATCGCACCCCAAAAACTCTCATCATATGCAACTAGCCTGAATGTGGCTTGCCCCTCTGGTCTAGTGCTAAATGATAAAGCACGCCACTCTGGTGAAAAGAACATCGCCTGCAAGTCCCACATAGACTTCAAGAGTGACTGGAGAGAAATAAAGCTAGTGGCAAAGCGTGTGATGGCAGGACGCACCAACTCCTTGTCACCTGTGAACTTTCTTATCAAGCTAAGCACTGCTGCATGGTTATATATGAATTTTGTATGCTTCGTGCTGAATCAATAGTATCTTTGATCCAATCAATCTTGCCTAAATCCTCTAAGATCAAATCAAGGCAATGGGCGGCACAAGGAGTCCATAATAGTGTAGGATACCTGGCCATGAGCATCCTACCAGCAGCCACATAGTTTGCAGCGTTGTCCGTTATCACTTGGACAACATGCTGCGGCCCAATCTCTTGGATGAACTCATCCAACAAGCCACATAGTAAAACCGCATCTTTGACATGTGCAGATGCATCCACAGATCTCATGAACATAGTCCCCCTGGGGCAATGAACCAAGAAGTTGAGAAGTGTCCTACCCCTCATATCGGTCCAACCATCCGACATCACACTGCATCCTGTTAAGTCCCATGATCTTTGAAGCTCCTCCAATCTGCGAGTGCAATCAGCCTTTTCATCCTGAAGGATGGGCCCTCTCAACTCCTCATAACTAGGGGGCTTGAACCCCGCTCCAACTAAAGCAGCCGCCTCAAACATGGACACATAAAATGAGTTCTTTGCAAAGTTAAATGGAATAGCACTCCATAACAAGAATCGACCAATAAGTTTGTGTGCGTTTGCTTTTTCCTTTACCTTCACCATGGACCTTATAGAAGGTTGTCCACCAGGGTTGCATCTTGAAGATACCATGAAAGGCGATGTGGACTGCTGTGTGGAGTGGGTATCGGTATCTGGGCTTGTCCCACTAGCCCCTGCTCCTGCTGCGGACCCCGATCTTGAAGCAAGTTGATTCCTCACAGCCTCCTTGTATTGTTTCCTTAGCCCTGTGCCCTCAATCGCTTGTGTGGCCTTAGCAATGATTTCCGGAGTTGTTTCTTTGCAAGGACCCACATCATGCCTTGCTATTTGTGCAAGGTGGTATTTCAGCCTACTTATCCCTCCTGTCATTCTTTTCCCACATAGATTGCAAGTGAGAATTTGTCGATTGACCGAGGCAATAGGTGAGCCCCACTCCCAAAATGGATCCAAATCCTTTGGCATCTTGTAGATGGAGTTATTGTGGACAAAATGAAGCTTGAATCTTGATACTTTGAAGTTTGAATCTAAGGCAAGAAAAAAACGTTTTTTAGCATATGTGATTATTGAAAATGTAAAAGTTTAAAACACAAGAAGAATTCCAAGAAATATTGAGCATTCAACCATTAATTTGATGAGGAAAAATACATAGACATTTTTATGAGGATTTATAAGGAATCTAGGGCAAGATAAAAAAATGCCAAAACGTTTTTTGGCATGCAAGCAACAAAAAAATACATAACAGTTGGAAAAAAAATGCTTAAAACCCCATAAAAATCGTTTTTGAAGATAGACAATTACATGGCAAAGTAAATCAACAACAATCCCTCTTGGAAAAGTGAGAAATGATGGGCAAATTTTTTACTTACCTTCAGCTGTGGAAAA
The DNA here is from genome assembly GCA_001517045.1 of Pseudotsuga menziesii. Lineage (NCBI taxonomy): Eukaryota > Viridiplantae > Streptophyta > Pinopsida > Pinales > Pinaceae > Pseudotsuga > Pseudotsuga menziesii. Next base: position 809,160 of record LPNX010677416.1, read on the forward strand.
AACCCCAAATGGCAAGATCCAATCTTCAATTTGATGCTTGATGGCAAAGAAAATGTTGCCTAAATTTGCTATTGATCTCTTGAAACCCTCTTCACTTGCCCTCTCAAACTCTTAGCTCACCTCCTAGTGGATTGTTGGACTCAAAATGAAAAAAAAATGAAAAAAACCAACTTAAAAACCACTTTTTTCGTCCCTGTCCGCGGCCGGCCGATTTTTTCCATCGACTCGCGATTTATCGAGAAAAAATCGGCAAAAACTCGGAAAAATCGGGCCGATTTTTGGGGCGATTTTTTGAAGAGAAATCGGATCGGCGAAAAAATCGCGATTTCTCGGAAATCGGCCGATTTTTCGCCGATGTTGGTAATGTTGCCCACCTATTTCAACTAGGTGGCAACTCCATGTACATAGAGATGTACATAGTTGTACAAGTTGTACCTTGGAAAAATCTGAGGATTTTTCACTTCTGCAGGGCAATTGCCCCTTTGTAAAACGAAATGTCCGCTCCCCTGCGTGGGAAAATTAATGTAATTATATGTGCTGGTGTGGGTCATATGATATGGATGCCACACCATGGAACTGGTTGTTAGGGAAGTCCTCTCATCGAGTGTTTTTTCCCTTTCCAATTGATCTTGTTGAATAAACGATTTTAATGGGTTTGGTTTTTCACTCAAAATCCTCCAAAGTGGTGACGGGCGTTCTAGCAGTCAAGTCCATGGGGTGGCTAAGGCTTCAAATGTTATTCATGACCATGCTAGACATTTGTGTAGAGTCTTGCGGAGTTTCGTTATGTTGTTGTATTTTTATTTATTTATTCCAGTTAATTAATTTCACCCCTTGGTGATTAATTAACTGAGTTTTGATGTAATAATGTAATTGCTCAAGCATGGCATTTTGTAATAGGGGCTATGAATGCAAAGTAAAATTGCTATGAAACCCCCTAAGCCACTGCTTCGAGTCCCATGTCATTCTGACAGGTGGTTGAAGAGATAGACCAATTTTGGTCAAGAGGGGTCTATTTTTCCTAGGGAATTATTTAATTTCCCTAAGTCAAAAATTCACATTTTTTGATTTTGAAGTAAAAAATAAAAAAATGCCATGGTAATTTGGTTTGGGGGGCGCTAAGCCTAGGAAAACTTATTCCAAATGTTTTCACCCCCCCATGGCCAAGATATAATTTTTTCAAGTTATTTTTTAATTTTTCCTAAGTCAAAATTGGAAAAATTTAAAAATATTAATTTGAAAAATTAAATCTAAGGTGAAATGTGTATTTAGCCTGAGTCCAAGGTTAAAAATTTATCTTGGATATAAGTGGCTAAAGTCAAAGCCTAGTTAAGAGGTAATCCAAGTAAATGTCTGAAGATCTCCTAAGTGGGGTGCCCCTCTTGTCTTAATAAAAAGATAAAAATTAAAAAGATAAAAGATAAAAATAAATAAATAAATAAAGAATAAAAAGATACAAATAAAAAATAAAAGATCAAAAATTAAAAAAGTTAAAAAAGTTAAAAATTAAAAAATAAAAAATAAAAAATAAAAGATTAATAATAATAATAATAAAAGATAAAAGCAAAAAATTAAAAATGAGAGATAAAATAAAAGATAAAAGATAAAAAATATAAACTTGAAAATAAAAGATTAAAAGATTTAAAAATAAAAAGATAAAAATAAAAAGTAAAAGATAGTAATTAAAAGATTAAAAAATAAAACATAAAAATAAAAAGTAAAAGATAAAATAAAGTTTAAAGATTAAAAATATTAAATAAAAGATAAAAGATTAAAGATAAAATTAAAAATAATAAAATTAAAATTTGAGTCAAAGGGGTCCCCACTTGAGTCATGGAAACCNTAAAACATAAAAATAAAAAGTAAAAAATAAAATAAAGTTTAAAAATTAAAAATATTAAATAAAAGATAAAAGATTAAAGATAAAATTAAAAATAATAAAATTAAAATTTGAGTCAAAGGGGTCCCCACTTGAGTCATGGAAACCCTAGATCTAAGGGTGGAAAATGTTAAGACATGGATCAAGTACCCTAGCCATTGATTAAAAAGCAATCTAAGAGTGTAGATTGGTTGAGAGTGATAAAAAGTCAAATACCTAGATCTAGTGGTGGAGATCTAATCTTGGCCGTTGATCTTCAAGGGGTTGGGGTCTTCCTCAACTATATAATGAGGGTCTCACTCCCTCATTTGGCATGCTCTCTCATGCTATTGTTATGCTGCCGGATTTCTTCTCTACTATTCTCTCACACTTTCTTCTTGCCATTGTAATGCTCTTGCCCTAGCTAGGCCATAATACAAGTGAATCTTTGGAGGAAGCTTTGGTGTCTTGTCTACATGCCATTTTCTTTGTGAGGTAACCTGTTTAATATTTGTTTTAGTTACATTTGTATTAGTTTAGATAGCTCTCCACAAAGTATTTTGTGGAGAGATTTGCAAGTAGAAGTTTTTCTGCTTTCATTTGTGAGTAGCTTGATAGGATCTTACAAAGTATTTTGTAGGCTCTATTTTTGTGCTCACCTCTAAACTTACATTGTGCAGCTATTACAGATCTATTTGCAGGGATCCAGAACAAAGGAGCACCCTTGCCACTGTATTAAAACACTGTTTTTTCAAATCGCACTTTTGTTTAAGAGGGTTTTAAGACTCGGTTTTTATCACTGTTTAGTGATAAAAACCTTGGTTTTAAGGCCCCNATCGCTGTTTAGTGATAAAAACCTTGGTTTTAAGGCCCCAATCCTTAGTACATCAATATAGGCTTTTATTTTTGTTGTTCTAACACCATTTAGGTGGCTGAAAACAGAGTTTTCAGCCCTCTAAATGTCATATTTCAATTCGGCCATTTTCCTGTTTTATGCCTGAAACTGGGTTTTATTCACTGTTTAGTGAATATAACCCTTGTTTTAGGGCCCTAACCTCTTATATATCAGTCTAACCTTTTATTTCTGCTAGTTTCACATTATTTAGGTGGCTGGAAACTCATTTTCCAGCCCTCTAAATTCCACATTACTGTCACTTGTCACATTCAGAAATTTTTATTTTTCTGTAAAAATTGTAAATTTTGTACTAATATTTTAACAGTAAATTTTTTAGTGTTTTATGTGATTTGCAACGAAAATAGTTCGCTAGTTTTTGACAGGTTGTGCATAAGTAAAGAAGAGTTGCTGTCCAAAAAGACATAAAATTGCCTCAAACTTCAACCGGCTAAAAGGGGCTCCATTCCTCAACTCTTTCTTTCAACTTTTTCTGTTATTGTAAACCCCATAGAGAGTCTCTTGGGGTATTTCGTAAAATCTTGTAATCATTTGTAATTTATAAGTAAGTAGTTTTATTTTCTGTTCACCCACCTCTCTTTGTGACAGACTACCATCTTTGTCACAAAGATTGAAGTGAGGTTAGTGTACTATTTATTTCTGTTTACTGTTTTATTTGTTCACCCACCTATCTCTGTTACAGACCATCATCTCTGTAACAGAGATTGTTGTGAGGTTAGCTTAATTAGTTTCCTTTCCACCTACCTATCTCTGTGACAGACCACCATCTCTGTCACAGAGATTGCTGTGAGGTTAAGCATTGTTCTAGTTAAGTTACAGTTTCTTTTCAAGTTCAGCTCTTTCATTTACTGTTTTAAGAAAGAAGTAATCATACAACTCACCCATCCTGTGTATCCCCTATCCACTTGTCATCTCCCTTTAGGGAATTCAAGTTGGATATGAAAAGCAGGAGAAGTGAGGGCTTAGGTAATTAAAGAAACATTTTACTTCTCCTGTTACAATCTTCAACACACGTTACTTTCAGTCCAAGATCGAATACCAGCACCTCCCATAAGGGACATCGCTTGGTGATCTTGTTGATATCTTTAAAATTTA